>OX375865.1:60001729-60138209 GCA_947359475.1 Heligmosomoides polygyrus bakeri | reverse complement strand
AAGAGCGAGCATGAAACGTTGCTGAAGCTCAGTCACACTTTTGAAGGAAGTCCTCACTTTAGCCAGTTGAAATTCTGTCAACTGATCACCTGGCTTCTCGATATTTAATACCTGGAGTCTCTACAATTTGTCTTTTTAGCCGACGTATTTTGTAGGCCAGCTTATTCGCTTAGGACGTAGATGTTCGGAGCTGAATTCGGCGGCAGAGAGTGTTGTTTACCAAAGGTACACTTGCAGTTTTGACGAATTGCAACCAGCACGCAAATGCCCAAAATGAATTCAAAACCTAAATTTCTATGTTCTTCCCCTTAAGGATGATTAGATAGGAAGCTATAATAGCAGTTTTTGGACTGAGAATTCAAGCGCTGAAATAAACGAAATCGGTTGAACCAGCAGCACTCTCAGAACATATTTTCCAGTCAAATTTGGAACCAAACGAATAGTCGCAGCCAGAAGAAAGCCATAAGCGGCAGGAAAATAAAATTTGATTATGTTTAAAAATTTTAAAATTCAACTGGGCAGCATTAATTACGCCTGGGGATACAATTAAGCGAGACTCGGTGACGGTCTTGGGTCAGGTCACATCAATTAAGAGTCTACTGAATTTTGGCACTGGTTTTCAGGCTTCCACCTAGCTTTGAATGGCGCTCGCATGCTCAGTGGTAGACAGAATGATAATAGGAACCTTTACAAATTTTGGTGAGAAAATCTTTACTCTGAACAAAGTTATCATGATGCGACGCAAAAAACGCGTTTTTGCGTCGCAAACGTCGTTTGGGTTGAATGTTTAGCGGCGGTACTGTAAGCCCGAACCCAACTCACGTTGCTCTGATTCTTCTGAACCAGCAGCTGACTGTAGAGGCGGCTGCCTTCCTCTTTACCACAGGCCTGCATCAGACTGGATTTGTTCAGCGCAAACAAATTCGCACCGTCCTGCCCGTCAAGGAGCTCGATGACTCTGGAATGAAAAGGATCAGCACAAACGAATGGCAGAAATATACACAGCAGTGCGCCAACCTCAGGCTGAACCCCTTCTCCTGCAGCCAGAGCGAGACTTCCTCCGGAGTGGAATTCCCATGAAGGTGAATCGTCACTGGCCGCGACTCCTTCTTCCGCGGCACAGGCACGGGCGGCTTTGCCAACCGTCTCTCGCAGCTCAGCAACGAGAGCTCGGTCTTCTGAGAACAGATCAGCACTGATCAGATAGCTGCGGCAATGTTTAGAGCCTGTCGGAAAGCGAGGGACTCAACCTTTGCTCCTCCTGGCGAGGGCGATGTGAGGCTTCGGTTTGCTGGATGCTGGAGGCTGAAAAGTTTCGAAGTAAGGGAGGCGTGCTTTACCATGCACCGACCACTTCAGATACAGAACCTCTTCGTCCTCCTCAAGGATCATCTTTGAGGAGCAACGTTACGCAAAGTAAGAGGCATGAGAGCAAATCTCTGCAACCATCACCGCTACTTGAACAGAGAATTTAACCCGGCCCTTAGGGTATAAGGATATTTATCAACGTGTCTCTGTAAACCTTTCCATTCCTTGTCTATAAGAACACGTTGAAATGTAAAAAATAAAGTGCAAATACCTAAGGGATTTCTAAATGAATTCGAATATTAATAAAAGATAAAAGTAATTATAAAAGTTCGTTTCAACATCTTTCTTGAAGCGATCATTTTTCATTATAAATTATTCAAAGTCATGCTTTTATTTAAGACTAGAAAGAGCAAAACCGAAGCAAAGTCTTACAAGCTTTCGAAGTGTGCAAATGCAAGATACTCATATAGGCACCTCGAAGCAGATGTTAAAATAATTTGGTCATGATTTTTTTAGAAACAGCAGTGTGAGTACCTAAAACTTTTTCTCATTTTTTCGCCAACGAGTCACTGTGGAACTCGCTTGCAGAGAAACGACGTGAACCAGTTAATTTCCTTTGCCATTTATTTGATAAAATTTGGTTTTCATCTATGTGCTATTTTATTCTTTATTCTTTATCTTTATTGAAAGATAAAGATAAAGAATTTGGTTTTCATCTATGTGCTATTTTATTCATTGTCTTCCGGGCGGGAGACACACCAAGTATTCTTCTGCAGTATAGTCCAGCGCAGGATCACGGTACTGAGGTGCATATTCGTGTTCGGACGCAATTGCTTGCACAGCTGGAGTGATTGCTGTTTGGAGCTGAAAAGCGCATCGTCTGAGTACTTTACAGTTCCGAAAAGAGGGAGTCAAACACCACATGGCCATACTAAAGACTATTCTACGTCATCACTCACCACGACGTTAGGCGCAGGACTTTGCGAAAGATGAGCGGTCGGCTGAAGACCGCAATCCGACAAATTGCCTGAAAGCATACTCTCACCTTAATATCACAACATTCTAGCAGCCACAGCCGCTTCCAACACTTTTTGTTTCGCTGTATTATTGTTCCATGTAGAAGTTGCTTCTAACCGTATGCATCGGTAGAGCGCGATGTCGTGCTATTTGAGGAGATACCGGCTGCCGCAGATGGCGCCCGAAGCGAGGTAATTGGTTCGGGTTTCTCACCTAGACCAACCATGCCTTCCATCCTTTCGGGATCAGGATTGCCTGTTAAGGATAGCCAGTGAGTTGTTAATTGACTAGCCACCGCATGCCAATGCATAGACCAAATTCGCATTCAAATTGTTTGTGTAGATGTAGAATACCTCGCGCATTCCAATGAAGGGTCGACTGAAGCCGTCCTTTGTCCTCTAATGCATCGGCCCCAAAATAACGTAAATTTGAAGCCGTGGATTTCGACAAAAAACAGTGCTACTTCCACTTTTCTTCACTGCGTCAAACTTAAACACATGTTGCAATTCTGCTGTCATCAGCTTTCTATGTATATAGAATCCCAGCGAAAAGAAAACCTTCGATGTCGTCCATTTATACACCCTGGTGCAGAATTATAGGTACATTCCTTGATTTATCCATTACTAGCCAAAGCACTCCCTGTAAAAACTCAATAACTTCACAACCGTATCCTTCACCTGCGAACACCTTTATATGAGAATCCTTGGCAGGGAACCTGATCAGTGCATGATACCACGAACTTTTATTGCACCGTAGTAGGAATGCATCAGAGCAAAATTGTTGTCCCACTTGGACTTATTCGCCCTCATTGTTTTCCCGCGCAAATTAAGAAATAAGTAGGTCAAAAAAACAACGGGAAGCATAATTTTTGCCTGATAAAATGTTCTATTGCACCAAGCTTTCTACTTGCGAGCAAGCCCATGCTGACGCCCTTCCTGCGGCAGGTTTTTTAATCAGGAAAATCGCGGCTACGGCGGTCTCAAAACTACATCAACTGCTACCCGAAGGAAATAGAAGCCTGCAAAGAAAAAACAATGGCTGGCCGTCCAAGAAAGTAGCTCGGAAGGGTTGAGAATCGCCTGATTCCGCTGGCTTTCAACAGCGCTCAGTCCGCGAACCAACTACGACGACACCCATACCCATTATTGAATTCGACGACACTACGCAACGCAAATTGCAGTTAGCAGATTGTTTATCCTACTATATATAAAGCAGCAAGCGTGTGTCACTGTGTCACTGTGTGTGTCACACTGTCCGTCCGTCCCACTTTGAGTTGGGGCGCGGGAGCCGAACACGTCGAGAACCGTGCATGGCGAGCCGGAGAGGTACCGAGCACGTCGGCAACCGTGCATGGCGAGCCGTAGACGTGCCAAACACGTCGGCAACCCTGCATGGCGAGCCGTAGACGTGCCGAGCACGTCGGCAACCGTGCATGGCGAGCCGTAGACGTGCCGAACACGTCGGCAACCATGCATGGCGAGCCGTAGACGTGCCAAACACGTCGGCAACCCTGCATGGCGAGCCGTAGACGTGCCGAGCACGTCGGCAACCATGCATGGCGAGCCGTAGACGTGCCGAGCACGTCGGCAACCCTGCATGGCGAGCCGTAGACGTGCCGAGCACGTCGGCAACCGTGCATGGCGAGACAGAGACGTGCCGAACACGTCGGCAACCATGCATGGCGAGCCGTAGACGTGCCAAACACGTCTGCACCTCGCCATGCACTATTGCCGACGCTTGACGAAGCCCCGCCTCAAAGCGGGCGGAGCACAATCTCGGCCAGCAGCATATAAGCGGCCGACGTCTGTACATTGACGCCATTTGAAGTGAGGTGTTAGCCTTGAGCGTTCGTTGTACGTCCAACGTCCGAACGAGTTTGAATTGTTGTTCCTGCAGTGTTTGGCGGCTCTGCAGCTTCTTGAAGATCACGAATCCATAGCAACATCAAATCGTTTGCTAGGGATGGATGAGCAGGAGCTTCGGCTATGCTCTACTCCTGAGCACGAACGTCGTGCCGGAGCAAACCAATACGATCAATACGAACATGGCTCTACACCCCGTCGTGCAAGCAATGCTCCTGAGCACGAAAGTCATGCCGGAGCAAACCAATACGATCAATGCGAACATGGCTCTGCACCCCGTCGTGCAAGCAATGCTCCTGAGCACGAAAGTCGTGCCGGAGCAAACCAATACGATCAATACGAACATGGCTCTGCACCCCGTCGTGCAAGCAATGCTCCTGAGCAAGACAGTCGTGCCGGAGCAAACCAATACGATCATTACGAACATGGCTCTGCACCCCATCGTGCAAGCAGTGCTGAACGCCGTGCCGATGCTGCACGAAAGAGACGGCTTCGAGAACAGATGAGCGGCGAAGAGATTGAGGCACGCCGTGTTGCCGATGCTGCACGGAAGAGACGGTCTCGAGAACAGATGAGCGGCGAAGAGATTGAGGCACGCCGTGCTGCCAAGGCTGAACGAAAGAGACGGTCACGAGAACAGATGAGCGGCGAAGAGATTGAGGCACGCCGTGTTGCCGATGCTGCACGAAAGAGACGGTTTCGAGAGCAGATGAGCGGCGAAGAGATTGAGGCACGCCGTGTTGCTCAAGCTGAAAGACAGCGACGTTCTCGAGAACAAATGAACGAAGCCGAGATTGAAACACTTCGTGCTGTTAATGCCTGAGCGGCAGCGACGTTGGTGATCAATACATATCTCTAGAACCAGTCGGCTTCTCAACGGCTTCGAAGGTCTAAACGTTCAGAAAAGAAGACAGATGGCCGGAGTGTTCTATTCTCGGGGTTTGGGGGCGAAGCCCCCAACCAGTCGTTTGGCGGCCGATAGGCCGCTGAACGACTGGTCAACTTATAAAGTCAGCCCCTTGTTTGACGGCCCGCCGCAAGGCTACAAGGCTCAAGTTCGCCCGTGCACACATAAGCGCGCATTGGAGAAAAGTGAGATACGTATGCGGCTAGCTTGGCATGCAGAAAAAGTACATTTTTGACCTTTAGATGGTGTTTTCCGAGAGAAAAACTGCAGCTTTGACGGGCCCGACAGGCAGACACTATCGAAGAGACTTAAGCAGAGAGATTTTGTAGCATAACCTTTTCAAGAAAAGGTATCCATACGGGTATTATAGCCGACTACAGACTGGCTTAATGCTAGTGGAGTCGGACTTCTGGACTGGCCTAGTTGTTGTCCAGACCTTAGCCCGATACAGAACTTGTGAGCATTTTTGCACACAAGGTGTTCAATGTACAGTACCGCCGCTAAACGCTCAACCAAACGACGTTTGCGACGCAAAAACGCATTTTTTGCTTCGCATCATGAGACCTTTTTTTCAAAGCAAAGCTTTCTTCGCAAAAATTTGCAAGGGCTTTTATCATCATGCATTCTATCGTTTGGCACGGGACTGCCATCCAAAGGTGATCGGAACCCTGAAAAGCTATATCGTAATTAAGCAAGCCCTTAATTGCCTTGACCTGACCTGCACTCGCGCATGAGTCTCGCTTAATTAGGCCCTGTGGCAGAAACGGACCTGCCCACTTCAATTTTAAAAGTTTTGATTTTCACTAAAAAGTTTCTGCCTCCTCTTGTTACGTCGATCCATTTGGTACTAAATTTGCATGGAAGCAATCCATTTATAGAAATGACGTTCCCTCTCAATCGTGATTTTTTCCATCTTTAACTAATGTTTCATGTTATTTCTGGCACAATCTAGGTCCGACAATTAGTCAAGTTGTTGACGGCAGAAACGATATTACAAATCTAACTTTCCACTTAATTAGAAAGAGAAGCAAGTCGGTTGTAAACTGCCAAGTGTTTCTCCACAGTCAAATGTCGCCTTATGTATTTAGGTGAGCAGGTACAATGTATGCAGTATGCACACATAGTAGTAAGAAGTCAGCTGGTCACATTATCCGGATTCAGCTCTCTAAAATTTTTAATTTTCGTCGAAAATGAGAATTCAAATTCGCTTCTTCTTGTTCAGATTTTACTGGGTGCTACTTCGATTAAACTAAATATAAGTGAACATTATTTTTATAACTGTATGCGCATATTTTTTAAAATTCGTCAAATCTCTAACAGCCCTTCAAATCACTCTTAGACCCGACACGGTGATCTGCTGTCCTAATTGCGCCGACCTGATGCGCCATCCTAATTGAGATTTCTACCTTTTCTCACATCTATTCACTATAGCAGATTGCGGCCTATGTCGTAAATATAAACAGCGGGTGCGCCGAGTGCGCGAACGTCCGGAGCATTGACCGCAATCTCGCTGGCCAATCAGGCACTAACCGAAAGCGCCACATTCGGTTGCGCGGCCGACACTCAGGCGCATAGGCGAAATAAAAAATTGAAGGAGAAAGACCGACTACAAAGCCATCGACAAGCTGATTCTCGCCACCATCAAGAAGCACCCCTAGCAGAAGGCCAGGGAGAGCGTATGAGCGAAAACAGTAAAAAATCTTCTTTAATGTCTCTAACATAAAATGGAGAACATGCCTCTTTTACGAACGCGATCTTTGCAGATGTTCGTAAGCGCTTCTCAACATGCATCTTAAGCTCGCTGGGGTCATCACCATAAACCTCCTCTTCAAGTTCAAGCTCGAAACGAATTACATTTCCACCTACCAACCTACGGGTAGGCTCCAACTGCGCTTTTGGGACAAACTCGTAGGCTGTGGCATCTAAAAAAAACCGTGCTTCATCCTATGTTGTCCATTTGATTCCTCACATTTGATTCTTACACTCACCCTCACAGTGAAAGTCATTCGGCAGCCTTTTCAAAATTTCCTCAATATTCCCCTCCAGAACATTGCAGCGGCGAAAAAGCCGCTGAAACTCCTGCTTTATAAGCTGCTCCAATTGGTCCAAGCGGGAATTATTCATTTCAATACTTGCTTGGATCTTTTCAAAAGCATTGGAGCAGGAGCAGGAGCACGCTGGGGCAGAAGATTGTCTAGAACATGACGATTTGTGGATGCAATTCGGTTAACTAGGTGGGGAACACACCTTGCTGGAGAAAGTGGGCTTCACAGATTTCGTAGCTGGAGTCTATGAGATCCCCATTGCTTGTGAGTCTGAGTAGCTTTTCTTCCCATTCCTCTTTAGTTCCTACGCATACAACCTAAATACAATCACTTCACTGTTAACAACGGGACGTTTGCAACTGTGAATTGCAGCCGTGAACGTACATTAGCAGTGTAAACTTTGCCATGCCAACGCACTTTCAATATTCTACTATGAGGAGTTCCAACAACGTCATCTAGTGAGACAACGTCGGAAGTTCTACTCCTTGGAAAGAATACGCCAGAGAATAATTGCGACATCGCTGACCTCGACCCGTCGAACTCACATATTTATTTTCTCTCCACCTTTTGAGAAATGTACCCATTGCTGCTGCCAACAGCAAGTCACAGGGCTCAGTTTTTGGCCTAGCATTAATCTACACAACCACTCATGCCGACATCTGACTATCCCAACATAATTCTTGCTCTCCATAGAAATGGAAAATCAGAAAGAGACATCCTTAACGAGGTTCAGAAGGTGGGTTTCTTACATGTTCATGGCTCCCGTTCACATGCAACATTTTCAAAACAAGAATTTTCTTTCAAATAATCCATTTCCAGCATGATCCTAAGGTGACAAGGCATCACCTGTATCACCTGTCGTCCCGTAGATCATCGACTTGCTCGAGCGGGCGCCAGCAGCGTCTCCATTCGTCCCTGTCGCGTGCCAGAGTGGTCCAATGGATCCTCCTCGCTCGAGGGACACGAAGAGCGTCATATCGGTCGTTCAGGGCTTTCACGAAGAAGTCCGACCAACGCGTTGGTGGGCGTCCTGGTGTTCTTTTGACATCCCGCGGAATCCAGTCTGTGACGGCTCTCGTCCAGCGGGTGTCTGCGAATCGCATTACGTGGCCGGCCCACCTAATTTTCGACGACTTGGCCCATGCGACAGCGTCTCTGATCTTCGAACGTCGGCGAAGCTCGGAACTCCGGAGGCCTTCTCTCACTTGCGTGAGTTGTGTCACTCCGAGCATCGTCCTCTCGATTCCACGCTGCGCGACGCTGATCGCGTGTTCATCCTGCTTTCGTATAGCCCAGGTCTCTGAGGCGTATGTTAGGGCAGGAAGAACAGTGGAGTCGAATAGGTGGGCACGGAGTCGGACGTTCTTCGTTTTCTTCACGACTTCTTCGACGCTCTTGAAAGCTCCCCAAGCCGCTCGTTTCCTCCTGCTCAGCTCTGGTGCTAGGTCGTTGGCCATGTTGACTTCGCGACCCAGATACACATAGCTGGAGCATTCGGAGATGTTCGTTCCGTTGAGCGAGAATGGGGCATCAGAAACCCATCCGTTCTTCATGAACATCGTCTTCGTAAGATTCAGCTGCAGTCCAACGCTTCCACATACACGATCGAAGTCGGCCAGCATTCGCTCCGCCTGACTGATGCTCGGTGTTATGAGAACGATGTCGTCAGCGAAGCGAAGATGGTGCAGTTGCCGGCCGTCGACCTTCACTCCCATGTCATCCCATTCTAGTTCGCGCATGACGTTTTCGAGGGTGGCGCTGAAGAGCTTCGGGGATATGGTATCCCCTTGTCGAACCCCTCTCTTCACGTCAATGACGACGTCGTTGTAGAATGGTGAGATCTTGGTCGTGAATCCACTGTACAGCTCTCGAAGGACTTTGATGTACTGAGTAGGAACGCCCTGGGTGAGCAGGGCTTCCATGACCGCTTCAGTCTCGACGGAGTCGAATGCCTTCTTCAGGTCAATGAACGTAAGGCACAGCGGCAGCTTGTACTCTCGCGACACTTCGATGAGCTTCGTAATGGTGTGTATGTGGTCGATCGTGCTGAATCCTCTCCGAAATCCTGCTTGTTCGCATGGCTGTCCTTCGTCAAGCGTTCTACTAATCCTATTCAGGATGACTCGAGTGAACAGCTTGTAGACTACGGACAACAGGCAGATCGGGCGATAGTTGCCAATGTCGTGCACGTCTCCCTTCTTGTACAGCAAGACGGTCTTGCTGGTCTTCCACTGAGATGGAACCTTGCATTTGGACAGGTAGCGTGTGAAGAGCCGCGCCAAGGTGTTGATAAGCGCTGGCGGGAGGTTCTTCAGGTGTTCAGCTCTGATCCTGTCAGGACCGGGTGCTGTACGTTTCTTCACCGACGAGATGGCGTGTCGGATCTCGGAAGGGAGAACAGAGGGGATGACGTATCCATCCTGCGGAAGATGGCGTAGGGGCAGGTGGATGTGGCTATCGAAGAGATCGGAGTAGAAGTCGTGGATGACTTTCTCCATGGTCCTTCTGGAAGAGGTGACGGTTCCGTCAGGACGTCGGAGAGCGGTCATCTTGGTCTTGAAGTTGGCGAAGTTCCGGCGGGCATTGCGGATGCTCAGCCCTGCCTCTGCTGCTTCAGCCAACACTTCCGCCCTTCTCTCCTTCAGATCTTCCTTTATCGCCGCTCTGCATAGCTTTGCAAGCTCGGACGTCAGTTGATAGTTGCCTGACGCACGTGCTGCTCCACGCTGGCGTATTAGCTCGAGAGTTTCCGGAGACAGGCGTCTCTTGGTGGTCTTCAAGCTCTCGGCTCCCTTAGCACTATCGTGGAGATGGTGCACGAAGCGATCGTATTCCTCGTCGACGTTGTCCATGACGGCATCTTCCCAAAGGCCGGCAAGAGAGGTGTAGAGATCCCAGTTGATGGTCGTTCTGGGACTCCTCTTCTTGAACTTCGCGGCCTTCTCTCCTTGACGCGAAAAGCGGAACCTCGCGCGAAGGAGGCGGTGGTCCGATCCCGTGTAGAACTTGGGGACAACGGAGACATCGGTCAGGCAATACTTGCGATTGAAGATGATGTGGTCGATCTCGTTGTGGAACTGGCCACCGGGGGATTCCCAGGTCCATCGTAGGGAGGGAGGCTTCTGGAACTGCGAGTTTCCATGGATGGTCTTGGTCGACATGATAAACTCAGACAGCCTTTCACCTTGCTCGTTCCACTCCAAACCGTGGGTTCCGATGTGAAGTTCTTCCGGCGACCTTCGTGGCCCGATCTTGGCGTTGAAGTCGCCGACGATCACCTTGTAGAAGGTGTGATCTTCCTTATAGAACTTCTCCAGCTCCACGTAGAAGGCCTCGACGTCTTCGTCGTCGTAGTCGGATGTTGGGGCATACGCGACGAACACAGTCAAGGCTGGCACGGAGCCACATCGCTTCAGTCGCAGACGTCCGATTCGGCTTGTCAGAGACTCGTACGAATCGATGTTCATGGCCAAGTGCGTGTTGACGAGGACACCAACGCCGCCTACTCCCCTGCTGTCGCATGTTCCGAGGAACAGTTCTTCTCCGGAGTCGTAGGCGGCGTGTAGGGGGTGGTGTCTTCTCGTCTCGGTCAGTCCGATGACGTCGTACTTGATCTTCCTGGCTTGCATCATCAGGTCCTCGACGGATGCTTCCGACGCAAGCGTGCGGGCGTTGTAAGTACAGATCGTCATCCTAGTCCTTCTCAGTTTGCGCAGCCTGGTTAGGCCCTGAGATTTTAGCAGCCTCTCCGTACTCGTCCTTCCCATCGCTGCAGAAATGGGGGCTCTTTCGGGGTCAGGGGAATGAGGCCCTTTAGTGCTGCTGTGTTTGACTGGAATACAACACGGGTAGCTAGTCAGGCTCTGTCGTGCGGGCGGGGTACTCCGGGCAGCCAGCCAGACTGCCCGAAGGGACGGGGCGAGACTTAAGGCGGCCTCGAATCGCCTTACATGTACTCCCAGTCTATCGAGTGCAAGCTTTTGGCCGAGCCGACACGTTACAATCCGCACAGTCACGGATACATCCACGCACACAGTGCACGAACATGCCGCTCCCACGCACAAGGAACGCATCGACCCGACACAGCAGGAGCAAGGAGTCCATCCCCTGCATCCCACCTGCGTCTCTGGGCAGTACACGGTCGCATTTGGTTCGCGTTTAATTCCCCTATCCACCACCCGGGGACGCGCCACGTGGCCCTGCGACAAGCGGCCCGAGATCCCTCTTAACAAGAGAGCCCGAAGGCTCTCTATCGAGGGAGATCCGTGGGACAAGGCATGCCATCCGAAAATTCCTTCGAGGCTTCTACACAAGCAATTCACTAACATTAAAAAGTCGCTATCAACCGCGTGGTTTATCCGGTAAACCTAAAGTAGTTTACCACCTAATTTTTTTAGGTCTTAAAATGATTGCTTTCAGAATTTTTCGATGTCATTAAGTATGAAATTGTTCGCAGTTATGCTGCTGACAGTTTCACAGCGATATGTAGAAGTCTAAACGCCCGTGGCGTGTCTGTTGGTCTGTCACAAATCAAATTTCTAAGGAACGAATTGGGCTTCAAGAGGGCGTCAACGAAATACGGTCAGTTCATAAGGAAAAAGAACAAGGAACAGCGCATGGCGTTTTGTGAAGAAATGATAAGGAAAAATGAAAAGTTCAGGGACTGCGTATTCACCGACGAATCCATATTTCAAGGTATGCACAGCAACCCACGGCATAAAATCAAAATTAGACCAGGTGATATTGTTTTGCTGTCTAACATATTCTTTAACAAAGAGCTAAAGAAAGTGTTCTACTATTTACTGTTTTGAAATATGCCATATTTAAGTGGGATGCGCCACGAAATATTATTACATCACCAAAGATGGTGACAAAGCGTGGCTGCGCAGCCGACCTAAACATCCGGCGAAAGTTCAAGTCTGGGGTGGCATCTCCTCAAAAGGCCCTACAGACTTCGCGATTTTTCCGGGTACGGTTCGTATCGACTCTAGGACTTATTGTGATGTCCTCCAAAACTGCTATCTTGGGTTTGCAGAGAAGAAGTTTGGGGGTTAGTTCAAGAACTTTTGCATATTGCGGTCTTTATGGAAATTGCTTTTAAAATATTACAGGGCACGCCAGGCTCATACCGATAGCGCACCCGCACCCAGGAGTGCATATACGACCCGAAAGCTGATAGTTGGGGAATTGAAACAGTGAATTGGCCGGCGGAATCTCCAGACCTAAATGCAATAGAGCTAGATTGGAGCAGTATGAAAGCTAGCTTTAGATGGGTGTTGCTTCGCCAGCAACAGCTGATTAGAGCTTCGGCCAAGAACGTCTTTGAATAAAGATTTTCAGGCACAAGCACTTCAGAAATACAGAAGAACTTTGCTCCGCTATTAGGGAATTCTGGAGGACGCTTACGCCTGCTGTCTGCTAGAGGTATATAGAGAGTATCCAATGGAAAATGCCTCTGATAGTGAAAGCGCGAGGAGGAAGTAGTATAGTCGAGAAGAAACCCACTGGTGCGATTCGCATGCAGAAGACTCTAATGAAGACTTTTAATGGATCGAGGAAATGTGTAAAAATCTGTGCGTCAAATTGAACATTTTCACGCCATTTTGGACAATTTTGCGTCAAACAAATCCTCTTCTAAACTTATAGAACAATTTCTATTCAAGGAAATTTTAGTATAATTTTCTTTAAATTTTTTAGTTTACCTGCGCGTGTCCAACTTGACGTAAAAAGTTTTCAATTTGACGTGAAAATGGAATAGTACATAGCATAGATATGAGCACATATATTTAATATATATATACATGTTTGCTCTGCTGAATTAGAGCACATTTCCTTTCTTGATGAACAATAAAGGAATCAATTAATTTCTGCAATCTGCTATAGTGAATAGATGTGAGAAAAGGTAGAAATCTCAATTAGGATGGCGCCATGTTTCCTCAAGAAATTTATGCGTTCACCTTTCCATTTTACAGGACTACAAAAGATGTCCAAGAGATACGATGCTGCTTCAGCGGCCAAAAGGTTTCATTCGCCTGCTATGGGCATGTTTCAGTACTTTTTTCAAAATGTTGAAAAGTGGAGATCTTTCGGAGATGGGATTGCGCCACGCACTCACTCGGAACACAAGGCGCAGTCCCACCTCAGTATGTTTGCTAGATTACTAAATCTCTTGATTGCTATATGGTCTAGTTGCTGTTCTGGCTGTATTGCCAGTAGCGATGTCTTTTTTTAATTTTTTTTTTGTTTCGGCTAAACTCCAGATTATTATGTACGCGAAAAACAAGTGAAAAGTAAAAAATTAACAGTAGGTTAGGATATTCAAATGAATATTCAAACGATGCAGGCCTTTTGTTGGAACATCATGCATAGACTAAAGTAAAGTTTTTGAATAACTAGGCTAACTCGGCTAAAGTGGAGAAAACTGTTTTCTCCACTTTAGCGAGTTAGCCTAGTGGTTAGTAGTGTAGTTTCATGCACAAACGGTCACAGGTTCGACTCCCGGCTCCGGCACGCCATGCCCTGCAAAACTTGCAGCGGTTCCAGCATCAGGCCCAGGTTGACAGGCCGGCTGATGGAGAAACCTCGTCACAAAACCATGATCACAAGTCGCAATAGAATCACTGTAAAGGCTAGGACGTCACCCGTAAGTGGCGCCCAGAACCCCTGCCCGAGTTTTGTGGTCAGTATGCGAGGGCTACTGAGGGCCGAACGACCTCGGCTAAAGAAGCAAGTTCGACTGGGGACTCTGAATGTGGGAACGCTGACCGGAAGATCTAGGGAAGTGGCTGACCTGATGAAGCGCAGAAGGATACAAATCCTGGGTCTGCAGAAAACGCGATGGAAAGGGGCGAAAGCCACGGAGATAGGAGAAGGGGTCAAGCTGTACTACAACGGAGAGGACACCAAGAGTAACGGGGTAGGGGTAGCTGTCGCGGAGTCCCTCAAGGATTCAGTAGCGGCTGTCCAAAGAATAAACGACCGCATCATGTCACTGCGGCTGGACACGAAGGAGGGTTACTGGACCATCATGTCTGTCTACGCTCCGCAGACCGGATGCTCCGAGCACGACAAAGATGACTTCTACCTCTCGCTCGAGGAAGCCATAAGGTCCGTACCAGAAGGCGACTACCTCTCCATAGTAGGGGACATGAACGGGCATGTGGAGATTGGCAGAAGAGGAGTGGAAAGGGTTCATGGAGGTAAAGGGATCGGCCTGATGAACCCGGATGGAGAACGAATTTTGGATCTGGCTATCGCCCACGACCTGGCTGTCTGTAGCACCTTCTTCGCGAAGAGGGAGAGCCAGAAGGTGACCTATGCTAGCGGAGGAAGAAGGACGCAAGTCGACCACATTCTGGTTCGAAGGGCTGCCCTGAAAACAGTCCGGGATGTGAAGGTCATTCCGGGAGAAGATGAAGATGAAGATCACAGCATAGACCCTTGGTAGCCGACCTTAGCATACCTCTACCCACCAGGCCCAAAGTGAGGACGGTACCCAGGATCCGATGGTGGAGACTGCGGGGTTCAGAGCGGAACGAGCTACGAAGGGCAGTGCTCGAAGCAGGCCTTCCAGATCCAGCTGGTCCCGTGAATGAGACCAGGAGGAGGGTAGCCCAAACAATCCTGAGATGTGCCAAGGAAACCCTGGTAGAAACAAAGGGAGGAACCAGAGGGGATAAATCGGCATGGTTCTGGAACGAAAAGGTGCAGGCTGCGGTGAAGAGGAAGAAGGAGGCCTACAAGCTGTGGCAGAAGACGAGGGCACCCAAGCATCTCACAGCCTACAGGAGGCTGAAGAGGCTGGCAAAAACAGCTGTAGCGATGGCAAAGAACGCGGAAATGGATGCCCTGTACGAGAAACTAGACGGGCCAGAGGAAGAGAAGTTCGCCATCCGCCTGGCCAAGGCGCGTCATAGAGCTAGCCTCGACATTCGAGTAGTGAAGACTGTGAAGAGTGCTGACGGTAGGGTGTTACGGAAGCCGGTCGAGGTCAGAGAGAGATGGGATGAGTACTTCAAGGAACTCCTGAACGAGGGGTTTCCTCGTCGGGAGGCCGTGGAAGAACAACCAGCGGCAGGACCCATCCCACCCTGGACGCAAGAAGAGGTTCGCAAGGCCATAGGGAAGATGAAACTCGGAAAGGCAGCAGGGCCTGACGGTGTGCCAGTAGAGGCTTGGAAGTTGCTCGTGGACCTCGGAGTCAACTGGCTGACGCAGTTCCTCAACAGAATCACGAAAGAAGGTAAGATGCTGGATGACTGGAGGAACAGCACCACAGTCCCCATTTTCAAGCAGACGGGAGACGCTTCCGAATGCTCCAACTACCGAGGGATCAAACCGATCTCACACACGATGAAGATCTACGAACGACTGGTCGACTCAAGGCTGAGGGAGATGGTACCCATCTCCTAGGTGCCGTGGGGCTTCATGCCTGAGAGGTCCACCACATACGCCACCTTCATCGCTGGTCAGGTGATGGAGAAATATTGGGAGAAATGAAAACCCTGCTACTTGGCATTTCTGGACCTGGAGAAGGCCTACGACAGGCTAGCTCGGGCCGTAATCTGGAATGCCCTTCGAGGGAGGGGTGTCCCGGAACGTCTGATCACGGTCATAAGGGATATGTACGAGGGCTCGAAAGCGGCGATACGAACTCAACACGGGGTGACAAGGAAAGTGGACATCACAGTGGGGGTACACCAAGGGTCGGCTCTGAGCCCGTTCCTCTTCCTGCTGACGCTTGACTCTATAGTGAACCACTTTGAGGAAGGCCCTCTCAGAACGATCCTCTACGCGGACGACATCGCCCTAGTAGCCGACATCCAGGAGGAGCTGGAGGAGAAGGTGCAGCTGTGGCAGAGAGCCCTCGCAGACAACGGCCTACGGCTGAACGTGAAGAAGGCGAAGTTTATCAGCTCTGAGCAGTGCGCTGGATCGATCCTAGACTGCCAAGGGGAACCGATCGAGAAGGTGGAAGAATTTAGCTACCTCGGAAGTGGCCTATCCGAGGAAGGAAGTGTGGACCAGGCGGTCAGGGGACGGATAAACGCAGCCTGTCTCAAGTGGAGGGAGTCCGCAGGGATCCTCTGCGACCGTAGATGCTCCAGGACGCTCAAAGGCAAGCTCTATAGAACAGTTGTGAGACCTGCCCTCCTCTACGGCAGTGAATGCTGGGCCCTGGGTAAGGAGCAGGAGCGGCAACTGCACGCTGCGGAAATGAGGATGCTGAGGTGGGCATGTGGATGGACCCGTCGGGACAGGGTGCGAAACGAGGATGTTAGGGCAGTGATGAAGACAACCCCGATACAGCTGAAGATGTGAGAGCAGCGCCTGAGGTGGTATGGACACGTCCTCAGAAGACCAGAGGATCACCCCACAAGGTTGGCCCTAGATTTCGAGGCACCCGGAAAGGGCCCGAGAGGAGCCCCAAGGAAAAGATGGAAGGACGTCATCAAGAGAGATCTCGCCGAAGTCGGCGCTACGGCAGATGACGCGCTTGATAGGATGAGGTGGCGACAGATCACAAGAACAGCGGACCCTGCGCCTGCGCGGGACTAAACGCTCAGGAGAAGAAGAAGAAGTTTTCTCCACTTTCTTGAAACTTGTAAAGTTTTGATTTGAAAGGTGTATTACTAGCAAGAAGAAGTAGGAAAACTGTTCAGATTGAGCTGAAAATAACACGGCAAACAAGTAAATATTGAGTCACATCTGTTTGAGATTGGTAGAAAAAGCCTCTGAAAATTTAGTTGCACTGCACTACAGGTCAGGTAACTCTTACGATTTGCGGTTTACGACTTTCGACAGTTTTCTCGTAGCTACGATTTACGGAATCTCAAATTTTATTTACCCACTCCCCTGCGTGCCACACTGCCAGGCTCTGTGGCAGCACTCGCAACTATACCTTCTATACTTCGGACCGAATCAAATAATTTCGAACGAATATTCGTCTACGAGGTCCGAAATTCGAATATATTCGTTATTCTACTATTCGACATGTCCCAAATTCGGATATATTCGAATATATTCGACGTTATCAAGTTGGATTACTGGGAGTCAGTTTTTGCGTCTTCTGGATATAACTCGCCTAAAGTGAAGTATATGAAAGACCAAGGATATACTTGAGCTCAGCAGCTCGAGCTCTATAGTTTGGTATACATATTTCATATGAAGCTATAAGATTGTTCGAAATTGGAAATATGCGCTCCATTTCGAAGGACGACCACGGACGAGTTGTCCGTCGCAAGCGCGTGCGAGGTGTGCGACGCCGCCTTTTGTGCCAGCCACTGGTCCTTCGCAAGTATGCGTCCGTCCTCTTTTTGTCTTTTTGGGTTTTTCGTGTCTATTCGCTTACTCACTTCGTGGACTGAATATCCACGAAACGAATAAACGTGAATATCTCTAACAGCCTCTGGGTGAAGGGGTCACCCTCCTAGGTTCAGCCTATACTGCAACATCGAGCATAGTATTATAAAAACCCGACTTCTGACTTCGACACCGTAACACGGCGTTCAATAGGGGCGCCACCGGTCCTTTAAACTCGTGACGTAATCGTAGAGCTTGAAGCGGTTGTTGACTGCGCCACGATATTTTGTAGGATGCGAGCAGTGGTGCGGGGTACATATTGGGACTAACCGAACATATCTGGAATACCTTGGCTTCCTTATCCGAAATTCCTGTACCTTGTTCTGATGGTCAACTATGACCACAGAAGGTAACACTGGGCCTTAACTTACCAGGGAAGGGCCTCAGGCGTATATCTGAACGGGGGAAACGGATTGTACTGCGAGAATCTTCACCTTTCATATAGTAGAAAAATGTGTTTCGTTTTTGCTGAGTCCTTGAACCAAAAGAGCTACGGGCCCTCGAAGGGGGAGGGGATACAGTAGCGCACCGTTAGCACGTGCCCACGTGCATGCGTGCGCGCGCTGTTGTATGGGACGCGGCGAAGGGCACAGAGGCAAGCGAGTCGGTGGCTCAGCGGGGTGTGGGGGTACATGCAGGTACTAGGTCAGATGTTCGACTCCCGTGCGACCCATTATATTTGCATTTTTCATGATTGCCGCCTTCTTTAATAGTTTGCTTCCTACACATCTCCTACATATTTATTTCGCTCTAAATTGTCAAATAAGAATCAGATTCGTACTCAACGCGAGGTTTGGGCAAAGAACGGTGACCATGACCTTACCATTAATCATCCTTACCTACTGTAATTTAACATACTCCGGGTAATAGGAAAAGAATGTCAGATTTGTGATCACCATCCCAAATAACCCCCCTGGGAAAACTTTGGGCGAAATTGGTGATTATGACTTCGACGGCCCTAGTCACTACCTACCGTAACCTGCCGTGATTGGCTGAAAATTGAAAAACGAATGTCAGATTTGTGATCAGCACCCCAAATAACCCCCTGGGCAAGGTTTGGGCGAAGTCGGTGATTATGACCTCGACATCTCCAGTACCCGTAGCTTGTAACCCGTTGTAAGGTCATTGTTTAACATTCGCTGAAAAACACAAAACGTTGTATAAATCAGAACCTGAGAAAAGTGAGTGAGGCACAGCATACAGAAACCTTTATTCGGCAATTTAGAGTGAAATAAATGAAATAAATGTGTAGGAGATGTGTAGGAAGTAAGCTGATTTAGACTGCCATAAGGCACGACTTTCACGACACTGCTTTCACAACTCCAGAGGTCGAGGAGAGCTTGAAAACATTTTCCCCAAACCTCGCCCAGGGGGGTTATTTGCGGTGATGATCACGAATCTGACATCCGTTTTTCAAATTACGGCAAATTACGGTAGGTTATGGTGAGTACGGGTGACGGTGCAATACTCTACCCCAATTTCGAGGGCCCGTAGCTCTTTGAATTCAAGGACTCAGCAAAAACGAAACATGTTTTTTCTACTCCATGAAGGGTGGAGATTCTCGCAGTGCTATCCACTTCCCCCATTCAGACCTACGCCTGAGACCCTTTCCTGGTTAGCATGCTTGCAAGCATACTGGCGCAAAGGATGTTTTGCAGATTTTCAAATAGACCTCGTGCAAGAAGCCCATAGCGGCTGGAGCCCCTCCATAAGATGAGTCTGTCAGGGGGTGGATCACCACGTACTCAGTGGTTCTCCGCCCTGGGATGAAGGTATATGTATGTCGAATTACAAAGTGCGTAAAAAGTATTGACGCACTAAATGACGTTGTGGAAATAGTATTGCGCAGTATGTTTTAAAATATTCACTTGAGAAATATAAAAAATGATCTTGCATACACGATAGAATAACTCGTAATTGACACTGGCTCCTTTACTGTGAATACAGGAGCGAAAACGACGGAAAAATTCATGAGCACGCGCCGCAAGCGCTTGCTTGCATTTCGTTCCATGCTTTGAACAGGGCAGCCTTCTGCGACTGGTCACCTCTGTTGAAAGTAGCACAGACCTCATTCTCCAAAATCGCCTAAAAGAGTAATCTAGCGGATTCATGTTTAAGCTGTGCTCGTCTGAGAAGCTGTCTACACCTGTGCGCGTTATCCGTTTACCGTTATCGGACAGAGATTGATAATTTTGGATTTGAACGTTATTGTGCTTGAACATCTTGTAATCATCATCTGTTATAACAGAGCCGTAGCTGACGTTTGGGTTGCTGACCTCTTTCCTCACCAACCGTTTCCAACAGCGCCTAATTCTCTTGTTAAGGAAGTACTAATCTCTTTGGGTAACAAACAAAAAAGGGCCACCGTAACGATGACGATCATGTTTCTTCAGTTTTTCGTGAGTGTTTTTTGAGCGCAATACGGACAACAAAAATAACACACAAAAACCTAGAGGGGTAGAAAGAGAAAGCTGGAGCTGAAACAAAAAGTAGGTGCGTCAATACTTTTCACGCACCCTGTACATCAGAGATGGCCTAGCACAATCGCACAACATAAAATGCTGCAGTGCTATCGTACAGGGTGACCCCCACCTGTACTATTACACTGCAAAAAAATGAAATCACAATGAAAGTGAAGTATTGTCGCCCAGTATGATTTATAGCTTCTCAGTATGTCTGTTATTTTTGGAGATTGTGTTTTTGCAGGCCCATATCTGCTTCTTATGGTTTTGTTTTTGTGCGAATGTCTTTAAATAAAATGCCGTGCTTGAGATTACGTTTATTTCTGTATTTGCATGACAAGTGTTATGAGAAGCCGTAGAATGTTTAGCCTAGGGTTCAATTTGACTTTCAATTCAAATACCTCTGTCGCATACTTCGGACCGAATCGAATAATTTCGAACGAATATCCGAATAAATTCGAATACTCGAATATTCATTATTCAAATATTCGATGAGACTCAAAATTCGAATGTATTCATTATTTGACCATTCGGTTTCTCATGAAACCGAATATATTCGATTAATCGTTTATTCGAAAAAATTTTGGAAGGACACAAATATAATACCTTTGTCCTTGGGAAAAATTTCGAATTTTGAATGATTGAATAATAATAACGCGCTAGCTAAGCGATGAGTCATACTATCGATCGGCGCCCCCGCAGAAATTAGCCATGAAATAGGGGAAAATCGGGGGGGGGGGAATGGGGGGAAATTACGACACGAAAATAGCGACAAATACCCAGACGTCTTCTCCCAGCCTGGAAACTTCGGCCCTGGAGGAATCGAGGTCGTTGAACACGAATCTGAAGTTCGTTTTCAAAGTATCGATCGCCATCAATCGATATTGATCAAATTACGGTGCGAGGGAAAAGCGGAAAATACCCAGACGATTCGGAAGGCGTGCGTAATACGTCGCATGACGTGCCTGGGACTCAGAAGACATGCCAAAAACGTCGTTCTACATGTATGGGGATTCAGTTAGACGTGCCGGAGACGTCGTCCAATGTGCTTGGCGATTCAGAAGGCGCGCCGAAGACGTTGTCCGCTAAGGGTGGATCATTGAGGGGACCAGTACCACTAATGGGAATTTCGAATGATCGAATAATAATCGATTTTCAGAATTTCGAATTTCAAATGATCAAATAATATTCTACTTTCAAAATTTCGATTTTGGAATGATCGAGTATCATTTGATTCTCAAAATTTCAAATAACGGAATTTCGAATAGTCGAATATTCGAATAATCAAATGAACATCCTTATTTATTGTGGTCACCCAATGATTGACATTACTTATTTTTTTATTATCCACTGTAAACTGCGTTCGACAGAGCGGCATATACGAAGGCTTCAGATTGTCATTACTCTTCTACCAATTGGTTAAGTGCGAAAGGGATCGGTAATTGTCATCGATGTTGTAGATGCACGACATTGGCAACTATCGCCCGATCTGCCTGCTGTCCGTAGTCCACAACCTGTACTCGTGTGATCCTGAATAGAATTAGCAGAACGCTGGACGAAGGGCAGCCATGCCAACAAGCAGGATTTCGGAGAGGATTCAGCACGATCGACCACGTACACACGATTACGAAGCTCATCGAAGTGTCGCGAGAGTACAAGCTGCCGTTGTGCCTTACGTTCATCGACCTGAAGAAGGCATTCGATCCGTCGAAACTGAAGCGGTCATCGACGCCCTGCTCACTCAGGGTGTTTCTACTCAGTACATCAGAGTCCTTCGAGAGCTATACAATGGATTCACGACCAAGATTTCTCCATTCTACAACGACGTCGTCATCGACATGAAGAGAGGGGTTCGGCAGGGGGATACCATATCCCCGAAGCTATTCAGCGCCACCCTCGAAAACGCCATGTCGTTGACTTTCAGTCCCATGACTTTCACTCCCATGTCCATCTTCTCTTCGCTGACGACGTCGTGCTCATAACACCGAGCATCAGCCAGGCGGAGCGAATGCTGGCCGACTTCGATCGTGTATGTGGGAACGTTGGACTGCAGCTGATTGGAGTCATACGAAAACGATGTTCATGAGGAACGGACAAGTTTCTGATGCCCCATTCTCGCTCAACGGAACGAACATCTCCGAATGCTTCAGACGTGTTTCTGGGTCGCGAAGTCAATATGGCCAACGACCTAGCGCCGGAGCTGAGCAGGAGGAAACGAGTGGCTTGGGGAGCTTTTAAGAGCGTCGAAGAAGTCGCGAAGAAGACAAGGAACGTCCGACTCCGTGCCCATCTATTCGACTCCACTGTTCATCATGAACTAACATACGTCTCAGAGAACAGGGCTATACGAAATCTGGATGAACACACGATCAGCGTCGCGCAGCGTGGAATCGAGAGGACGATGCTCGGAGTGACACGACTCACGCAGTGAGAGAAGGCCTCAGGCGTTCCGAGCTTCGCCAACGTTCAAAGATCAGAGGGCCAACTTGTCGAAAATTAGGTGGGCTGGTCATGTAATGCGCTTCACAAACACCCGCTGGACGAGAGCCGTTACCGGCTGGATTCCGCGGGATGTCAAGAGAGCACCAGCACGCCCACCAACGCTTTGGTCGGACTTCTTCGCGAAAGCCCTGAACGACCGATATGACGCTCTTCGTGTCCCTCGAGCGAGGAGGATCCATTGGAGCACTCTGGCAGGACAGGGACAAGTAGAGACGCTGCTGACGCCCGCTCGAGCAAGTCGATGAACAACGGGAGGACAGGTGATACAGGAGGTGATACAGATAGATCGATTTCGATCAATGGATCTCCTGTCCCGTGACCGTCATACTCCCGTTACTCTTATGTTGAATCAGGGCTAATGGAGTGGAGAATGGCGAGTCCAGTGAGTGGTAAGTGGTACTGAGACTGAGGGCGACGACGAAGCGAGGGTGAGCTGAGGACCGAGCCGAGGCTGCGGAAGTCGGTGTCCAGGCTCTTATGCCGTTGTTCTAGCGCCGCGAAGGGTGCTCCATCCATTTCCTTCACGAGACCAAAGGACGATGACAAAGGTATAATGGCAATGAAGCATCTTTTGCTTCCCTAAGAATTCGTGCACCGAGAATAACAACCTGGAGAGCTAGATTGCCAAACATCTTGCTCTATAGTTCACTGTCTTTCCTTAGGTTATAGCGAAGCTTCTAGGTGGTAAAAGAATGGCTAGCACTGACGAAGAAGTAACACGAAGGCGATCTGGTGCAGAAAAGGCACATTGGAGGCTCATGAATAGCATTCAGTCCGTGTTCTGGCTTCGTTGAACAGTTTTGCTACACTTATAAGCAAACGGACCAGAACTCCATGGTTGGAATCTAATCTGGTAAGACACTACGACTCGGACAGTATTATAACAGAAATGTGGATGGCTCGCTTTCATAGGAAACGGAGTATGACTGACTCTTGTACTCCATGGTCATAGCTCTTCCTCTCTTCTTTAACGTCTTTGCTGGCAGAAAGCAGGAGCTTCTCAGGCTCCAGAAAGTACCACCTCCATAACGCAGCTCTTTCCGACTTCAATCGTTCCGTCGTTGTACTCGGGATAGAAATACAAAACGGAGATTCTCCCGTAGTATACCGAAGGCAAAAGCGTCATTGCACAGTCATAGCCCGGTTCACTTGCTATTCACGTGACTGGCCGCAGGACGCTCGACGGCGTTCAAAGGAAGCAGGGACGCAGCGGAGGTTCGCGCTTGCCCGTGCTTACCTTGCAAGGGAAGGGTCTGAAGTGTATGTCGTGGGAAGAGCGAATCATATAGGGAGAATCCCCACCCTTCAGTTAATATAAAAATGTGCTTATTTTTGCCAAGTCGCTAAATCGAAGAAGTACGGAGTCGTTGTAGTTACAGTGTAATCGGCGCATGATGATGGTATTCAACATGATGATGTATAAATGTTCAACACCAGTGACACACAGGTACAAAGTGCATGAAGCAACACTGGGCACAATACGGGCAGCGTATAAAAGCTACAGCCTCATCACAATTTTTTCCATACATGAACCAATGACCTCGGGAAAAAAAACCTGCTCGGGTTTTCAATGGAGACAAAGATGCGAGGAGATGGTTAAAATGAGAAACGAGGTCTGTGGATCCCGCAAATTAACCTAAACAGCATCGATACACTCTTTCCCTCATCTTTGCCTGTCACTAATCAGAGGTCTGCTGAAGGTTTTCTAAAACCTAACACCAACAATGTCCGCCGATGCTCGAGTGGTGATCGACCTGCTCACGCTGAAGCGTGGCCCACCTTTACACAAAGAGCCTTCGAGGGAAGAAATCAAGCTGGCCGAACTGATGGCCAGCATACTCAAGGACTTCGAAGCACGCCAACTTAAAGTTGACGAAGACGAACAGCTGGAAGTGGTGGAAGAAGAAGAGGAAGATTGGGATCCGCAAGATGAACTGACGGACGTGGAGAGACTAGCAAGCAGTGGACATATGATAACGTTTTCGGGCGGAACGATTTCACTCCCACGTCATTGTGCATGACCTTCTTTTTGACCTGCAAAAAAGAGGCAACATCCTGAAGGTAGGTGTCGAAGCTGCGGGTAGCTGAGGGAAAACGAATTTGTTATAATGACGTTGAAGAGTGGCTGGTGTACCTGTGAGGAGCCTGCAACTTTTATACGCTGTCCGTGTTGTGACCACAGATGAAATACAAAAATGCAGCAGAGCAGGAGAATCAAACCCTCGACCTCCCACCCATGGAGCAACGTCACTATCCACTGCGCTCCGAGCCACTTTCCGGCAAGAGCATCGCGGGCGTACAATACCGCCAGACTCATGATGCGCCGTATTCCATTGTGACTTCAAGGGCTCCCTACTCCTTGTGCTTAATGACTTGGCAAAAAATAAACCCATTTTTGTACTAATTGAGGGGTGGGGATTCTTCCTATACGACTCGCTCTCCCCGTTCAGACGTACGCTTCAGACAGTTCCCTTGTCAGATTGCACACATAATTCGGCGCACTTTGAAGGACGCGCGAAACTTAAACATAGTTTTTATCATAAGGTCACACTTCCCTGGTTTCGAAGAGGAGTGCCATTAAACCTGTTAAGAGATTGATAAAGAATACTAAAATACTCAAATATTCGCTATTCGACGTCGAATACTCAAATATTCGCTATTCGACGCCTTCGAATAGTCGAATAAACGAATATTCGGATACTGACCTCTTTCGAATATTCGAATAAACGAATAAATCGAATATTGGACACGCGACACGTCGCGCGAATACCTTTGTCTGTGCAGAGGCATAATCAGTTTGATGTTTGTTGTGGCAGCAGCAATAGTGACGTACGAAGATGTCAGGGATAAGCTTACTTCTGCGCTTAAACACACTTGTTGCTTAGAAAGACTTTCTCAGGATTTCTTTTGTATTGAGGGGCAGTTAACCAACGGACCGACATAACGAATAATGTACAGAAGTGAGCGTTGCTCTGCTCCTCTCAGGAATGCGGCACGTCACGCAACTTACTTCTGCGAGATATAGTGCAGACAATACGAATTTGTGTTTGGTGCTGTATTCTTCTTGCTCACCTATTTGCACCTTACCACTGCCACGCTTTGTTCAGCAGAATTCTAGGGCAATGAGAACAGAAACTGCGGCGTCCGTCCATCTCGGTCCGCATGGGCTGCTAGAAAGGAAGCAGTTCCCGAGTCGCTGCACTATGGACGTTCGGAAAGACACAGGTTGCAAGGCGCACCAGGCGGGAATCGAATCGGCGCCTTCTGTTTGACAGGATGCTCTACGCCAGTACACTACCGGCGCTGTCTGGTCGGCGCTTCGAAGAAAGGCCGTCGTCACGAATTCAAGCATTTCAGTGAAGCTCCTCCATTCGATCGCGAATGATGCACATACTTCTGTTTATGTTGTATACACTCGCTACGAGTCGTTCGATAAAAAGAGCTTTCTTCTGGTAATTGCGGGACTCTTAAAACAGCACAGCGAAAGGCCATCGATAAACAGTATACCCAGGTGACTACCGATGCATGCCACATGTGGACTCGGGTGTTCCTCTTTCCTTGTAGCTTTCCATCCGGGGATGACGTATTGCTGCCGAGTGTGTCTCGGAAGGATAAGACAACGATGTCTACCGCAGTTTACACTGCACAGGCGCACTACGCACGCAAACCGCCCCCGCGATACCCATTAAAAACAGAATGCGCAGCGCATCGCTTAAAAACAGAATGCGCAGCGCATCGCTTAAAAACAGAATGCGCAGCGCGTCGTGTGTCGTTCAATTTTCCGTGCCATTGCGCATCCTCCTGATACAGAATTCTTCGAGGAGCAGTACTCCTTACGTGGATCAGAATTTAGTACACGCCACCAGGTATGCAAGTTGCCGGCGAGTAAGGTTATTACTTAAAAACCAAGCTTTGCTCCGAACGCCCGTAAGTCTAAGAAGCGGCTGTGCTCGCGCTTCGAATTCTTCGACTGCGCTGAACGGTTTTGTTTGGGAGCTTTTCAGAAGGAGGACCACTACGGCGACAAGGCTGCTTCCAACGAGCACGCGGCTCGACAGGACGCAGGAGATGTGCCGGGGAAAAACCGAGCGCGTCTACCAGGAAGGAGAGAACCTGTGGCTGCTGTCCACTTCGCCGTCTCATGCTATAGTTCTGGCAACCGCACATTATCCTCCAGACACTACGTATCGCCGATCTGCGTGAATGAGGCACGTAGGCGCCGGGCCAAACCCCGATGGCCTTCGTGGTCAAAGGGCGTTCAAAGCAAAGTACGACCAATGCGCACTGGTCTGTCGGCTGCACTCCCATCGTCAGTACTAGCCATACATGTGGAGTGTGGAACACAGATCCAATACAAACATTTCATTCACTTAATACGGAACATGAATGAGTGAAAAGGCACTATGTCAAGAGAATAGCTTGAGCTGAATGATACGACATCATCGCTGGTGCCTCCTATCGAACACTTCTAGAAGAAGATGAAGGTAAGCTCAGAATCAGTTAGGCATACGATCATCTATAGCAGCTATATATGTATACATATAGCATCACGGAAAAATCTGCACAAGGGACGGGGGAAAACGTCGACTCCCTCGCGTAGAACTGCGAGCACGAAGAGGGCAGAGCGGATGGGTTAAAGGCGTTACTGGCAGAATGTCATGCTACGCTTCAGTCCTGAGTGCTCAAGGACGGTGCTGAATGCGAGAAACTGAACGGAGTGAGTGAGTGAGTGAGTGAGTGAATTGGTGGAGTGAGAGCGAGAACGAGACGGAATGTCTGGTGCACACAACATGTATGGTTAGTACTGACGATGCGTGTGTTAGGCGAGGCGACCGACACACAGCAGGCGGCGTTAGGTGGCGGGTGACCGCGGCCTTCGGAGCGAGACGCCTCCGTCTCTCCTCGACACCTGGCAGAACGCGATTCGCCATCAAAGAACACAAACGTTTGAGCATGCGGGAGCGCGGAACGCCGGCGGGGAGAGTAGCCGGGCTGCTTGTTTGCAGCCAGGAGCCAAATGCGAAGTGGAAAAGCTAGCATCGGTCGGCCACGACTGCAGATCCAACGCCTCTCGGGGAAAATCGGTCGTTGAGGAACTTAGAAATATCTGAACTCGCCGCGCCGGCCCTGTCTTTCCTTCACGTAGGGCGGAGCGTCATCGGGCAGCATACCTGGCTTCGGACTGCCATTGTGAGCGTGACCGTTCGACAAAGTGTGAGTGTCCCGAGTGCCCTGAAACGACTTCGCAACGTCTCCTCTAGAGCGGCTCTCCTCACGCCGTGTAACCTACGTAGATATCACGGGAATCGTTTGACTCTAACGGCACCATCGACAGTATCGTGTGGGGCACGTAGCCCACTCGCTGGTGAACGTTGCGGCATTCCCACCAGTTCTTCGCGTCGTCCAGGACCTGGAAGGTATGAGGAGATTGGCAAAGCTCCCTAGGATCGTCGAGATAAAGCGCCACTCAAGGCGAGCTCACCTCAAGGTATTCCCCTCGACTAACTGTGAGCTCTTTCGCATTCTGAGCGACACGATCGAATGTGGCCACGACTAGCTTGCTGCCCCGTCCTATTGCATCCTGCACGAATGCCCTGAAATACGTTGATTGGATACACGGAATTCTCGGTCCAAAGCCTTCTGGCATTTCATCAGCACAGGTATCTCACAGCTTAAGAGATTCAATCCCATTTTAGCCGCCCATAAGTTGACTTGAAGCGAAACATCTCACACTGACCAATCCAGAAATAGAAAGCATTGAGAACGAGGATGCATCATGGCTTCCACTTCTACCTAACGCCACTGCCCTAAGATCGACCTATCTGATCTCGATTTGCAAGCTTGGGTTCTAGTGCTCCTAATCAGAGTTGACTGCAAACAATCGAGCCGGCAAGACTCGTCGTAGCATTAAAGAAAATGGGTATGGAGGAGTTTTCAGAGGCTCAAGGAGAGCAGCTTGTTCCAAAATGAGCGAGTTGCGGGTGGCGCCGAGGGGAGACAAATCTCGGGACTGCTGACTTACCCATGCCTATGCGCGACGTCGAATGCGACAACAACGCGAGATGGTTTTGAGCCAATGTCCGGCCAGCGATTTCGAACGAGCTGTTCTGGCGGAGGTTGGAAAGTAAGCCACTGACCACTGTGGCGAACGTGCCGATCCCCGCCGGATAAGCGCGCCGTGTACCGACGAATAGCAAATGGATCAAGGCTTGGTAATCTAGCGAGGTCTCGCATGTACCATTTTTCACTTGAAAGGGGCGATTGAAGAGAACCCTTACGGCCTCTCTTTGCGTTAGGAAGTCTAGCAAGGTCATTACACTCCTTGAAAGGCTACCGAATATACGATTCGGATTGGTGTGCACTGTCGCAACATCGTGTGAAAACTCGTTGGTACTCATTGTTTATGTACATTCAATGACAAGTCCCGCACGTATGGTATGCTTGGCCGACCTTGGCTAAAGCTGATTAGAAAGACTGTTAAGAAGTGGCTACCCTGCTCTGCTCTTCCACACGGGTAGAGCATGGACACACCGATTTGCTCTCACTTTTCGACAAGTCATAGAGAACTGCGGTGCCTTCGCACAAATGGCTAATTCCTGCTGACCACATCACCAAGAAGCCCTGTTTCTTTTACTCCACGCGAAGTACCCTCCATACCGCATTTGACGACCTTCGAAGCTGACCAGAGAGTCTTTGCGTCACGATATTGTAACCAAGCCCACGGTGAGGCTTAATGATAATCGCAAGCGTAGATCGACGAGGACCAGGTCTCTGACGAGACGGAGTGATATGAGCGAAGCCTTCCCCGAACCGCTTCTCACCTCTGTCGAGGTGATTGATCTCCCAAATCGGGAAGCATCACCGGACGACCAGCAGTTCCTCGCACCGGCATCGGCGACGCTTGGGATGACGGTGGCCTGAAAATCGGCGGTTATTACGCGCTTTCAGCCGGTTCGATCCCAGCAACTAGCCTAACAACTCACGGCTCATAGATGGACTTCGAACGACTGCTCTCAGATTCATGCTTCATCAGCTTCCGTTCCGCTTCTAGTCGAGCTCGCTCAGCTCTTAAAAGTCAAAGCTGAGAGGAGAGATAGTGTAAAGCTAGAAATTTCATAAGTAATATTCGTTAAGACACTGGTCACCTGAATCTTAAAATCTATCGAAGAAAACTGTGCAGAAACAGAGCAGTTGATGGTTGCTAGGCCAAGGAACATAGACTCCATTACTACTTGCACAGGGCATCCACGTATACTGACATTTTTCTCTTATCGTAACAAACACTAAAAGGCGCTCCGATTTAGGCTTGGTTCGGTAGTATCGACCACGGGAATGTTACTATGCGGAATAGAGATGAAATGTTTCTTTGGATGAACTAGAAACTCAATAATGTGGCAAAAATGAGTCCCTACTAGTTGGAGGTGAATAATGGATTACGTGAACACAAAGAGCAACTGCCTTTCGCATAAAACTAAAGAATCAAGTCTGTGTAGAATGACGATGGTAGGGTTATGGGCAGCCACGAGCGCACTATACCTTTGTCCTTTTCGAATTTCGAATAGTCGAATTTCGAATAAATTCGAATTTCGAATATTCGAATATTCGACTATTCGAAAAAATGTTCAATATTCGAATTATTCGATTATTCGAATATTGGAGAAAGTCCAATATTCGAATTATTCGATTATTCGAATATTCGAGAAAGGCCAATATTCGAATTATTCGATTATTCGAATATTCGAGAAAGGCCAATATTCGAATTATTCGTTTATTCGAATATTCGAAAGTGGCCAATTCGTTTATTCGAATATTCGAAGGCTTCGAATATCGAATATTCGGATAGTCGAATATTCGAATATTCTTTATCAATCTCTTAACAAGTTAGTGGCACTCTTCTTCGAAAACCAGGGGAGTCTGACCTTATGATAAAAAACGATGTTTGAGTTTCGCGCGTCGCTCAAAGTGCGCCGAATTGTGTGTACGTAATCTGACAAGAGAAGTCAATGAACTTCGGAGATTTCCAAAATTACCTATTGCTTGTTATAAGGGTGTGTCTAAGAAGCACCGTAGTGGTCTTCAAATGTCCTGCGGGCATCTGGGTAGGTCAAAAATTACAAAAAACTGTAGCACTTCAGTGCTGGCTGATAAAGCGAAAGTGACGCCTTTAGTGGCCTTGAAATACTCAGAAATTAACATGCAGATGCTATAGAGCTTTAATTATAGTTAGATGTTAGAAATTTGACAATTTATTAGGTCAAATGAATCATTCACTGCAGTCGGGGCGTGGATAGCGGGGAGAGGTCTAGGTTCAAATCTATGAGAGTTGCTTACGGATTGCTGTGCGTTTTGGTAAATGTAGAACATATTCTCATTTTAACCATATTTACGAACATGATCGAAATGTGTTGCTTCAGTCCATCTCTGGGATTTTTTTTTCTGATCAGTCTTCGGGTTCCTATAGAGAACGTTTCTCTTGTAAATTTTACTAATTTTAGCATCTCTTATAAAATGCATCATTTTTGACCCACTCCGTAGTATTGTACTCCGTAGTATTCGTAGCATTTGCATATAACACCAAATACAGTACTAACAACTAAATCAATTAGTCACCTTCTTCACTGACGAGCCTCGGGGTGACTAATTATAAACATGTTTTGTATGAAGGCAGAGGCGAAACAAGACATGTTTAGTGTTGTTGTTACCATTGTTTTAGTTATTACTTGTTTTAGTTGTTGCTTGTTTTCCCTTGTGTTTCTTATAGTACAGAGTGATTTAGAGTTCATGTATACCCCAGGTTATTTATAATTCTACTTCGTTGTTTAGACATTGAATTTATAACTGTTTGAGTATTAAAATTTACATATATGATTAACTTATTCTATTGGTCTTCTTGTAGCCTATTCTTAACCGGCCACTCTCCCGCACTGACAGGGGGGGGGGGGGGGCTTTGCAAACGTAGGTACTTGTATTAATCCCCATGACTTCGTAAGTAGATAATAAAATTTCGTACAAATGTTGTCCTGAGGGTTGACTGAGGTTCTGATCACGAAGCTGGCAAACGCGTTCGGTATTACCGTCGACCACAACAGGCGACGGTGAGTATGTGCGAGAAAAGGTGCAGAATAACCGGCCGCGTTGTACTATTGTGACTCCAAAAGTGGAGTGGAGGTCGATTTTTTTCGCCCAAACATCGCCTGTACTGTTATTTTGGATGCTGAGCACGAATATGGTATTCAGTTTCGACAATTTGGCCGCTTACGATATTTCATAGTGTGTGTTCGTGAGTAAGGATGGGGTTGTCATGACCACTGATTTCGTCCTTTCCTCGCCTTAGGAAATTATTTAGGTTGCTGCCACGAATCTGTCATTTCTTTTTCTAAATTATCCATTTTTCGTGCACTACTTTCCATCTCAAAGTCGAAGACTGGAAAGCAAGTCTGATCACATATGTAGGTGAAGAAAGCGATTCTATGTACTCAAACTGAACTTGATCACTCATGAAAATCTGGAATCACGCGATCACGCGAAAACGTTTACTAGATTTGCGATCAGCACCTCAATTAGCCCTCTAGACGACGTTTGGGCGAAACCTGCTTTCGATCTCCGGAGTTGTGGGTGTACAAGTCCCTAAACCTTCGATTAGCAGAGAGTGGTGGGAAGCGCTGCAAGCGCGGCCCTCCGCTGCGCACCTGCTTCCTTGTAAACGGCCGTCGAGCGTGCTGTGGCCGTTCACGTGAATCGCAATTGATTAGGGTTATGCCTGTACACAGATATTTTTACCTTCAGTATACTACGGGAGAATCTTCGTTTTGTATTTCTACCCCAGTTACAACAAGGGAACGATTAGAGCCGAAGGGGCTGCGGTAGGGAGGTAGAACTTTCAGGGGCCTAGAAAGCTCCTGCTTTCTGCCAGTAAAGACGTTGAAGAAGAGAGGAAGAGCAATGGCTATGGAGTACAAGAGCCAGTCGTACTCCGTTTCCTATGAAAGTGAGCCATTCCCATTTCCGCTCTAACACTGTCCAACGCGGGTCCGTTTCTCTTCAACGGAGCTAGAACACAAACTGAATGCCATTCATGAGACTCCAGTGCGCCCTTTCTGCACCAAATCGCCTTTGTGTCATTTCTCCGCCCATGATAATCATTCTTTTACCACCTGGAAGCTTCGCTATAACATAAGGAACGATAGCAACCTATAGAGAAAGACCTATAACAATCTAGTTCTGCCTACTCAAGGTGTTTCTCTCTTCTCGGTGCACGAATTCTTAGGGTAGCAAAACGTGCTTCACTGCCATTATACCGCTGTTATTGTCCTTTGGTCTCGTAAAGTAAATGGATGGAGCAGCCATCCATTTCCTTCACAGTGGGTAATAAAAAATAATTAAATGTCAACCACTGGGTGACGACAGTAAATAATAGTGTTCATTTGATTATTCGAATATTCGACTATTCGAAATTCGATTATTCGAAATTCGACTTTTTGAAAATCGAATATTATTCGATCATTCGAAATTCGAAATTTTGAAAATCGAATATTATTCGATCATTCGAAATTCGAAATTTTTTCCCAAGGACAAAGGTATAGAGCGCACCTTCGAAACCTAACGCCTTTCGGAAGAAATCGCTTGAAAAGCAGGCGAACGCAAAAGTTTAGGCGGTGCACAGACCTACATCGCATCCAGATTCGACAACTTCGTTTATTATTTCTCCCTCTGACACAGCTGTTGCCCCACAGACACCGCTGGTTTCGCTATTCTGCCCAAGCACGCTTCTCCGAGTGTAGAGAGCTTCGCAGATGCCCTCGCTTCCTATTCAGTCTATTCATCAGTCCATTCGGCATGGCTCCTTCTGTGTCTTTTTCCCTCCCCGGACTAGTGCAGCTCATTAGGGAAGCTAAGCATTATTTACTTATTTAGTTACTTGTTTACTTATTTTTTTTTAGTTATCGACGTGGAAGCGATATGATTGACAATTAGGGCAATAGCGGCAAGACCCACCATAGGAAGAAAATAATAATAGCAAGAGACACGGTCAAATCAGCAAGCGGCAGCGGTGCTCACTGGCGAAACGCCGAAAAACTGGGTTAGGCATTGCCCCAATTCAAACGGCGGGTTAGGATTACCAAGAGGGCAGAAAAATAGGCGGGCGCTATCGCAATCACTGCACGCCTCACATAGGAGCGACTCTCAGCTGATTAATGTACAACGATGCTTTAATGGCAGTAAAACCATGACACGTGTTCGCATCAGCCAGCAATGACGCCAGGTGGTAGATGCCAGAACTTCGGGACACGGTATGGCGGCCGTCCCACGGAACTGGCAACTATGTAGGACAAGCAGCAGTAGGATATAGGGCGAAAAACCATGGAAAAAAGGATATATAGGATATAGGACATAAAAACAAAAAGCCGGTTGCAACTCATGGCCACACACCATTCGCAAATATTTATGCAACGTAGTCCAACTAACGTCATCTGGAATTACAAGGAAAGGTTGTCCACTCAGGGTGAGCTTTTTCGAAGCAAATTTGATAGGATGTAGAGCCATGGGAGCGGAGCCCAGAACCACAGTTAGCTTTTGCTGAACGCTTTTTTAAAGACCGAAAAAAGATGAGTAAGAGCGTGCCCACAACACTCGTCAACCCCTATGACACCCCACGGGGTGTGTCTCGGCGGCGCAGTCGGTAGGAGTGCCGCCTCAGGCGTAGGCTTTTGAGTTCGAGTCCGCGTACGGCCAATATGCACATATTGGCACATATTTGTTTGTTGCTATTACGCTTTCACAGGATCACATGAGTCAATTTTAGACCATCAATGCTTACAACCAACCAAGCCTGTCTATTTACGCCTTCACATGCTAGCTTTTCAATGATGCGTATCTACACCATATCATTTCTCCGCAAATAAATCGCGTACATTCGATAGAGGGTGGACATACTTTATAGGAGCAGTTTTGAAGTATTCTTGCCCCATCGTATCCCGCTATACCATTCTATAAAGCAAAGCCAATTCTTTGCTGCAATGAAAGTATGAAGGATCGAAGAAGAAAAGAAAACGGTCGGGTCGTGCGTGGTGTTCTATTATCGGGGCATGGGGCGAAGCTCCCAACCAGAAGTGCGCATTTAACAGCTAACGATTTAGCGAATTGAACGAATTAACGGCATTTTTCGTTAAAACCTGCTTTAACGACTTTGCGGAAATTTTGAGAAATTTAGCGGAATTTTTAACGGACTTTTTCCTCAGTAAGATTATCATTTTTCCCCTTAGTCATCACTAATACGACAGACCTCATCCTCCCGATCAGGACAGTGCCTGAAAAACTATCGAATTTTAATGTTTTCATGCTATTTTCATATCTTCTATGACTAATTTGAATTTCTGGAAATAATGTATTTCGGAGCTAGAAGAGTTCTTCGCGCAAGACGTCATGCCGGTGCAATGCAAGTATAAAGATTTAGAGAGGCTCTCTGCTCAAGCCTGTAGAATGATTGTCAAAGATTGAATACCAAACAGTCCAGAAATGATCCCTGCGGTCTGTTGTTTACTTGGCTAGTGCTCGAATGGTTAATCTGTGATGTTTTGCTCGATGTTTTTTTTTACACTTTACATGCTAGACAGTTGTGTGTGTCTGTCTGTGCCTTGAATAAATAAAAATAAATAAATAAAACAAAATAAAAAGTACTATTGCTCTTCCTTCTTAGTCAACAACTATCGGACAAAACTATGGAACAAGAAAACACAAGCGTTTATCACATCAGCAATATCTTAGAAAAGCCAGTGAGGAGCAATCTTTTCCATCTTCACCAAGGTCCCATTTTCTTTATACTATCTTTGAAATCCGGTGCGAATGTGAAAAGTAGTCGGCCGACAGCACGTTCAGGTGGGAACGACATTTTTAGTACAGTTATGTAACGATATGGCCCGGGTTCATAATATTCAACCGTAAGGTATGCGAGTTTGTGCAGTTACGGTATCATTGGTGACATGGTATGGTATGGCAGTGGTGCAGATATGAATAGTTGAAAAATTAGCAGATATGAAGGCGCAAATAGACAGCCTTGGTTTGTTGTAAGCTTGACCTCTATAGTTGACTCCTGCAATCAAGAGGAAGCGCAATACCAACAAACTAATGTGTACAAAAATGTTGGCAGTACGCTAACTCAAACTCAAAAGCCCGCCGGCGTGCTTCTATGAGGCGGCACTCCTGCCGATTCCGCCGCCGAGATACATCCAGTGAGGTCTCATAGATGTTTATCAGTGTATCGCACACATTTTCACACCTCTTTTTCAGGTCTTTATAAAAGCGTTCAGCAAAAACTAACTGTGGTTCTGGACTCCGGGTTCTGGACTCCGCTCACAGGGCCCTACGTTCTATCAAAATAGCTTCGCAGAAGCTCACCTCGAGTTGGGAACCTTTCCTTGTTAGATGGTTCGAAGTCCACCTTTGCTTGCTGTTTCGATGGTGTTTACTTGCATTAGAGAAAGAAGATTGAAGAATCACTTCCGCGATCAGCTACATTCACAGATATAGCTTTCGGGCTCTAATTCGAACCAAATCCTGAGGGTTTACCTGCAGAATGTTGTTTGCTTTCCAAAGAGATATTCTTTTCCTGGAAAAGACTAACGATTTACAAATTTCTTCCGTTTATCTCTTGTGGATGTGGTATAAGGACTATCGTATGCTGCTATCAGTTGCAGGGAACAGGTGCAGAAGGGAATGGTCACTCTCTAGGTGAGAAAGAAGGCGCTGGAAAGGAGTTGATGCCCGATGACAAATCTAGCCTACACCTCAGCGATGAAAAGGGACACGACTGGCTGCGAGCTTCTCGACTTGCTACCGTAACCCAATTCCGACGTATGCGTTTGCAACTCTGTCAACAAAACTTCGACTGGACGCGGTCCCGCCATTTCCTGTTCTCCGCCACGGTACCCGATATGTCAGACCAGTGATCAGGCGTTTTTGAGAACCACTCGTAATCCTACTTGATTATCTTCTCTTCATCCAGTAGCCGTCGTTCCCTCTCCAGCATCTTTTGTCTCTCGAAGTCTAATCGTTCTCTTTCAAGCGAGAGACGATCAAGGTCGAGCTGCAAATCGAAAATGAGCTTCATGTTGAGGCATGCATGCAGGGGAAAACGGCAAGAAACAGAGGAAAACGGAGGTAACATGCGGGGTGGCACTCACGTTGTCGACGCTCATGTTCCGTTGAGGACGCGACTTCGTTCTGCTGTTCATAGGTGTCGACGGAGCCTGTGATTACGAAGTAAAACGCCGTCCCGCTAGGCTAACTGTGGAATTAAAGAGGATAAGGGTTAAAGAAGGAACAAAAAGGGTGAAAGGGTGGCAAGGCTGTGGAACACCTGAGGCATAGAAAACGTGGAGCCACAGCGAAACATCCTAAGCAAGAGGTGTTAGTTAGCTTGATGAGTACGGTGTTCAAGTCAGACTGGACACTTTCCAAACGCAACTGGACACTTTTCACATCAAATCGGACACTCTTCTATGGAAGCTTGACGTGGTCGAAATCAAACTGAGCAAAACGGCATCTCCCAGACTAAATAAGGGCTCTCCAAGACGGTTCGAACAATACTGCGCTCGGGGACAATTTTGTATAACCTTCAATGCGATTTTCTGATTCACCTGAACACTCTGTTTGAAGTCTTGTGAAATTTTTATTTTAATAGGCTTTTCTCAAAAACAATAAATTAAATTTTGTTTTAAAACGCAGGAAGGGAACATTATTTAGTGATTCGCAAAGTACTGTTTGCTTGGAGTAACATAAACGCGCCGGTTCCTCAGGAACATATTTTAAAAACGCACATATCCTCACATCGTTGTATCAATGACGGCACTTACACTATCAATTAAATGAAAATCGCGAGATCTAGTCGAGTGCATGGTGCGATCTCATATTTCAATTCAATGTATTATTTGTGCCTTTCTGCTCTTTAAGGTAAAACCTAATTCATTACTTGTTCTTGACAAATAAAAAAAGTAATAAAAATTGTGTCGCTCAGCTGTAAGAGCAAGTAATGAATTCACTTACTTTTACTTACTGAGGCAGTTGAATAAAAAAATTTCAAAGAAAGACCATACCAACATCCCTTGAACAAAAATTATTCTACACATCTCGGAGAGTCTCCAATTTAATGTGGAAGAAGCTCGCTTTATCTGGAGGAACTTCGTTTGATTTCAAGCCCGTCACGCATGCTTAGAAGAACGTCCAATTTGTTTTGAAAAGTGCCGAAATTGACGTGTCGGTGTGTCCAGCTGCGGTTCATATACAGACAGTACTAGCGCCATGTTACGGGGCAAGCCCCTTCAAGTCAGTGCAGAAGGGAGGGCAGAAAACTCCATGTCGAATCCAGGACACAAATGGAAAGCAGGGGCGTGCTAGCGAGGAGGTGGCGAACGTACCGTGTCCACGCTTCGATCCCTTGGGGAAGGACGGTACTGCACAGGAGGAGCGGACTCTCCGCGGTGGAGCGGAGCCGGGTAGGCACCCGAAGACGGTTGCCTGATCTGCTGCTCGGGTAGTCCATACGGAGCGAACCCGTCGACGAACACCGGCTTATACGGCGGTGGAAGCGGACCGGCCCAGTCTTCTCTGAAATCCAAAGCTAAGCGAAGGGAATCTGTCTCTATAGTGTATGCATCTGGTCGCTCCAAAAATAATGTCAGATTTCAGCCGCCACCTTCGGATTAAAGCATCCTTCCTCGCGTCTTGAAATAAGCCTCAAGTTCTCTCGTTGTAAAGCCTCGGCATTTGCTCGAATACGTCAATGCTTCTGGGCCAGACGAGGTCGCAAGATGGATCAGTTTTATTGAGCGGCCTAACGTTTCAACCTGTTCGACATCTTCAGAGTTAACGACGTCGCTCTGCTTCAACGGCATATCAATGGGATGATCATAGCGATGTTTCGCTTATTGAAGCGATATTTTGCTGCGATCAAAACTCTAGCGCCAGGCTGGACTCGAACCCGCGCCACCTGCTCAACAAGCAGGAGCGCTCCTCGCCATCACACCACCGGCGCTGTCTTACCGAATCTTATCTATCTTCAAGTCATTTCCTTTGAACATCGACTCGCTGTTATTGAGGATGTAAGCTCTTATACGCTTAAACAACAACTTGCTAGCCCACATAAGCTTCACTAAGGCCCCATGTCATCGGCCATAACATGCTAGAGTGAGTGTTTCCCTATCATGGAACTCTAAACCTTTGAAGTCGAAGAGTTCACGGAGGCTGGTTTAGCCGTAGACATTATTTTATTTTTCTCCTTTCCTACTTAAAAAAATGCCTGACGAGGTAGCTTTTAGTCCTGCAAAGGTCTGCTAAGTTCACAATTTTTTACCCACCTAATTAGTCTAAATTCTCCAGGAAACTCCAATCCGGAGACGGTTAGGTCATCTATACATAGAATAGTGAGTAGGGTGCATGTCGATTCCACAACGAGCGTCACCGTTGGACACCTTCATGTCTCCTGACCAAGCATTTCGAAGCACTTGCAGCTGCTGGCACTCACTCTCTTTCACGATTCAGAGCAAAAACACCCAACAATCATACTTGTCAACTAGAACATAACAGAGAACCTTTTACGTTGCAATTGACCAATGAAATTGCTGGGTGTTTTAACGAAGAAACCCTTGCGAGTATTATGTTTACCGCCACGAATAATACGTGTAGACCCGCTTTTGGGGAGTATTTGTGAATGTGATGGGTCAGCCTATTCCACAGAAGAATTCCAGTAGATATGGAAGATCCTATTCTCTTATTGAAGGTGGCATTACAGTTCGAAATTTTCGTCCAGCAGTTGAGCAAAACTGGGGCGAATTTCATGAGTGATCTAGTATTCTCCTGCTCGTCAGCCAAGTAATGGGAGTTTAACTTCTACGCTTTTCCCCCATTCTATTCATGAAGAATTGCACGAGGTATACTCGCGTCAGATTCTTGCTCCATATCACCAGAGTCCACCTCGACTGATGCCTTGCTATTTCCTCCATTTCGAGTTCCCTATTTCTGCCAATCATTGAGGAGTTTCCTATAATTGTAGACCGGCCTTCTCTTTGAAATGTCTGGTGTCAAACTGCGTTGCGTGTCTTCTGTAAGTATCCTGTTCAGGTGCGGTTCAGGTTTCTTAATTTATTCCTACAGTTATAGCGCTTATTTTGCATTCGTAAGTGATGAAATCGTAAATCCCAACTTTGCGCTACAGAAAAACTCCAAAAATTTGCGAGGTTTCAAATATTCTCGAACGATGTGTTCGTTAGAGCCAATGTGCGCTTTGAACAGATGAAGAAAAAACGCAAAATTCCAAATCCTCATACGATAGGCTGCGCTGTCGTGCACAGAATGACTAAATGCGAGATTATTTCTAGGCTATCCCAACACTCGGATCAAGATGATGCGCCAGCATATTGTGGTTGATCCCCTACGTTATAATTAGCAGGACAGCAATGAGTGAAGCCTCTCTTAACGTTGAGGGTTACAAGCGTTGCACTCACGGAGGTGTTCTCCAGGTCTCGCCAAGGCTCATCCACACGTCCGACTCCTTGCTGGTCAGGCAGTTTTGCATCAACTCTCGAGCCTCCAGAGATAGCAACGGCGACACGATCTATATTTAGCGAAGCCTCGAAGGGAGGAATGACCATAGGTGCGGCCGGTCTTTACGAACATACCTGAGGGGCGATATTCCTGCCAAGACCCCAGTGGCACGCCTCCAGAATCACCGTCAGTGGAGTGAAAAGGAAGTGCAGCAACTCGGGCGCGTTCGGCTCATGAATATGGTTCTTGAGCTTTGCCTGAAGGAAAACTGTTGCCGTCACCGTTGCTGAAGACTGCAACGGACTGCCGCAACACACCAATAGGTTAAAACTGAGTTTGAATTTCCTGAAAATGTCGACGAATTCGGGTTCAATGGGCAGCTGTGCTCTCATCTGGAGGATTCCATTCGGATCCGGTGGCGGTGGACCGCTCCGCTTATCGCGACGCATCGCAGTCCGGTAGCGATGAGCCTGAAACAGCATTGCTTGAAGCACGAAGCGCTGTTGCTGCGCTTGCAGGAGGCGCCGTTTTCACCGAGTGTACAACGCGCATCTTAGCGGGGTGTCATTTTGGAGCAAATGCCGCTCGTGAGTTATAGTCTACGGGCCAACATGTTTCACATCGACGGGCGACGGGAGTTTTTAAATGGCAAGTTGCGAAGATGCGGGTGACATGTTTGCACTAGGCAGCGAGGACTGATCTTACATGGCGCCACGAATCGAACATCGGTTTGATTCGTGCACGAATTTGCCTTCAAACTCTTAAGGTCCCTACACACTTCTGCGGCAACGCCGCTGCCCTATCCTTAACCATAGCGGCGAGCATCGTTGCCGCAGAAGTGTGTGGCGCCTTTAGAGGTCGGAGAATCGGCACTACATTTGTGGGAGGCCATCAATGTCGCGAATTGAGAGGTAGAAGCGCGCCAGCCAGCCAGTCCGGATGGAGTGTGCGTGCCATTCAGAGAGGAGCACGATCACGAATGTGATTGGCTGGTGTGCGTTCGGTCAGTGCTTTGCTTGGTTATGATTGTCTGGCACGTTTTCGCCCTACAATGTTGCCTACATTAGCGACGTGTACCCAGTGTTCATTTGGTTGCCCTAAGTCATGGCAGAAAGAAGAACGCATGGTGCATCCCAGAAAGAAAGACTTTAACGTCGACTTTTATCCCTTGTTTATCTCCTACTTGGCTGTTCTGGGTAGCGAAGAACAATTTCAACGGGCGCGGGTGCACACTGCATTGGAAGGTGGGCTGGAGCCGCTTGCAGCTAAGTCCAGGAAAGGCGTGACTCTGCGTGCAACTTCACGGGAGCCCACTCTTTGTTGAGCTCTACACAAAGGAAGACGGCTTCGTGCACCTTCCGGAGTTCGCATCATCACATGCAGCCTCCTCTTTCAAGGAGCTGTGTTTGAGCACCGCTTTTCCGGCTTTAAAGGCCGCTTCATGTCGCTAGCTGACTTCTCACACTGGGATCAATAGTCAAGAGAATTGGAAAATTAGCAACGCAACAACTGGCCTTACATGAAACGAGAATATTTCCTTCAGAAAGAATAGGTGTTCTGCCATCCGAAAAAACAGCGATCACTCTGATATCAATTTGGCTTAGGCGCTTAGCTATCACCGAAATGTGCAGCTACTACAGGACTCAGAAACGTAAAGTCCCTTTTGCATGAAACGATAATTCTTATCCTCACTTGCTGTTCGAGTTCCCTCTGAGCGAATGCAGCGGACTGGATGCGTGCCACGAACCTCTCGATATCATCAAAGCAACGGTTGAGCGTATTCTGAAACAGATGCTACCAGGAGCCGATGGTGGGTGGGCAAGTCAGAGCGCATTCTGCCACGTACTACGTCTCTTTCGAACAGCTCCGAGTTGTCGCCTTGGATCGAAGAGTCGTCAGTTGGGTACTGCAGAAAATCTGAACACAAACATTTCTTCGTTTCAGTACAAACAACCGCCCACTCCAGGCAACCACCGCTCGCTTTCTCACTCGACAGGTATCTGCAGGAAGCACAAAGGAATATGTGGTCCTGTCAATGATGTTCTCAATATTCTGATTTAGTTCTTCGCATTGTTTCGTTTTTGCGTGGATTTCCATGCACACATACTATATGAAGGCAAAATAGTGGTCGTTTCGCAGTGGTTTTTGGCGCGTCATGAATTGCTCCGTCCTTGAACAAACTTCTAGCGGGGACACAGCAATGTAGCATGAAATCGCCGAGTGGAGATCATATAAAGCCGACGCCACCTCGGCTTGTAGGAAGTCGGTGGACTCCCTGTATGTTAAGGTTGCTGTGGGTTTCCGCAACCAAGTCACTACAAGCTGTCGCGCCCACTCGATTGATAGGTTCAATTCTATATGCATTGTTCACGGCGCACTCCAGATGCAAGCTGGACAGTCCTGGAGCAGCTCCTGAGTAGGGCGGCTAGGAATTTCTGGTAAAACTCCCTAAACGCTCACTCTACAAGAGGTTGCGCCCACTCGATTGATAGGTTCGATTCTATATGCATTGTTCACGGCGCACTCCAGATGCAAGCTGGACAGCCCTAGAGCAATGCCTGAGTAGGAAGGCTAGGAATTTTCGTTAAAACTCCCCATGCGCTCACTGTTCAAGCTGTCGCTCGCTCTACAGGTTGTCGCTCCCACTCGATTGATTCTGCCGGCCTACATGCATTGTTCAGAGCGCGCGCCATGCCGGAAGTTAGTTCCGAACAGTAGGCCATGCTCGTCCGAACGCATGGATAAGGTCCTTCATTCAGTCTAACGTCCAGAAGTTGAGGACGCCGCGCACTAACGCGACTTGCCTGAGACGCGGCGCGTGGCGAGCGGAAAACGGCGCTCTCCGGCGCCCTTTTGCGCCGCTTCTCATCTTTTGCGCCGCTTGTGCTTGTTGGACGCTGCGGCATGTCCGGTACTGTAGTTGATCGGCCAGTGCCGGCAAGTTGACGTAAGATTACGAAAATTTCTCAGCTCACGGTCGATTGCTTAAACTTCTATTTCTTATCGACAGCATCCAATGATTACGAGGAACGAAGTGTAGGAAAAGGAATGCGATCAACGGAAGCTCACCAGCTAGCAGTATTCCTAATGTATCAGACTTCGAAGCGCAAGCTGCTCCATCTCCGCAGTGGCCTAACTCAACTGAAGTGTCTTGCAGGAGCACCACTTTTCACAGATCACATAGCCGCGTGATCTGAGAAAGACATCCAACCAAGGCAAGATATGCAGTGAGACTCTCGAAGAACCGAATGTTATTCTCCTCTTTGCTTGCCTGATCGTCGACAACTACAACCACAGAATTCGTCAAATAGGTCCTTTAGGCTCGACGTCGCGTCTGCCTTGCCGTGCGTACAGCCAGCTAAGCCTCATGAACGCATACAGGTTATCAGCTGCCTATCAGCATTCGACGTGTCTAAGCGCATGCCCGAACCGAGTTATCAGAGCTAACGGAGTAATCTCCCAAGCACATGCACACAGCGACGCTGTGGGATTTTCCGGGTGATAGTCGTTAGTCCCGACTCGGATGCGCACTGACGATGCCGACAGTGCCTGTGGTGCCAATTAGCGTCGACTCGCACCGTGCCACCCGCCGCTTCGCGACGATCTCCAAGGCAGCCCTGGCCACCGTGCGATGGTGACCTAGCCGAGCACGGGAGCCTGCAGATCGACAGCGACCCCACTGAGGCCGAACTTCACAGATCGACCAGATTTACAATTACAGTGGATAACTTATTTAGAGGGTTTACAAAGGCAGCGTAAAGAGTCGTACTGGTGCGAGTCCTACACACTTTCATGTCAGAATTTCAAGCTCTATCTGATGGGCTGTATAAGAAAGCTTAGAAATTCCTCTGTAGAGATATTTTGACGCAGGCTTCGAGCTAAAGGCTTCACGGACAAATAGGCATGAATTTCGTAGACTTTATGACGAAATTTTTATGGTCACCTGAAGGGCTCTACAAGAATGCTTAAAAATTTTCCTGTAGAGACATTTTGGCGAAAGCCTCCAGATAAAGATTGCACGAACAATCCATTTAGTAGAGAGTCTTCCTAGGAGAATCCTGTTCTAGTTTTTTTTCAGTAGTTTTTCAGTATTTCTCAGGTTTTTTCTAAGATCCTCAACATCTTTATGAACCTTTGTGATATCCAGCACGATAATTCTCGAAACTAAGACTGAATAGGTAAGAGTGAAAATTCATGGTAATTGAATTTTATCACACAACATATCAAATTGTTCTTCCAGTGGCATGCCAGTATAATAAAGTTGCATCCTTCGTGAATGAAGAAAAACTTCTGAGGAGGAGCATCGTTGTTTTAAGCATCAGTAATCATTTCGCCTCCAAGTCTATGCCCTGGGGAAGATTTTTTGCATTGTTCGTGCAATCTTTATCTGGAGGCTTTCGCCAAAATGTCTCTACAGGAAAATTTTTAAGCATTCTTGTAGAGCCCTTCAGGTGACCATAAAAATTTCGTCATAAAGTCTACGAAATTCATGCCTATTTGTCCGTGAAGCCTTTAGCTCGAAGCCTGCGTCAAAATATCTCTACAGAGGAATTTTTAAGCTTTCTTATACAGCCCATCAGATAGAACTTGAAATTCTGACATGAAAGTGTGTAGGACTCGCACCAGTACGACTCTTTACGCTGCCTTTGTAAACCCTCTAAATAAGTTATCCACTGTAATTGTAAATTTTTTAAATTGGTCGATCTGTGAAGTTCGGCTTCAGTGGTGTCGCGGTCGATCTGCAGGCTCCCGTGCTCGGCTAGGTCACCATCGCACGGCGGCCATGGCTGCCTTAGAGATCGTCGCGAAGCGGCGGGTGGCACGGTGCGAGTCGACGCTAATTGGCACCACAGGCACTGTCGGCATCGTCACTGCGCATCCGAGTCGGGACTAACGACTGCCTCCCGGATTTTCCAGAGGAGAGCAATTCAGTCACCTAGGTTTTTACCTTCGCATGAGCTTATTCTCGTGCAATAAATAAATAAATCAATATATATATATATATTTCGCGAGCGGCTAGGATGAGCGCTACAAGAACACCGCAGGGTTAGCGTAACGGAGATGCGCTGTAGGAATTGCTAGTTGTCATCGGACACCAAGTTTCGGTCTGCGAGCCGTTTTTGTCGCCCTTGACTCACCTGACGGCAGACGGTGTGGCTGTGACGGACCGCTGTTCCTTCGCCCGTTTCGTACCTTCTTGAACTGACCGCGAATGTACCACTGAAGGTCGTCGGCCACTTCCGTTGCCGCAACCCGGTTGCACTGTAATCAGTGAACGTACATTTTTCAGTTGAAAGGGCAATTCATCGAGGGGGATGACTTGATAAGCCGTTGCCAGCCCGGTAAACATTCGATGAGGCCAAGTCTCAGCCGCACCCTCGTTTTTAAAATAAGTGTGGCCCCAGTATTCCGCGACAAGTCGCACCCCACTTTTTGCATATTCCAGCGTTCCACGATTGTCAGACGAACATCCTTCCTTTTGATATGAAGAGCGAATGGTAATAATGCTCTCTAACGTCTTCAGCGGCAAAATTCATATTGCATGGGTAATGGTGAAGAGAAAAATCCTATACCATGTAGAGCACGACGCTACGTGGCTCGAGGGAGGGCGAGGGGGAAGAAAGGGTCAGCTTGTATCCAGTGTATAGAAGTAGGTCAGGGAAAAATCACTGGCCTTTACGTCAAAGTGTGCAGCATGGAACATGCAAAGGTGTAGCTCTTCATTCCGATTCCGAATTTGGTGCAACATGACACGCTATTTGAAGCGCCAGTTAAAGGTGACCCCCGGAGCCATTTAACCCCTACCGAAGATTTTAGAAGAACAGGTAGAGAAAGTGGAGAAAGTTACTCAAGTGGAGGAAGTTGCTCAAAGAAGGGACATGTATATCTGAAACGCAAAAAGAACGCCCAGAAACAAAAAGATGTTGTGTACATGATGAGCTCGTCGTTAATGCTCTGACAAACTTTGAAAGCCAGTTTCAAGAACAGTGCTGATCTGAGTGGGCGCTTACACGCACCTGAAAGATGTGCATCTCGGTTGGCGTCCCAGAACGTTTGTTGCGGGTGTCTTCGCGAACGATGAACAGCAGGATGTTGTTGTAGGTGTCGCGAGGGTCGCTCGAAACGTGTGCCGTGGGCTGCTCGATCAGATCCAGCGGAAACTGTTCAACGAGGTCCTGAAAGGATGATAATATTCGTTTCGGCAAAGCAGGTTAGCCAAACCACCAACTAGAACCCTTTCTCAAGTTCTACATTATGCCCATTCCAAAACTACGAACAAATTCTTGATCTTGAAATTCTCGAGATTTGGCAGCAAACAGAACAATCATTTTTCACAGGTGCTCGACAGATTATCTAAGGCAAAATTAAAACCCGACAATGGGTGAGTCTCTGAGGTGACCAAAATTTAATCAACATTAGTGTAGTCCAGAGTTCCAGTGCAAAAATCGCGTGGCAGGGTAGAAAAGCTCTTTGTTTCCAGCAGTGTATGTACCATAGCTCCCTAACAGCTCTTAAAACGGTGGCAATTCTAGGTGGTCAAATCTGTTATTTGAGGACTCACCCCATTCTCGTCCTCGACGGTGACGCCCGCCTGTCGAAATCTGAGCACGAGCGGCTGGGCCCAAATGGCCGAGTTCTTCTCCATTTGCTTCAGCTTGCGGATGCCATCGGCCGGAAAGGTGAGGCCGAATTGGCGTCCAACGGCAAACGTCGCCAGATGCTCGACGTAGTACGACGGCGTGACGTCGTCGATGCGTGATCCCATCATCGAACGCGGAGGAGCTAAATGAAGTAGAAGATCAGCAGAGGCCCAACAGCGCCGGCTGGCGCTCGCCATAAGCAAAACGTCTCTGGGAGCCGGTTATTGACTGCGCTGCCTGTCGCCGTCGTCGTCGTACAATTACCCGCTACAGCAGGACAAAACGAAATGCGCCTCAAAACCCCTGCCCAGACGGAACTGGCCGCATCACCGCATCGTTAGCACGCCAACGGGCGCTTCTTGCGCAAAACGGGCGCCACAACAGCAGCGGCAGAACCTCGGAGCGAACCCGCAGAAGACGTACAGATCCTCTGCACGCCGTGACGGCGCTCGTTCGGCTGCGCAACGCAGTCACTGGAGGGTACAGCAGTCGGGTCTCCCGCAAGGCGGTCTTGTGTTTGGCATGGTAGAATGGGGTCCCGGACGAATGGCAGAGCTTGGAGATGCTCAAGGACTCAAGGAGGAAATGCGTGATTGCAACCTCCAGCTTCTCCCTCTTGCAAGCTCGGCACAGCTTCTTGCATTGTTTCTCAACGTTATGCTCATACTCGAGGCTCGTCGGTGGATCCTCTTAATGTTTTGACAGCTTCGTCTTCGAACATAAACATACCAATACCGCAATATGGGCGTGGCTGCCCACCCCCGTTGACCAGTATGAGCGAACAATATATTGTCATTCGTCCCTTACGGTCTGTTCGATTACATTTCTTCACGCTGCGCCCACAAAAACTATGCTTACTCTATGGCGACAAAGTGAAATTTGCTACATGCAGAGATGGAACCATGCCTTAGCACTATACTCGCGCTGCTCACTTTTTGAGCAGCCAAAGCGTCATCTGCTCGGAGTTACGCTAACAAGGGTCCCAAGCTTTCTTGTGTTCTGTTCTGAATCTCCCAGCTAAGCAGGAAAGTCGGTTGGTTGGATTTGCAACCACAGCAATCTGAACTAGACCTCAGGTGGATGGCATCTGCATCGCAAACCTTAACTCAGCATCGCGATCTAATATACATATTAGGCTAGTGGACGGAGCTATCTCGACGTGTAAGAATTTTATGCATTTCGAATTAGGTTTAAGGGATTTCCTGTCGATAGATCAGCAGCAATTTTATGATCACAGAAACAGCGTATGGTTTTGGTGTGTCCTTGCTTGAGGAGGCGAAGACGATTAAAAACAATTTTAAGAATTCAGCAGAATCGACCTGCATATTTTATCATACAGGCATAAGAAGGGCACAGGTTCCGGCGTTAGTCAATCCTTTTGCGGGGTGCGCCACGCATTCCTTTTCTACGGGAATAACTATAATAGCTTATCTTCTCGAAGCTCCACCTCACCTGATGACATTAGATATATTTTTCTTCCAAATGCCGATATAGGATCAATTCCAGTACTAACGCTTTTACTCAATTGGTTTCTACTTCATGGCGAAGTCTCTCAATTGTGGAAAAAAGTATGGTTAAACCTGTGTTCAAAAAGGGTGTCAAAACAGACTTCAAAACCTTCAGGCCCATTTGTTTGACCTCTTGAACTAGTAAAGTTCTCGAAAGAATTGCACGCGAACAGATCTATAATTATGTGAGAACAAACGATCTGATCACGAATTCTCAAAATGGCTTTCTTCAAAAGAAATCTACTGTTACAGTGCTCATTTCAACTATCCCTACTTGTCGAAGGATAATGGATGCCAGAGGCTACACTGCTGCATGTTATATTGATCACGCAAAAGCCTTTGACTCTATCAACCTGACTCTCCTGCTTTCAAAACTCCAGGCCTACCGCATTGAAGGGTGCCTTCTAAGGTTTTTGCAATCTTTTCTTACCGGGAAAACTCAAATGGTTATGGTTGACGACGCTGCTTCGAATAACTACAAGATCTTGGGCGGAGTTCATCAAGGGAACATACTTGAACCTTTAATATTTCTGCCCCACATCAACGACTTGCATAAATGCCTTCTTCTCGGCGTATCATGTTCCATATATGCTGACGATCTATTCTATTAACAATCCTAATGCACTTCAGCAAGGTTTAGATGCGGAACACCCATGGTGTACGAAGTGGATGCTTGACACCTCACGCGAAAAAACATTAGTTATATGCATCGGAAGCTCTCACACCAGAGATTTTTCGTTTTTTTTTAGGAAATAAAATTCTAAGGAACACAAAATTTGTGCGAGACATGAGCATCACTCCGATTCACTTTGTTTCGAAGACTATATTGACGAAACAATAACAATGGCATATAGAAGATCCAACTTCGTTTTGCGTGCTTTTCAAACTCGTTGAATAATCCGAGCTGTCATCGCTAAAAATTTTAGCAAACGGATTGCACCAAAGTGCGGACAAACATTTGATCCATCCTAGCAGTTCTTCGAAGTGCTAACCTTGCGAATGGATCTCGACTACAAAACAGTATGTTGTGCCTAAGACCGGGAGTAGGCTAAGGGTGCTGGCCTCAAGGCCCCCGCACACTTCTGCGGCGAGAGGCGGGCGGCGGACGGCGAAAGCGATGAGTCATCCCGCTCACCGGCGGCCGCGGACGCCGCTGATCGGCAGACTCATCGGAAGGCTAGAGCGCGGACAGTCAGCCCGCGCCGCTGGAGCGGCGACGGCAATAGTGATCCACATCATTATCGCCGCCGACGGCGAGCTCTGCGACCCTGCCCTATGGTTAGGGATAGGCCGGCAGCAGAGTCTTGCGGGTGCCGCGGACCCGCCATGACAACGGCGGGTAGTGCGGCGCCGCAAGGGCTGCTGTACGCAACACTGCGTACTTTTGCCAACAGTTACGACCTCTAAGAATGTCAGAGATGAAGTAAGCAGAACGCTTTTTCTTTTGTGAAGAAGCGTTTTCTAAGTCAAGTTAGGAGTTCTTGAATCTAATAGAACACTTCATATAACTCAACAGTTCTGTGCCATTTTTGCGCTTGCTCCCTTTTTTGTCGATCTGCCTCCACTAAAAGTTCCTCGCTTGTCAAGCAGCTCGAAGATAATGTCCTAGCCCTTGTGATGACAGCGTTCCGTCCGATGCCCTCTTGAGTCCGGGAGGTCTGATCGATGTAGTTATACCTCGTACTAAAAAGAGCGGTCTGCTTTCTTGTTGCATTTCTGTGCAAGGGTTCTCCTTAAACCTCAGACGACTAACTTGTGACTGGAAGGTCACGGAGATTTTCCAAGCAATTAAGGTTACCTAACATCGTACTAAGGTTTTTTGCGTCACGTTTTGCGTGCAGGATTCCATACACCTCCATTTGTCGACACTACCGGTGATTATATTGTTGGCTGTCAAGCTTCTTTATGGACAGAGATTATGCACAACCTACTATATCCCTAGCATGTAGATTCGTTTAAAAAAATGTTTAGAATAGATGATCCATAATGGACACCCATCTATCAGCTCCTGGCGCTGCGGGTGAGAGCCGCCGTGAACTGCGGCAGCCCTCGAGGACCCTTGCGTGCGGCGGCTCCGCGACAACTCAACTCGCCTCCACCACAGTGGCAGCGCGGGTCCCACTGCGGCGGGAGCGATTTGGACGAGTTCTCACGGTGCTGCCGCGAGACTCTGTAGAGGCCCATAGGGCAGCGGCAACGCCGCAGAAGTGTGCGGGGGCCTTTATGGCGGCAAGCAGCAGAGGCACGGAGCGGCGAGGTACTGTATCTCTAGTCGGGATCTTCTGCTGCTATCTGCCCTCCCGCCTTCTGTCCTTGCTCTGGCCGCTTCCTGCCGCGAAACACCATAGCGCAGACAGTCTATGTTGGCGCCGAATAGGCGCGAAATCAGCGGCGGCAGCAATAATTATGCGAATCATTATTGCCGCTGCCGCAGAAGTGTGTGGGAGTTTTTAGTCCTGGTTTATATTTGCGGCGTGGTGATCCGTATAGCTTCCGCGCCACGTCGCATTTATACACCGCAGCCTCAAAACACCATGTTTGACGGCATTTTGGGTTGCCACGTTCGACAAATCGCGTCACTGGAGGAAAGGGCGCGACGCAGGCGATCAGCCGCGGCAGCTTCAGTGGGGAGTCAGTAGAGGCCTCGGTCGTCGTGTGCACCTCGAGTCGAGGTCTTGGTTCATGTCCCGATCAGACCAACCAGGGCTACAAACGTCAAAGAGCTGAAAACGACCCTTTTCTCATTTAAGCGAATTCACTTCCGGAGCAGCATGAACCCAGCACGACATCTAGGATGCGTTCCTGGTGACCTGACAGAGATCTCGGCTGATAGGTCACCATAAGCACAATCTGGAAGTTGCGCAGAAACGTCCAAGTTCCACTTTCGACAAATCTTGGCATTCTGGTTGTGAATATGCCGCTCTGGCTTTACAGCTCATGAAACTACGCTGAAAATCTGAAGGTTACGTTGGAGCGAGGTTGAAGAAGGAGAGCATATGGTGCGACTTTGAGCCAACAATTTAAAGCACATTATGTTCTGATTTGCAGCAAAACACACCTTGTGATATTACTGTATGCTTGTATAAGTCCTCGGCAAAAGGTGAGGAATATAGAAGGGTACCAACAGTCTTCCGAACTAATGCCCACAGCCTTTTCCAACTCATGAGAGGGAGTGGTCTTTTTAAGCATTCGCCCTCAAGCATTTGACGCAACACAAGCGGTCCCGAAGCATCGCTAGCTCCATACAATAAAACAAAAGATATAAACACCTGCCTCTATTTTGCCAGCATTTCCCGACTACTTCAGTCTTTCTTATTTATGAGCAACATAGTTGGAAGCGGGTAACAAGAGGAATAGCAGAGTGGAGAAGTGGACGCTCCGTAGGGGTTCTCTTACTCGCTCCACACATGGCTCCCTTGCCCAGAGACCGTCACTTGTTGTGAAAAAGAGATCGGCAGCAGCTATTGCATTCTTGGCGAAGAGCGCGTTAAAGCTGCAAAAGCGGATCTACAGTGAACGACACTAGCAGTGGTCACTGAAGAAAGAAATGTCTCCAGCAGACAGTCAATAGCTGGAGCGCCAAAGCCATCAGACGGAGAAACAGCTTCAAAAGCTTCGCATGGGTTTGTGACCAATTCTTTCAACAGAAGCACGGTTAAACGGGACAGGTGAAGGCAGAAGGTGTGCAGGAGCGTCTGTCTGGTTCGATACAAAATTTGGAACCCACTAAGCAGCTAGCGATAACGAGAAGTAAACCCTTACGCGGGGAGGAATGCTCGGAGGAAAAGCGGCCGCTCCACGCTGCACTAACACCCAGCTCATTCACGGGTTTGCCCCGAAAACGGTTGATAACATCGATCAATAGTTATCAAACGGGAACAGTCGGTCTTCAAGGCTGTGTGTCAAACCACGATAGTAGCCGTGCGTGATTGCGATGACTGACGGCAGTGCAGAGCCCAATTCTCGTCCCAACACCACCGCCAGCGATGGCGTTTGAAAGGCTGCGACAGCAATGGAACCAGGGGAGGAAGGGCCGAGGAAATATGAACTCACGTCCGGAGTTTGAGATGTCGTGGTAGGGCACGTGAGCCTGTGACGAGTGTCGCTGTGAGCTGGACGGTGACGGGGCGCCAGAAGGTGGTCCAGCTCCTACACGAGAGTAGTAGTATCCCCCGGATGGAGGAGGCCTGCAAAGAACCAGTTAATGCGAACGGTGCACAGTCGTCACCACTTATCTATCTATTTCTCTCCAGAAAGTGCCTGGCGATTTGTAGTGAAGACGAGAGGAATTTTGAGCTTTTTTACGACACCGATAGTAATGCAGAGATGTCAGTGGTGCCAGTTGTCGAGGAAGGCAGAGTGATAAGAGCCCATAACGACCGTTTGGCGCCTGTCCGACAAGTATCACTTTCCAATCGAGCGCAGAAACAACGACGAACCGCAGGCACAGTTCCCACCGCATTCGGCACGAACTCACGCTGGCAAGCGCAAAAACCAGCAAAGCAGCTGGTCACTGTGCATCACATCATGTCACTGTCACTTCAATACTGGGCTTCAGGCAGGGGTATGCGTGAAGCTACTCTTTACCCTGCATTCCGTTCTACCATTCGTCAACTCTGATTCCATCCTCACCTGTAGCCAGAAGCGTCAACTCTCCCAACCCGCGTCCCAGTTTTAGGAAGGCTCTGCGAAACGACATCGCTTCACTCGAGACACGAGATTGTCAACTGAGTCCAGTAGGCGTTGTGTGGAAGAATTTTTGAGGACGATCGCCATTTTGCTCCCACGACTGAGGGCGCGTGGGGCGCGGTCGGAGGAGACGCCGGTTTTCGCATGCAGTCAACTCCAGGCTCTTCGTTTGGATTTTCCGCCGTGACCAACCAACCCATCCTTCCATCCCTCCGTGGTCGGTGAATGATCCGGAAACGACGAAGCACTGACTTGTTCACAGGCCGGCCTCCGCAAGTCATTGTATTGGCGAAATACGCATTCAAATTGCCTCCAAAGCATTCTGTTGACGCTCATATTAACTCAACTAGTCACCAATTCTCCTCATCCCCAGTTTGCCCGTTCAGCTTTCATTTGCAAGCGGTTACAACGCAGAAGAAAACGAGGTGAAAAGCGAGGTTCGTTCAAAGTTTATGCGCTTACGTTGCAGTCTAGGTTTGCCATAAAAATAATTTTCAGTTCTACCATTTTTACTAAAAACGATACAATACTGCTCGGGTGCCGCCTAGCAACGCTACCATGGAGTAGGTGAACACAGGGAGAGAAGTAGAGATAAGCCGTCCAGTACCGAGTACTTAAACTAAAGCTTCTAGCTGGATACGATATTACGAGCTATAAATCTGCGACCACAAATACAGGGTGTCATTACCCTCCCCATCTCTCCCCCCTCTGAGCCATACTAAACTAAAAAGCTTTAACTCTCACTCTTGCATGGCAGCCCCAAATAAAGTTTTTGGTTGGGACTACGCAGTCTGCTTCTCGAAATTCCATCTAATGAAACCCACTGCGAAGTTACCAAGATTGACTGCCGAACATTTTCTGCGTCTGCAATGCTCCATCCATTGAATAACCGGTTATGTACAAATAATAGAAAAAATTAGCAGATAATTTCGAAAACACTTTCACTTCGAAAATTCACATCGCGGCATGCTTTTGACAAGTTGTGAAAACGTTTCTGTGACGAACCTCAGTCATCGCCTAGTAGGACAATACAAAAGAAGCCCGAGAGAACTTCGTGAAACGTACGAATTTCGAGTGGTCTCCATCACGGTCCCTATGATCTCTAATGGGTGGCAGATGATGGAAAAAACCTGGACCTACTTCTGAAAGGCTTCGTTCCCTCGTCGCATTGCTCAGAGAGTCCTGACTTGCATGTCTGAAGTGAAGGCAACTTTTGAAGCCGGCTCGAGCAAACGCGATGTGGCACTCGACAAGCACGACAATAAACACCGCAATCTATGGGGAGGAGGAAGATAATAAGAAACCGAGTACGGAGCACAACACGTGAATCACTGGCGTTTGTTCATTCGTACAGCGAAGAGAAGATAAAACATCAGCAGAAGCAAACCACATGAAGGCAAGGTTTGGCGCATCCTTTCTAAAGCAACGCAGTACTTATTTATTTGTCTGAACACAGCAAGGTGCGCTAACGAAGAGAATAGAAAAGGCCAGTCAACCCAATATTGACAAAAGAAATACGCCAAGAAGAAGAAAATAAACCTAATGAGACAGTTTTTGAAAACAATATAATCAAGAGTTCGTTCTCCAGCACAAAAAATGGACAAAGAAGACAGCCGCACTTCTCTTTCCTATGGGGGGGGGGGTAGGATAAGGATAAAGGACGGCGGTATTCGATCCCCTTTGGGATGCGTCACGCGTACTACTTCTATGGGAAATCGTGGATACAAGAATGAGTACTTGGGCTATACAGTGGCTTGCGGTGGCCAGCTGATGAACAAGTCAGCGCTCTCTCTCTCGACAAGTTCGGTACCTATTCACGACTCCGAAGGGATGGGAGGATTGGTTGGCTTGGGCAGGAAATCCGAACCAAGCGCCTGGTACTGGGTACACGCGACAGCCGGCACATCCTCCGACTGCGCTACACCCGCCCTCATCGCCACAATATACCGCAGATATATAAGGTTGGCTGAAAAGTCTTGAAGCAAAAAAAAACTGTTTTTTATTCAAACATGGTTTTCTAAATACAAGGTGGGAATCAACAACATATGCACCACAGAGCGACATAATCTTCCTCCATCTGTTCGGCAAATCGCTGATACCTTTCCTCCAGAAATCAGCGGATTGCGACTTGAGGAAGTTGTCAACCGCCATTTTGAAGTCATCATACCGTTCAAATTTCTCCCTCTCAAATGATAGTTCAGCGGTCCAAACAGTTGGTAGTCCGATGGCGCAAGTACCCGTGAATACGGCGGATGGGCTACTGAGTTCGGCTCTCTTCTCACAGATTGTCGATGCAACGGGTGGACACTTGATCTTTTTTTTCCTTTTTTCTCGCACTGCATCGACCGATCTCTGAAGCTGATTAACTCATATGGAAGCGGTGACCATCTTGCCAGCAGCCAGCAGCTCATGCTAGATTGGCTCCTTCGCATCCCACCAAACGAGAGTAAATGTTTGCGTTGATGTGGGTCTGGCTTCGGCTGGACTGGTGGTTCTGCATCGCGTGGGAGCCGGACGGCATCACGTGCACTGTATCGTAGACTATCCAGCTCTTATCTCCACTCACTAAATCCTCGAGAAATTTCTTTCGATGCGGCTGCGCGAGGAGTGACCGGCATATGTTCATTCGCACTTATGTGCATCGGTCAGCCTATGAGGGACCGGACCCATTTTGTCAAACCTTTCCGATAGCCGAGGTCGTGGACATGCGGCTCGGTAGTGGAGTGGGTGCAGCCGAGGGTTGTTGCAGATCCCGCGTAGTTGCTTCTGGATGGGATTTTATAGCGAGCTGTAATCCATCACCATCGATAGCAGAAGGTCGTCCACTGCACTCTCAGCCTTCAAGGTTCATATCTCCTGAATCAAAGCGAGTGAACCAATGATGCACTGTGGTGTGGTTTCAAGTCCCTTCTCCAAATGCATCGGTGATATTGGAGACCGTTGTGCTTGCGTGGGGCCTCGGCGCTATTCGCAGAGGATGACCACCAGAAGCTGCTGTTGGCTAACCATGTTCGACATGTCACCAAAATGACGCACGCGGGCTCTTTTACACTAATACAGCAAAAGCTTCTAAAACGTTCTACACGATCCTCACTGACCCAGGATTTTTGATTTTTTTCCAGAAAATTCTGGAGTTTTTATCAAGACTTTTCGGCCAGCCTAAACGCGAAAAACGCTAAAAACGCGTGGTTCATCCCGCGAGTGGAGTAACTGTCGCGTTATTCTTTTCTTTTGTTCTCCCAACGGGCAGGGCATCGCCAGAGGGAACGTTACTACACACGAGCGCAGTGCACAAGTGAAGAATCTAGTTCTATTTTCGGCAGCCAAGTATCGAAGTCCACAACAACCCAGGACTAAGCGTACCAAACTAAAACACATAGAATTTATGGTCTGAGTAGAATGAGACCAAATTGGGCGTCCCTCAAACCCTATGGGAGAAGTGTGTGCCAGAAAACTTCTCACCAATCTTAACAACAAACATGATCAGGCCCACCACTGTTATCTAATATTATATTTTGGTAAGTTGTGGAAATTATGTCTGTTTGAATGCACAATGACTTCTAGGTATGAAGAGATCCTCTTTCACGACTGTTTGAAACAAATTGTTAGCAGATTAGCGTAGGGCACTGCCACAACAAGTCTGCAAGTTCCAAAGGCAGCGGTGGTTAAACAGCTTCATTCTGGGCCAGATATACGCAAGTATTCGAGCAGCACGACTACACCTTGTAAGTCAATAGGCACAGCTACCAAGAGGTCAGAATTGGAAACTCCGGTGACGTGACGAGACGAAAATGAGAGCCCAAAAGCCTTCGTGGATGTCATCCATTCATTAATGAGCTATGGAAAGGAGTCAGAAAAGTCGACAACGAAATGTGTTAGGAGGAGGTCAGATATCGTATCAGCGTGAAGAAGAAGATGACCGACACTGATCACCTCGTCTCTGGTATGCCCGACGCATTCCGCTTGGGTAACCGATGGAAAATCAGCGCTTTATAGCTTAAAACAAGAACCAATCGACCGAACATAGAAGGATAAAATAGGGGCCTGTGCAGGACGCGAGCTGTAGACGGGATCGGCAAGTCCTCGGAATGATAAGAGAATATAACTCACTGCGCGTCCCTTTGGTATTCCTCTATATTTTGAACCTTGAGCTCCTTGTGAATTTCAAGGAAATGTAATGCACAGCTACAAGCGACCAAGATGAATTTGGTCGCTTGTAAAATTTACGTAACTCGATTTGTGTACAGTATAAGGAACAGCGAAGTACGATAAGGTGGCTGCGGATAGCCCAAGCAATCCATTTCAGCACTTGTTTTTTTTTAGCAATCTCCTACCCCTTGCTCGAGCTATTCTGCTAATTCCAACGATCGACAATCGGGCTTTTTCTTCTTCAAAGTCAAACGTAGTCTTCATCAGCTTGATGAATTTTCCAACATTCTAACGCAACTCCTAGCTACCAAAGTCACTTGCATCCTACCAATACGTTGGTAGAACATATCCGTCAAAGTCCTAAACGATGGATTCGGAAGCTCTTCATGCCATTTTACCATGAATTATGGATTAGGTTACTCCGGCGCATAACGGGACTGGGTGCATAGATGTTCCGACGTGCGGTTTTCGAGCATTTCGGTGGTCATGCGACCAGCAGGTGATAGAAATGGCGCAGCTACTTGTAAATTCTCGACCTTGAGAATTGGTTTCGTCAGCATCTCGTGCTTCTTCTCTCCAAAGCATGGGGTATGGTGAAAGGGAGAGCAGAAAATTTTTCGAAGAACTGTAGAACTCTGACGTGTTGAATACTTGCGAATAAACCTTGGGCATCATTCAAAAGAACCAACTCCATAAACTCAGGGAAGATTCACCAAATAAGGCGCATAGGCGCGTGAATAAATGCCATCTGCCCTTCAAGGACGAACACAGTGGTGCTTAGCAGATTCCCAGTAGAGGGGCTAATCAGAGTAAGTGACTAGAAATGAGAACGAGGACTGGAACACACCACGATCCTGGCCTGATCGTGAGTCATCGAAAAGGCAAACACGCACTGAGAGCAGAATGTGGCATGGGAAGATGGGTGATAAGTAGGTATGACCAGCGGTGGAAAAGTCCAAAGCCTACGCGCTTCGGGTTGGCTTCATTTAGTCCTCTCACCAGCTTCACCCCATCACATTGATGTAGCGTAGCTGAACTTTGGCGAGTGGGGTCACGGTGATTGCGGAAGGGTATGCGGCGAGAGCTGAGATCTGAGGGCTGAAGGAAGCTCGAAGAATTTCCAGGAAGGAAACTCCTAGAAGAGGCAAGGTTATTCTTTCGCAAAACCCAGACTGGAGCCGGATACCGGAAGCAGACTAGTGGCAATAGAGACAACGTAACGAGCGAGGTGGTTTAGCGGCGAGAGATGGAGCGTTATCAGCGAATGCCGCCCGCACGCATATGCGAATGTGGAAAACAGGTCGACATTAGGGAGAAGACCTGGCAGGAAACTCAGAGATGCAGAGAGTCCAGGCCGACTTCAGAGGCGGACAGCGGGTTGCGCGTGGGACTCACTGGTTGGCCAACGAAACGGACAGAAGTCATCGGTCGAAGAAGCCCGTCTAGGAAGCGAAGCGAACCCGCTCCCCACAGCAGCTCGCGGCGCCACCAGGTCGAAGAAGGGCATTTGAAGTCCCACACGCGCGTGAAACGAACGACCGCAGAGGCCACACCCTTGATTATTAACGTGGCGGGTTCCCTTCACGGGTAAGTCACTGCCGTAAATGTCATGTGCTGAAGAGAGCACTCCCGAATGCCTGCACGAGTGCGTTCGGATGTCTGTAGCAATCTCAAATCTACTCTCGATCCCAATGCTTGCCATTGTGTCACTCGCCACAGCGTAGAAACAAAGCGTAGTTTCGCGACCTCATACGAGGAAACCCTCCGCCGAACGAGAGTATTTCGAAGCCATGTGCCTTTCTGATCTTCCTCAACACGCAACCTTTTTCAATGAATGACTGCTGGATTTGCCCACAGTTACTTTCTCTGAGTATGTGAGGAATCTTGCTAGCGTAATTAGCGCTAATACATCCGAACTTCTACAAACGCGATCAACCACCGTATTACAACAGGGAGACTGGAAGATTTTAGCGGAAACGTGAGGTGAGCAGCCACCCTACATAGTCCCACTTTTGACTTCAACTCAATTCGCGGGAATCGAGATTTCTGTAGTGAAAACTGAAGGCACTCATTTGTCGTATACAGTTAGGCCAAGAGAAGTGGTTTAGTACTTTCTGATAATCCAAATCGTTATCGGGAAATCTCAGCCACGAAAGCGGATTCTACTAAGCACTCACCACTTACTACGCGACGACTAACTTGTTGAAAAACAATTTGAGCACCTCTGCGTTTCAAATGATCTCAATAATGAAAAGTTCCCAAAACGTATAGGAGCTGGCTGAAATCACTCAAAACACTGCCCGTGCCCTGATTCCGATACACGATAGAAACAAAAGACATTCTGTATGCAGATCTCTCTGCAGTCATTAGGGGAGCAACGAGCTTGTTGGCCTCAGTGCCGTTACACCCGTAGTCGCGAAGCAAGAGCCGAATGATTGTCACTAGCCTGGAAGAATGTGAATTTCGGGTTTCCGCGTCTCCCTTTCAGGACTCCGCTGCACCGTCCAGTCGCTTTTTCTGTGCTAATATTGAGCGCTACACGTTAGACCTTTCCGTATTAGTCATACACCTCCGAATGGTTGTCAAACATTGCGGTGTAAACCTCAGTCAGAATGGTTTCGCTGCAGGAGCCGACTTTCAAGAGCATAGCTGATTCTCTCTTGTGGTTAGAGCAAAGCCACCAACGTTCACTACACATTAGCCGTTGTTAGCCGAGTGAGCTACATCACGTGGAAGTCGCGGTGTGTCCAAGGTTCTGCGTTCTTCCGTGAGACCTTGCAAGTAAACAGCCACTGCGGATTTGTCCATAGGCTATCTACCCTTTCTCGCCTATTCGCGTTTGTAGGCAGGAATAATTGCCTGTCTATATTTATATCTCCTTCCACCAGCAGTCCCATCACGCTGCCATGCGACAAGACTCAGAGAAGCGCAACTCCCACCAGGTTTTCACGATGCCGCCACGGCTTTCTACGAATTTCTCAAATATAGTAAAATCCTGTTTTTTCTATCTTCAAGGTCAGAATTTCAAGTCGTTTTGCCAGCCTACACCTTTAAGGAAGCTTATTCACTATCCTCCGAAGGAGGCGTCAGCTTTAGCGTACTCAGCGAATCCAGGTTTTGGTTCTACTCTCGCCCACGCCAATAAGCCATCACCCCTTCGGGTCGGTTGTTTGGTAAAAGACTTGCTTAGAAAGGATCAAACACTGACATCTCTAAGTTGAACACCGCATGTAATTCAGTAAGTCAAATACGCATTCAAAGTACGGCCACAATGCATGGGTAAAGGATAAGGATAAAAAACGGTGTTTCTCAATCCCTTTTGGGACGCGCCACGCATTCTACTTCTAATGGATGTCATGGAGCCGCTTCGAATGCGTATTTGGCCATATAATGACTTGCGGAGGCCAGCCGATGAACAAGTCAGCGCTTCATCCATCCCAGAAAAGTCCGGTACCAATTCACCGACCCCGGAGGTATGGAAGGATAGTTGTCCTAGGCGGGAAATCCGAACAAGGAACGGGTGCGCACGACAGTCGGTACCTTCTTCGACAGCGCTACACGCGCACTCGCCGCCACAATGTGCCGCAGCTATAGAACGCGTCGTTCATCCCGCAAGTGGAGTAGCTGTCGCGTTTTTCTTTTCCTTTGTTCTCCCAAAGCTCTTTGGTGCAATGTCCAATAAAAAAGATAAGCTTTTTACTTCAGAAGGATGGAGCACCGCGCAAGATCCTTGCGGGCAACGCGATATCGAAATCAACGAGCCAAAATCATCCGAACCCAACCCCCACTCATCCACTGACCGCAATAAATCGCCTATCCGTGTGCATAAAGAACGGCTTAAGGCCCCCACAGAGTTCTGCGGCAACGCCGCTCGCTGCTATGGTTAAGGGTAGGGCAGGGACGCCGCCAACGGCGAGCTCTGCGTCTCTGCCCTATGGTTAAACTCTGTGGGGGCCTTTAGGGAAGAAATCGTTGCGAAACTCATCACCAACAACCACTGCCTGCTTTATCATCGGAAACGAGAAGCATCCTAAGGCTGAAGTTGAGTCAAGCCATTCGCAACAGCGTCGGACAATTTTGTCCGACGCTCATTGGGTGTCATGAACTAACAGCGGTCACTTCACAACGACCGTCTTTGTGTGGACGGTGACAGGTGAACCAGCGTGGGAGATACCGCAACTGAGAGTGTGGCTGCTTGGAACCAAAACGACAGCAGGAGCAAAGTATTCCTATCGCCATTGACTCCCGCAGCAGTCGTTGTCATAGGAAGTCTTTCACGAGTGCGAAGTAAATGGGTGTAATGAGCGTAGGCATCTATTCGGAATCAACTCTCGAGTGTCTTCAGCATGTTGTAACAGTGACAGCCGTTGTTTCGTCCCACTGGCTGAAGGATATAAAAGCACCTCTACGAATGCTGCGGGGTTCGTCCTAGTCTGATCGGAGGCCGTCTATTCTGATCGCTGGCCGTGTGGTTTCGGCTCCGGCGCCTCCCCGCCCCTGAGGAGTTGCTGAGCCTAGTTCCTCCCTCCTCCCTGGCCTCATGTCCGTGACCTGTATCGCTGGCCACATGCTTCTCCACTGTTAATAAAATCTTTATTTTACTGCCGTGTTTTGTTATGTAAGGGCCTAAGAGGCCGTATGATCTACACGTAGATAAACCTGAGAGGGGCAGGTTTATTACATGGAGGTCCCGGCTAGGGTTTCTAGTAAAAACCTCAATGAACGAGCTCTTTCATAGTACCCCCTCCATTTCTGTAGATCAAAATCTCCTATATAATTTCGTGATGCTGCAAAATCACAATATTTCATGCGAAATTCAAATTTGTGACATTCCTGTCTTTGACATGCCAAATTGATCTTCTCTTCTCTTTCCTTTGTCTTATACGAAGTCGAAGCGCATGAATTGCTCCCTCTAGCACGAGGCCAACCAGAAATTGCATATATTCTTACATATTTCTGAGCAACAAGTGAAATCCTGGCCAGGTCGCACCACACCTCGTGCAATAAAATTATTCAATGAATAATGATGGTGTCCGAATAAGCGCTGTAATGTTCAAATTCTGTCCAAGTATTAATGCAGAAAAAGTTTGGATTTTCAAGGAATGCCACGTACTAAAAAACTAATTACTAACGAGAAAATGCAGCACCATCTTTTTAGTTCCTCATAGCGCTATAGTCTATGTTCTATTAATATCTTTTCTCCCGTGCGTCTTTCGCAATCGCTTTCACGGCAGTTGTTTTCATAAACCCAGTTTTTACTCCAAGAATAGCCCCCGCACATATCCTTCCTGATGTATTACAGCCCGATACTTGCGTAACTCCACATCGTGTCCTACGTGGAATTAATCTCATCCACCGACCAACTGCTTTGCACCCAATAATAGAATGTCCCCCTCCCAACCTCGTAGTGTTACAATAAGATATTTTTGAATACACAGCCGCGCGCCCTCCTGTTCTCCATTTTTTCTCTGCTATTTTTGCCATCCCGTGAGCTTCACATCAATCAACCAAGTGGCCTCTGACGCTGAATATAGCTCTACCCATCATCCACCACCCCAAGTTACACTTTTGCTAGTCGTCCCGCCCTCTTCCCAAACCTTTCTCTTCCACAGACCTTCCCTTTCGACCCGCACCCTGGCTGAAGATATTAATTATCACCAGCACCTATCCTTTCGTCACCTCAATTACATCGACTGTTCTGCTATTCTCGACGATGATATTCAAATGGCTCTTCACCAAACGAATGAGGAATGACATTCACGACAGGTATCCATTTTGCAACTTCCCACTCTCAACTGCAATGGAAGGGTGCCACGCATCACATGTCATCGGAAGAATGGTGCTCGCACCGCTCTGTATGGCAGAATTCACGAAATTCTCTCCACCTTTCAGTCCCTGCGGACAGGGACTTCCAAATAGGGTAGGATGTAATGAGCGTAGGCATCTATTCGGAATCAACTCTCGAGTGTCTTCAGCATGTTGTAACAGTGACAGCCGTTGTTTCGTCCCACTGGCTGAAGGATATAAAAGCACCTCTACGAATGCTGCGGGGTTCGTCCTAGTCTGATCGGAGGCCGTCTATTCTGATCGCTGGCCGTGTGGTTTCGGCTCCGGCGCCTCCCCGCCCCTGAGGAGTTCCTGAGCCTAGTTCCTCCCTCCTCCCTGGCCTCATGTCCGTGACCTGTATCGCTGGCCACATGCTTCTCCACTGTTAATAAAATCTTTATTTTACTGCCGTGTTTTGTTATGTAAGGGCCTAAGAGGCCGTATGATCTACACGTAAATAAACCTGAGAGGGGCAGGTTTATTACATGGGGATCACACGCTAAGCCGCTAGCGTAGCGCAGTTGAGAAGCCTTCATTTGAGCTTCCAATCAGCAGTCCCTCGAACCACTTCCCCCACCTGCCCCCGACTCCAAGAGGAGTGCCTCGCCGCTCCCGCTTGTTAGGCGGTTGGGTCGTGCTGCGCGGTTCGGCATCGCATCCACCATGCTCGCCGAGAAGTTCACCCCGGCGACCGAGTTCGGGTCGGTCTCCCACTCTCTAGCCGCCTGTCCCGTCTGGCGCCACACCCAAAGATGCCTTCGCTATCAATCAATAGAATTCGCTGCGGGGAGATGATTGCGGTGAGCGATATCAGGGAGGAAGAGGCTCCGACGGGACGAAGGGGGTGTGGGGCGACGCCGGACGTACGGAGAGCACCCACTACGCCCTACTGCGCGCTCAACGCGGAACCGACAGAAACGGCTGTCTCAGGTTGGAACACTTCCACAGCCACGGGACGCGTTTAGCCTCTTCAGTGGATTCGAGTGCAAGAACAGCTGAGACGGGACGAAGGAATGAAGTCGACCAGGTGCAATGAGAGCACACGCTGATAGCCTCAGAAAAAGGCTGATTGCGGGTTGGCCTGAGGTTTGCAGTGTTTCCTCAAGCGAACTAAGCAGTCCAGCGACTAAGCACTTTTTCGAGCGCCGAATCACTCCAGAACGTGTTAATTTGTTGGCTCGATTAATGGGCGACCGCACTCCGTCAAATGTTTCAAGGTCATCCACTGCTCGAAACAAACACTGCGTTCCACACTCCTCCAGCATCTGAGCAGGACGAAGAGACAGCGGTAGGGCTCAAATCATAACTAGGTCAGGCAACGCTCAGATGCAGGACTCGGCCTTCTAGATACTCGAGGAATACTGTGTGCTGCGAGTGAGTCTGCCTGAAGCTTGCGGGTCGGCGAGCATTGGCGGCAAAATTGTTCAGGATCAATTTGCAGCAACGACAAACATGTATCGATTTCTAGCCAGATGATGACGGCAACACTGTTTCCCTCGAAAGGAGGGTGTGGGCTGTCTCTACAATGCGCTATGTTTAACCAAGAAAAGCGCCATGACTCACACCTATAGGACGCGGCCTTATTTTCAGTGTTCCTTCCGAAACACCGCGATGGCGAAAAAATAAGCTTCTCCCACGACAGAGAGTGTCTTCTATATGGATACATTTTAAAACTTAAAGGGTTTGTATGGATTAGTGGCGAAGCGAACCTGATTGAAACTTTTTAGTTCTATACAAGTTAAACTTCCGCTCTCACGAGGAGTACCTATAACATATGGAGTAATAACCGCCTGTTATGCTCTGGCACCGGGCATACGTCGACTGACCATCCATAACTATTAGGTTGGAAAAAAGTCTCTTCACACTTCGAAATTTTTTTTACCGTTCTCTTCGTAAACGCACTAGCCAATATTGATTGCTGATTTCGTAATCCTATCACACTTGTCTACCGTTCGCACGCGGACATAGGTCAAGACCCTTCTTGTACTTCGTTATCCATCCAATCTTCCGGACTCAATGCCAGATCTACCTCATGGCCATTTTCGGTACGTCGTTCTTCATGAATTCATTAAAAGATCTACTGCACGTCAGGCAGCCGACAAAATTAACGATATATATGGCTTGGGATCTACAACTCATCGCGTCTGCTATGAGTGATTCGGAAAGTTTTTAAAGGGAGATTATTCACTCGAAGACAAGGCAAGGTCACGAAGGCCAACTGAATTGGGTGACACTGGACTACTCCATCTTCTTCCTACCTATAGTAGGCAGACGACACGTCAACTGGCAGAGAAGCTCGAAATGTCTCATAGAATAGTGGGAAGCTTTCTGAAGAACCTCGGCTTTGCACGGAAATTTGGAGCTTGGATTCCACATGCCCATGCAGACACTCAGAAAGGCCAACGGCTCTCCATCACTGCTTGTCTTCTGTCCAGATACGAAAGAAAATCGTTTCTCCACGGATTGTGACAGGCGATGAGTCCTGGTTCTGTATGCCAACTTCCGAAGAAAAAGGCATTGGGTACAAAAAGGAGTGAACCCTAAGCCCGATCTCAAGCCAATGTTCACGAAAGGAAGATTCTCTTGAGCGTTTGGTGGGATGTCAGAGGAGTGATTTGCTGGGAAACTCTCAGAAGTGGAGAGACACTTACTGCTGCCACATACTGTGACCAACTCCACAAAGTCATCGCAACTCTCCAAGAAAACAGGCCTGAGAAGTCAAAGGTGATGATCCTGCATTACGATGCAAAACCACATGTATTGCAAGACTCACAAGAAAAACAATGAAAGAGCTGGGCTGGAGGTAATGCCACATACACCGTATAGCGCTGACCTCGCCCCTACTGGCTACCATTTCTTCCGTGCTCTCAAGCAAGGATTTGGAAAGAAATATTTTGAAGCGGATGAAGACCTCAAAAATTGGATTCAGCAATGGATCGACTCCAGAACTGCAGTCTTTTAAGCAAGAGGGATTGGAAAATTACGCAGTCTTAGGAGAAGTGTAGTGGAACAAAATGGAGTTTATCTCAATTGATTTTATTTTGTACTTGTGAAGTAATAAATCTTTGAAAAAATGAAGACTTTTTCCAACCTAATACCTAGCAAAAGGAATAATTTCAGCGTCATTACAGCATGAAATTATGTAATTCAACAGTGGAGGTTCGTCTTCGACTAGCTGATCTGCGCTGAGAAAGTCCAGAAGAGCAAGCCTTCGTCAGTGAGAAAAGCAAGAAGAAGAGGGTTATAGCTGCATTGGAGGAACTACAGTGCCTCCCATATGAGTCTAAAAAACGGCATTCAGCGATGAGGCAGTCAAGGATAGCTCATCGTCTGAAACAGCGAGAACATATAATGGCTGGTGTAGCACGTCCGAGAAATCACGCAACTATTCTTAACAAAATTTGCTGTGGGCCGTAAACATTGGACCCAATGCCGATCGGATCATTCGAATCCTTCATTCTTTCAAACATTTTGAAGGGATTGAGCAAATAACGGGATCCCTGAAAAGACTCGGGTCTTGGTGTGGTTCAGATAAGAGTAGCTCTAACAATGACCTCTTCTTATGGTCCATATAACTGATTTACCAATAGCTCTCAAATCGGGTAGGACATTAGATTTCCGACCAACATCAGCTATCCAAATTATCCGAAAATTCCACTTGGTGGAAACCACCCCTACCTGAGTCGTCAAGAGATCCGGGCTTTTAAAAATGCCAAAAATTGTTCGCGCAATCTGTTTAACCAAGGTTTGGAAAAATGGCGGATCCCAAATATCCGGATCGGCGGCGGATCCAATGTGTCGTGTGTAGGATCGTGGCATTGTGTTGCTCGCGAAAGCGCGTAAGAAGTTGGACTACTCAACCTCACAGATCAAGCTATAAGCATCAAACCTCAAGCGAAGGTAGCAAATGATGTGCCGGATCCGCAGGTAGGAGAACATTCTATTCGGATTGAATTTCCGGCATGGCAACGGTCCTAGCCACAATATCATGCTAAAATGGTAACGGACGCAGGCGAGTAAGCAACTTTGAAGCATCTAAGAAAGTGCACAGTAAACTAAAGTCTACGAAATATGATAGAAAACCTACCTATGTACCCGGAGTAAGGATGAGAACGAACTACGCTACAGCCTATCTTATGAAGTCCATTCCCAGATGGTGGCGGACTAAAATCGGAGCAAAAGGTTCCTCAACAGGTCGTAGTGACACCCTTCTACGATAGAACCATTTCAAGCATTTGCATTTTCCCTGTGAAGGTAGTCAACTTGGGCAGTACTGAAGTTGAAAACAGCTGAAAATAGAGTCGATGGTGCCTAACTGCCTACCGAGCTAAACATATCGAAATTTCGTTCAACTCTGTCAAGCCTCCCGCAAAGGGTACCAAGGAAGCGCAAAGGTCCACATGCATACGGATGCAGCCGTATGTGAAAAGTTGCGAAAAGTGAAATAATTTCTCACAAGGACGTATTTTGACACTGCTTCAAAACTCCCCATGTATGCGTTACACAACAGCTTCTGAGATCTAGCTTAATGATAGCAAGATGAACATTTTTGCAGAGTAAACTGAAGATCCCGCTTACAATAAGTAGATGGGATAGGCGATGAGGTTTGTAGTTCTGCCTAACATGTTCTGGGCCTTGTTTAGGCAATCTCGCCAACCAAATTGGACATTCATAATGAGTAACTTGCTGTGAGACGACTATGTACTTGGAAACACAACTTGGTTGCCATAACAATGTTTTGTTGAGATCGAAACGGTAGCTCCAGGCGAGACACAAATCCGCACCACTTGCTAACCGGGCAGGAATGCTCTACGCCATTACACGGCGGAGTGGCGTTCTACCACCGCCCTTTAAACAGAGGCGTGGCAAATGTCTGCGTCTCCACTATCTTGTAAGGCAGCCACTGGACTCTCGAGCAGGCCCAGGGGTTGGGGAGTGGGCGGGCCAGGGGGACGAGGGGGTAGAACGCTCGTCCCCCATTACACGACCGTCGCAGGCGTCTTCCACGATATTCTAAACATGAATCCCAACACACAATAGTTTTCGTGCAAAAAGAGTGAAGACACAGCTATATGGTGATCTATAGTGCACGTACAAATAGTCTCTTAAATTGTATAAAATTTGGTTCAATCCTGTCGTTCTTACACAACTGAGACTTTGTTGCACTGCTTATTGGATACCCTGTATATATAACAGCTGTGTTCAGTATAGAGCGCAAGCATGAAGACTAATGACGCGCTAGAAGCCATTCTATTCTATAGCTCACCATTCTCGAAATGCTTGATCCAATGCAGCAGATTTACTTGGTTTATTTACATGAGCCCTTTTAAAATTAGAATCATCGCCTGCAGCGGATCGATGTGCAGATGTTGTCTCTAGAATACGTCCTGATACCGGCGGGTTCTCTGAAATCCGCTGCAGCCCATTTGTCTCGTTTGATCGAATTTACAAATCCATGTGCACATCAAGTACATGAATACTGGATGCGGAGCGTAGATGTTGCGTTCGATCGAAGAGTTACGGTATTGCAGCGGAGTAGTCCTGATCGAACGACAGAGCGTGCGGGCCCGAAAGTTGCCCAGGGAATGAATCGTGGCCGATCGTCACTGCCATATCGCACGAATACATCGTTTTCAGGTCCCAGGAACTGCTTCGTGGGTGATTCGAAAACGTCAGCAGTCAAGCTCTTTGGGCCATGAAGCAGCTGATTTCTGAGCTTTCCACTTCTCCCGAGTTATCTCGTACGCAGTTCACAAAGTATGTACGGCCATCAGGAACGATAGAGCTGCTACAGCGATGTTTTTTGCGATCAAAACTGTAGCGTCAAGTGGGTCTCGAACCCGCACCTTCTGTTGACCGGGCGGGATTGCTCTACGCCGTCACACCACCAGTGTCGTTTGATCGAACGCGAAGGCTCGAGAACTTTCTACTCTTGGTCGGTAGCTATCATCCACCATGTGGTGGTCGCAAATCATTCTAGACACTTCTCCGTGATGGGCATATTTAGCCAAGTCGCCTCCCTTCGCCTCACGCTGTCAATTCCAGAAGAGCGCCTTCGAGCCATCGTGTCCATGGCGTTGAGGCACCGGTGTGACACAATTTTTGAAGACATCAGCAGCGCGTTGAAAGACGAGGCCACCACCTCTATTGGCGCTATCAAGCGCCGGTTCCAGAGGAGGAGACACGGACTTCGGAGGCAACCCTCGGGGTCCCACAAGATTCTGCCGTTCCCGACGCTGTCAACGAGGATCACCCCGCAGTCCTGCTACGGGGACTCCAAAGCAAAGGCAATTCAAAGTTGCGTTCAAGCCCTCGGCTACAGAAGAAGGCTGACTCGATGAGTCCACCTGACTTGACCAATACCACGGGGGTTCCTCAGGTACCCATTTGTCAGCTTCTCCTCTGCCCGTACCCAAAGGAGTTTAAGACCTGATCTCTGCAGATGGGTCCCTTATGATTCTAACACGCATCGCGCCTGTGCTGGCTTGCTGGCTCACTCGAGGTGGAGACCCGCCAGCACAAGCCAAAATGGACCTTCACCCCAAGAAGCGTCTCGTTTGATGCTTCTGGGATTCGTGAAAAGTACGCGATGTAGCTAGCTCCTCGAAGGGACACACGGTCACCGGCAGTACTCACGCCAACCAGCTCCAAAAGCCCGAGAGCGCTTCTCGAGAAAAATGGCCGAGAGGAGCTTCTACCCAACGCTAGGCCGCATTTATTTAGCTAAAGAGACATGTGAAAAATTGAGGGAGCTGGTCATGGACACGGTTCCCTTGACATTGTCCCTGCTGACTATCCCTTATTTATTTATTTATTTATTTATGCGCCGAAATGCGCGCAACATCAACGAACAGTAGATAAACTCTTAACTCCAACAAACTCAACAGTAGAAAAAAATGGTGGCTATATTGCTACATTGTTGAGTATTCACTGTACATTGAATAAAAGATAAAGAAGGAAAAATGTCAAACGACATGAACTTTCTGACCAACACGACATGTATGTACATAGAGATGTAAGAGCCACAAAAGGATGAATGACGTTACTTTCTGACCATCCACGAGCAAGTCCGGTGACCTGCGTAGCACAGATTCATAGATATACCTCGAAGAACAGAGCAGTGTCTTCAGGACTTCACGACACTTTGCCTTAACGGAGCTATGACCATCACCAGTTCCTGCGACGTATTTCTAACATTTTAATGCGGGCATCTCTCAGCGACACAACCTAATCTTCGCTGAAGGATTCTTAAATCTCGCTATACAATTCTAGCTATACTTAGCAAAACAGACCTCGTCTGAGGAGTAGATGGAGTGTTGAAAGTATGAAAAACTCGCCACGAAGTGGAGTAATTTGGGTATGCAATGGGTAATAGGTAATCGAAGTTCTCGAGTAGCGAGTAATTCGAATGTTTGACTTTTTCGAATAGTCGAATGGTACGAATTCAAATGGAATAGTCACTCAAATTTGTTAGAGCGGAACAATGCTATAGGGTGTACAGATGTGAAGAAAGTGGGCAATGTCAAGGCAGCTGATTCTGATCAAAGCTCTAGTTTTTACCAACTTTGGCACGATCCGTTTTTCAGTGAGGCACTAATCGTTTGGTCCATAGAGGACTAATTTCCGCTATAAAGGTAAAGCGTGAAGAAAACAGTTGGAGTGGCAAAGCCTATAATGGAAGGTTCCAAATATGGAGACTGTTTCTCCAGCAGTCAAGCTGGATGGGCTTTCGGCAGTTCTCAAGAAATCGAAGTCGAATCTGAAGATGTTTGGGAAAGATTACCGAGAAATTAATTAGGGTGCTTGATATTAAATGAGGAGCGGGTGCAGAAATTCGCAAAGAAGGGGGGCAGGAGAAACAGCGGGACGATCGTGACCAGAGATAGCGGCGGAAGAACTTAGTGGGGAAAAGCGTGGTGGTGACCGTCCGGGCGGGCAATGTTGACAGTGCGACTAACCGCCAACACTTGTTGGCGAGGCTTGAGGTCCGGCGATTGAGGTTCTCGCGCAAATCACCCCGATCTCCGCTCCGCAACGAACACGACGAACGCTGGGACGGACCACGGCAAAGCCGGTCTCTGAGGAACTGGGTCCATGGAGCCAGAAGTGACGTGAACAGCTCCTAACTTCTGATGGCCCTTCTTCAGCCTTCACGAAGTGATCCATAATAGAAGAGTGAGGTGGAGGGAAGACGTGGAATATAAAGACTGCTGAGCAGCACTACAGACTAAACGAACTCTGTGACAAGGCTGCAAAAATTCGCTCATCAACATTCGAACGGACAAAGACTTCCTCATCTTTTCATTACCTAATAGTAGGTTTCGCAGTAAACGCCGAAGGAAACATCTGCAAACAATTTTTCACACATCACTACTTACAGCTGTCACAACTTGGAAGGGAACTGCTAACCTAGTTAAGACGAAGCTGTTTCTAGTAGTGGACGCTTTGCACACAGAGGGCAACGAATCTGTGAGTTGCTACAGTAATTGGGCACAGCAGCTGATGCTGCATGACTCAAACATTTAACGCTGGAGTTCGATTCTGAGCTCCACAGAGGTTGAGGAGATCAAACGCTTTCTCGACTGGCCGTTGCTGAAAAGGGTACGCCCGTCACGCAGCTTCGGCACATCAATACTTCAACTGATGGACCCTTCGAAAAAACACAAAACGCGAAAAACAGGGAATTAAATCAGAAACGGGTACATGACCCCAGTAATCGCAGTTCGGAACGGGTTATCGTCGCCGCCAAAGTCCGATGAGCATCCTCGGTTGCTAAATAAGATGTCACTGAATAGCGAACGACCTCGCATTTAAGGGATTCGAGAATTCTTCTAAAAGAGTCCGCAAAGCGAAGAGCAATAGCGCATGACAAAGAGCGATAGCATACGACAGACTCACACATGCAAGGTTCGTGCCAGGGACGTTATCCTTTCCCGTGTCCGATATTTAACAAAAGGCGAACCACTTCGTTAGCCTACAAAAGACAACATTTTGAGGGGATTTGGAACGAATGCAAGAAAATCCGTGCAGTACCCATCGACAAATATAATGCAATGCACTACGCGGGTGACACAGGTGAGGTCATCAACCCTTGCTGGACGACTTCAGCATCTCAGGTCAGACCGCTGATACCTATGCTTACGAGCGATCTGTCGGATGGTGAGTGTGGCTAGGCTCTTGACTGATGATCTTGAGAGGGCTCACCTTCCCAGACCAGGTCAGACCAGGTGCAGTCTCTGTGGGCAGAACAGGAGAACAAATGAATGCCATGCGACGCGATTTGCCGCTGAAAATGGGAAACACGCATAGCATCTGTTAGGCGACTGCTATGGGATGGACAGCAGTGCTACGACGCGGTAGGGACCGGGTGAGAGCGGGAAGGCTCGGAGGTGGTCTGCCCGGAGGAGGTAACAAGATTACACCAGCGATGGCGAATCAGTGAAAATATGATTTCAGCGGAGGCGCGAGAGGAAACGACGTTGTCTCTGGAAGGTGGCTGAGAAAAGAGATACGCCAGGAAAGAAGTGCGCTGGTTGTCCGACGACCAGCGGCGGCACAGGGAGCGGAGAACCCACGTCAGATGACCCGTCTGTCCACATCCTCCTGGCGATCCGAGGCGAAAAGAAGAGATGCGTGGGCCACCATCCAGTATATACCCGTCGTGGGAAGGCATCACCACTTTTAAAGTGAGAACCTTTACCACACCTTCAGACCACCTGCTCATTCTTCAGAACAACTTTTGAAGAAGAGGCCATCAATTAATCCAGCAACACCAAGAAGCCGACGGCAAGCTACTTTGGAGAAATGGAGAATTTCATCCTGTGAGTGAAAACGAGTGCAACCGCCCCAACAACGACAAACGACCGTTCGTCGCTACAAGAAAGTAGGGGAACACCTCGCTATCTACAACCTTCCAAACAATGTGAGGCAGATTTATGTGACTCAGGTTTCTATCAGACGCTCAAAGTGTTCGGTTCGGAGGTTTTCACTTGAATGTGAAAGGACAAGCTAACCCACTGCTGCATATCATCTATAAACGCAGATCCTGGTCGTGTCGCTTGTACGTCATCTTGAGGAGAATCCGCGTTAGAAATATCTGGATTTATTACAAACCTCTACGATATTTTACAAATAACACTTTCTGCGCCGTCAACTGAAAATCTATTGCTTTTAGCACATTTGCAGCGCCTCGTCATGGATAACTGCCTGATACTTCCTTCGCTCGTTAGAAAGATTTGAAGGTTTATTTGAAAGAAGACATTTTCCTACACGAATTTCTTCGTAGGAAATACAACAAATGAGCAGCTCTCAGAGAAAAGACCACAACTGAAGGAGCCAAGCACCTCTCAGAGCCGTTCCATTTAGCGCTAACAGTGTGCAGCTCTTCGCAGGAAGAAAACTCATGCATCCTGCAGCTCACCACATTAGAGGTCTGAATGAGAACCAGACTCGATGTACCAGAAACTGATTCAGCTTTCTAGTCTAGTTTCGTCTACTCTAGTCAGTAATCTTGCAACGGAATGCCTTGCGATTGAGCTGGAAACGAAATCGAACTCAGAAGCATTTGATGAAGGCAACCAGTAGGTCAACAGCGCCGTAGGGGACGGGGAGAGAGATAGAGTGCGCGGTGCCCGTTATGGAATGTTGAGTGGCTGCGATGCGCGAAGGCACTGAAAGTGAGTCTCACCAGGTCACATATTTAGATGCCCCCCCCCCCACTAGTCGAGCGAGCCGCGGCATTGCCTTACATTGTTTCTATTCGTTTCGATGTCTCGCCCTCGTCGTCCAGGATGCTGTTGCAATTCGTGACTTTGTCGAGAGCCTTGATTCATTCCATGGGGAAATGTCAGCTGGGCCCACCGTACGACGAACGTATCGGCGAACATTGTTCGAGGTCTTCCATGAGGACGCTCCCTCGGGATCCACTTCAGTACTCTCCACATGACTGTGGTTGCTCAGTCTTCTCGTTTGACCGCTCATCACCATAGAGCCTTTCTCAAGTAATCTGCTGGGTAACGAAGATGAGGCATACTTCGGCGGTTGTGCTTCGGAAGAAGTCGCTCTAGCGATCTGTGCTTTGTCCTTAGCGGCTGTAACGTGGCGCACGTCTCCGCCAAGTAGAAGAGCGCAGGGATGCTGTGAAGGGAATCGAATAGGTCTGCGCCGAGGTACATCATATGATCTGTAACCTAGTCTAGTAGTAGTAAAGCGGGTCACGCCGCCCTTCGCCTCCTATCCAGCTCGTATTTCATTCGCCCTCCATGGTGATATGTTAATCGAACGTCCAAACTACTCGCAGGACGACGTTTCAGAGAACTGAGAGGCTTTCAGTTGAATTCCTTCCTTTGCATAACGTTCCTTACGAACTGTCTATTTTTTCGGTCGACTTGTAGTCATATCCTTTCCTCTGCTCCGTTTAGCTTAGCAAACGGATCCACTGCTTCTGCGGTAGGATTCGAGTAGAGAACGATGTCGTCACTAAAGCGAACGTATGAGAGGAATCCTCCATCCACATACAGGCGCTTTCTCTCTTTTTCCTGCAAATGACTTCATCAGTTCACTGCTGCGTTATGTTGTGCAGCTTCAGAGATACGGTGTCGTGGTCCTCACGCAATCCCCAGTCGGAATGCGAACAGTTCGATGGAACAGCTAAGCACTCGTCTTGCATCCCGCGTATCAGCCGGCAAGTGTTGTCACGTTCACCCCCTTGACCGATGGCGAAAACAAAATGGATATCGTTTCAATGCTGCCCATTGCTTTCTCGTAGGTGAGAATTAGGGACAGACGGTATTCCCTGCGATCCTCAATCCTCGAGACTTCGTCCAACGTTCTTGATATGCATGCAAGAGCAGTTATGGTGAGCTGCTTGTAAAGCACGCTTAACGGGCATATATGACGCTAGTTTCGAAGATCTTCCGCGATGCACTTTTTGCGCCTAGAGGCAATAGGCGAGTTCCTTCACTGGTCGGGGTCTCACCAGCTGGCTGAGCGATACGTATAGGAGGGTTGTCTAAGCACAAACGATTTTCTAAGAAAGCGGAGGCTTATGGCGGCTTTTTGAGTACTGGTGTGATAGCCTCCTTGTGTACGGAGTCCTTTAGAAAAAGATCGCCAATAAATTCAAGACGAAATTAGATTAAACAGTATCTAGGAAGGTGAAGTAGTCCCTCTATGTTGTTGTTTTTTTTTCGATGAAATACTACTCACTTGAAGACAAAACTCTGGAAAACTGGCTGCACGACACAAAACATGAGACGACTTTATTCAATAGATTGGAGCAACAATGAATCTAGCACCAAAAAAATTTCTGATCCTACACCTCGGCATCGCTTCGCACAATATTTTTTCGTTCCTATTTTAAGCAATATTTACTGTGCTAATAGTAAGATATGCAGCCTGCAGCCTGCAGCCTTGACAGCACTCAATGAGAAACACAAGTGTTACGGATCGAGCTGACCGGTTCAAGAGTCTGTCTTCTTTAGGTCGTCTGGCGTTGTCTAATCCCATCACTCCACACTGCAGAGAAGGACCCAGTTCCCGAAAAATGACGGCTGGATCGGTGCCTAGCAGAGCCCAGTTCGGTGATCCCTCAACTGCTTGACACGCGTGGAACCGTTTTTACGTAGGAAATAGACGAAAAGAAAAGCTTTGACCGTCGCTGCACACCATCGCTAAACGACAACAATAGCACTTCCCAGAATACCCCAAAGAAAACGTTGCACCTAACAGAGTTTCCCGTATCCACCGCGATCTGGACAGAACTGTATCATTGTAGGCGATGGCCTGCTGCGCTGGGGCGCTTTCCCTGCTCCCCAATGTTTGTCCAGCGCGCCCATACATAAGAGAAAACACTTCTGACAGACGGAAATCTACGTCGACGCCGCGTGCACGCCAGTTCGGACGAGGCGGCTGAGACCAGGTGGCAGCGTTCCGATCCGTGAAGCGACTCGTCTCCTCCGATCACCAGCCAAGCACAAGCGCCGCTGGCTCGTGGGCCTCGCCGTGGAAGCTGGTTCGAGTCGAACAAGCCGATAATCGGGCGAGCAGGCATGGCGACGACGAGCAGCTGACGTGCCTTGTTTGCCGCCGACAGTGCCCCGCTTTCAGGAGCACAGCACTGATCCAAGCAAAGGCGGCGAAGATCGAAGGTTAGAAGGCCAGAAAGGCAGTCTAACGATGGGAAGAAAAAGGAGAGCCGACGCTGTGGGAGCCCTCATTGGTGCGATATTGAAACCAAAACCTCATTCTCCTCCACAGATCTTCCATTACGAGAAGCATGCCGAAAAATAGCAGCGGCCGTTACGTAGCACCGGTGGTGTAGCGCCAGCAGTAGACATTGCGACCGGAAAGCAGATAGCGCGGTTCGGGTCCTGCGTTCTGCGGGATTTTTGATCGCAACAAAACACTGGCAACGCCACAATACATAGAAGTACTCGATTATTTCGATCGATAGATGTGAACAGGTTTAGCTAAGCGAACAAAAATGCGCAAACACGCTGTGACTGATTTTACGATCCAAAGAGGAACGAGCAATTGGAGCTTCGAGGAACTGGGGAATCAGAACAGGAAGTCTGCGGTTAAATTCCATAGCTATGTAACCGGCGTCAGGTATGTACTAATTGTACATCACTGCTGCGTGAATTTAGCAGATGAAATAAATGGATAGAATGACGCCTATCCTGTTCAACAGCTACTCTCAGAGTCTCCAGTAAGTTTCTAACAATCCGCTTTTGCACCTGTACAGTCCTCGTATATGTTTGCGAAAACATTAGCAAGAAATGCTAGCAGTTTTCGCGTGATTCGGGCTTTTCTAAAGTGAGTAAAATGCTGAAGAAACGGTTAACTGTTAGCTGACATATCGCTAAAGACAGTTCTTCGGTGATCAAACAGCCACAAGTAGGGTACATACATCGAGTTGGCCTATACGCAATCAAACAGCCCGTCGTTCACTGCACATAAGCTAGCCAATAATGCAAAAATAAAAGCAATAAAATAATAATAATGATGGTAATAAAAGCACCTGTTCGGGGAGTAAAAATGATAGCAATAGTTACTGGGGTACCTGCAAAAAGAGATAGCAATGGTTCCAAACATGAAGAGCAGTTAGCAGATACAGGAAACTCGACAGGAGCTGAACGCTCGCAGTCAATGCACACTGGATGAGCTGCCATTCCAATAAGTAAAAAAGTTAAACGTCCGCAGAAACTCGAAACGCGCGCTCCCCGCGAAGGCACCGAGAGGCCTGGCTCACAGCAATATGATCCAGTTCCGTTAACAGTTCTCGGAATAATGCGCATTATAAAGGACTACAAAATGGCGAAATTGCAGAGGCTTCAGAGAAAAGAGGCGGAAAACAGCGAGATCAGCTGTTTTCTTCAGGAACCATTTCTGCACCACCGAATTTTCTTAATGTCCAAGGAGGCTTGTCCTGGTAGGAGAACTCCATCTGAGGCAAGTAATGCAAGGGAAAGCAGTGCATTTCAGCAGCAGAAAATAAAGAGAAATCGGCAAGGAGTGATTGCTTAGAAGCTTCAACTCTGACAACACGGCCGCTTCAGGAGAGGAACTGTCGGCTAAGCCGGAGCCGACACAGTGCAGTCCGATTTGCGGAACCAGTTCAGACAGCGTTCCTGGAGAGAACTGCGCCCCGAATTCGATGCTATCACGAGGAGTGGGGATGTGAGCTTAGCGACGGCCGCCGCCGTGAATCACGGGCACAGCTGAGGCTTGCAGTTCAGCAGCTGGGTGAGCTGACCACGTGAGCCCGACGTTTGCTAGGAGGACTCCTCCGGAAGCCAGCGACGTAACTCGGACGGCGCAGGTTGAATCGATTGCTCGACGAGGAGGATACGGCCACATCAAAGGAAGGTGCGCAGGACCGTGTCAAGGCTGAGGACCGAGGGCGGGCAGTTTCGCCCCCGGCGACAGTTCGCTCCTCAAGCGAGCTTCGGTGAAGGAGGGCGTCCTGGCGGAGGACCGGGCCGCTAGCCCCCATTGGCACGGACCCGTGCAGGATGAGCGAGCGCAGCGAACGGTAGACGAGGATCGGGCGCACGCGCCGCGCGAACTGTACGCGCGGCGGTCGCGCCTCGGACGTCAGCAGCAGGTCGTCGCCGTCCCCGATCTCTAATGGGGGGTCGTCGACGAGGGCGCGCCCAGGTTCTCGCCTTCGTCGACGGTCGAAACCCTCCCCGGTTGCCCCGTAGCGGGTTGCGCTAGAGAGCGGGACATCCACCCGTCTGCGCGCTCGTCGGAGCCGCTACTGTGAGCCGTCCTTCGCTCCTGTCACTGCTTCTTCTCTTCATTCTCCGACCCAGTATCGTTTTCACGCTTGGGCCGTTTTCTGGCGAACGTCTTGTTGATCCGATTCGCCCTGTCCCAGTCCTGGTTATTCTGGAGAGAAGTTAACGTACCAAGAAACGTTCTCTTAGATCCTCAGCACCACAGCATTACTACTGTGGCAGACGACTGGGCAACACTCCCGGAGGATAGTTCTAGCAAACGCCACGTCTGAAGTAGCCACAGAGACCACTTGACGTTAACAGAAGCGAGGTGAGATACCTGAGGTGATCTGGTGACTGTTAAGGATAGCAAACGAGTCCACAGTTTTATCAGCACCGCTCAAGCCATATGCGAGAACCTATTGAGGGTATACGCTCTACCGATATTCTCGACGAGAAACTTCTGAAGAGTATTTGTCAGCGACGAAGTCGAAGCTTGTTAGAATTTTCTTTAATACTAACAAGGAACGGAACTAAGAGCAGGGGATTTGGCTCACATATTGAAGAAATAGATCGCGCTGAACAAGTACAGGACCATGGGAGGCCATGCAAACGCTTAACAACAAGAAAAAGAGACACCAGCATCGGGTTTGTACGTTAGGTGTCCTCCTGGGTTACGGTAGCGTGCCGCCGGCGTCCGCCACCCCCACCCTCGATTACGGTAGCGTGGCAGGTTATTGAGCCCGCCTCAGACGAGGTACAATGGTGTGAACAGAGAAGACTATGCGCCGGGGAGCAGTTATTCTGTCGCGGAGTGGTGATTGAGGGCTTTATTCGTTTTTTGCCCTTTCTCTTTGCTCTTCTGGTTGTCATATATACATATTATTTTCGTGACTCCTGGTGGGGAGTTCGCCTTATAATACACTTTGCCGAAGGCAATGAAAACCGAATTATCCACATCCACATACCCGCTAGCAAAGACCGAACTCAATTAACAAACCATAAAACAAGCAAAAGAAGGCAATTACAAAAAGTTGAAAAGAGAACATGGCCTGAGCGACACCTATGAAACTGTCGTAGACTAAGAAACTGTAGAAAAGGTAGAAACTTGCTGCGTTTCTAATTCTCCCATTCCGGCCTTGTAATCTCAGAGGGAGGCGACATGTGGTTGTCGTTTTTTCCAGTTGTTTAATTTCTCCTGCATTCATTGCCATCCATCATGAAAGGTGAGTGGGTTACAATGCGAAATAATAGAAAGCAACCAGGTCTCAATTGCTCCCGCAGGGAATATACTCTACAGCAGCAGTGTGCGCTCTGCTCAACTCGACTCGTCGTCTTCTTCTTCAGCGTCTGTCCCGCTTCGTAGCGGGGTCCGCTATTCTGGTGTCATGACGCCACCTTTCCCGATCCAGCGCTAGAACAGGGTGGACACCAGTAACCTTCAAGCCCATATGTAACGTATCAGACCAGCTTTGCTTCGGACGCCCTCTAGGCCGTTTTCCTACTACCTCGAACTTTATCTTGCGGACGCTGTCTTCTTTTCCACGCAGAACGTGGCCGGACCATCGCAAGCGAACTTCGCTCATTTTGTCAGCTATCGGCGCGACAGCGAACTTCTGCCGAATGACATCGTTTCGGATGCGGTCCCCAGCGCAGCATCTTCATCTCCATGACGCTGAGGCGCGTTTCAACCTCATTGGTTGCAGGCCAGCACCGTGCATCGCTACCGGCCGGACGACGGTTCTATAGATCTTTGACTTTAAGCGCTCTGGAATCTTCCTATCGCAGAGCACGCCAATCAACGAGCGCCACTTGGACCAAGCTACACTCACGCGTGAGTTCATTTCAGTCATCAGATTGCCATCAGATGCTACCGCTGATCCCAAGTACTTAAAAACCGAAGTTCATGGGAGCTCGATGTCGCTAACTTTGATGGAGCTGGACTCATTAACGTCCGTTGTTAGATACTCGGTCGTCTTCACGTTCAGTCTGAGTCCAAACCGCTCCAAGCGATCATACCAAGCTTGCACCTCTCCCTCGAGTTCACCTTTATGTTCGCGAGCGAGCATTACGTCATCAGCATAAAGCAGTCTCCAGGTGACTGGCTTTGAAGATCTCGTGTAATGGCGTCCATCACGACAACAAAAAGGAGTGGGGAAAGCGCAGAACCATGGTGCACCCCAACAGAGATGGGAAATCCGTTGAGGTTCCAGCTGGAGCTTGCACTCTTTCTTTGGGCAATAGTAGGGTATCCGCACCCACTCTATGAACTCTTCAGGAACTCCATGATGTCGCAGGGCGTATCATACCACAGCACGCGGTACACGGTCAAAGGCCTTCTCCAAGTCGAGGAAGGCGATATGCACTGGCTTCTGTTTCTCGCGGTGCTTCTCTGTCAGAAGGCGGGGGGCGTGAATGGCATCAGCGGTGCCACAGCCAGCCAGGAAGCCGCACTCGTCGGAGAGTTTGACGATTTCACAGATTCGTCCATCGAGGATTCGCTCGAAGCTCTTCATGCTGTGCGAAAGCAAGCGAATCGGACGGTAATTGGAGTTGTCTGCAGGACTGCCCGCCCTTCTTCTTCCAAATCGAATCGTCGTACTGTTGTGCCAACACTCCGCTACTTTCCTCTTCTTTACTACCTGATTGAAGAACTCAGCCAACCACTCAGAGCTTGGACTTCCAAACATCGACTGCCAGATCATCCGGCCCCGCGCCTTACCGGGCTTCATCTTCTTTAGAGCCGCTTCCTCCACGGTGACCTTGTGAACGGGACCGTGAACAGAAGCCACAGAAGGAATGGCCGGATGAGGAAATTCCATAGTGGAAATTTCCTCAAAGTAATCACGCCATCGATTCAATTTTCCTTTTTGCGGTTTGCCAGAACACGGCCGCTCTCATCGTTGGCCAAATAATTATTCAATATCCACGGTTTGGCGATGGCCGGTCTTAGCAAGTCGGTACAAATACCGCTCAATATCACGTGGCTCGAGGTTCTCATTGATATCTTCACAATGCAGCCACGGATTTGTTTACAGCCTTCTTCGCCTTCTGATACTTCTGCCTACTGTCGGCAGTTTTGTCGTCGAGAAACACATGATACAGCGACTTCTTCTCTCGAACCTTCGCTTTGGTAACCGCACGTAAGAAATCACAGTTGCTTCCTTCTCTCTCATTCGCCGCCACTTTATTCTCGGTGCACCGCATCGCTCGACCTGCTTCTGCCTTGGAGGGGCGATCTTAGGGTGCAGATCAGCGGCCGATGCTGTGGGGTGACCGTCTCATAAGGCAAGACCTTCTGTGACAATACTTCTTTCGCTATCCTTTGCAAGGACAACGTCTATCTGAGACTTGGAGCTCCAACTGCAGTATGAGATGAGGTGGGAGTCGCATTTTCGGAAGACGGTGTTCCCAATGGTGAGCTTATGCGATTCCGCGTGATCAAGAATACACTCACCATCCGCGTTACGTGATCCGTATCCGAAACAACCATGACACCTGTACCCGTCTTTCGTAGCGCCTACGTGCCCATTAAGGTCACGAGCGACAATTATGACGTCCTTCGACGGTACCTCTGCTGTCTTCTCATCAAGCAGGCTCCAAAACTCATCCTTGGAGTGGAAGAGTCGCTCCTCAGCGGCGACAACGATCTTCATCAATCGATCGTCAAAGCGCTCGACGCTTACAATCGAGTCTCGGAAATGCTCGGAGACGATTATACCAACACCGCTGGTGGTCCTGGGACTACCGCATAGAACGGCCTTGAAGCCACGTCCTAAGTCCTTGACTCGCGGCAGGACCACCTCGTCTCCTGCACCGCACAGAAATAAACTCTTCTACGCTCCAGTGCTTCTACCAATTCGCACGAGCGGCAACGTACCCAAATTCAGCGTTGCCACGCGGGTCCTGTTTACGTTACGGGACTTTCGGACTAGCTCAGTAGCCCCCGATGCCGTCCTCACATCAGGGACCCTCGCGTGCTTCTCACACTAGTCGGGCTTTGCGAGTGCGCATCGGCTCCCGCGGACGCCGTTGCACTATCTCGGAAAACATTAACTGACATACACCCATACGATGTGACATTGGGATGTTCGTAGGCCGGCCTGTCACCAAGGCCTGTCGCCTGCATTCGAATTTCCGTGTTTGGCTTAGCTCGCAGAAGCGAGCAGTTTCCAGTGGCACCGCGTGGAGGAACGGACATCGCCACCTATAAAATTCATGGAGTTTTGACAAAAAAAAACTCGGCTTGGCACTCAACGAAAGACACAGATGGTAGTCTCTTGAAGCAATGTCCGGTGGGTACGAGTATTAAAATCGTTTTTTCTCATAGATGGCGTGAACTGTATGTGTTTGTGCAGCAGTGATTGTGTGGCTTACATTATCCTTTCCTACTATATTTAAGAGAGTTTGTATGTGAGCCTATGTGTATGTGTGAATGTGTATGTGTGTGGTGTGTGTATGTGCATGTGTATGTGTGTATGTGTGTATGTGTGTGTGTGGGTGTGTGGGTGTGTGGATGCCTGGGGGTAGTTGAGGTTGTTCAACACGAATCTGAAGTTTGTTTTTGAAGTTTTGATAGCCATCAATCGATATTGATTAAATTATCTATTTTTAGTGAATGTAATTCAACCGGTTCGAAACTTTAGCCCTGGTGTTACACAAGGTCGCCGAAGCGTAGTCGATAGTCGTTTTGTATTTATAGCCTCTACAAGGATTTCAATGTTCTCGTCCGGTTATAATGAAATGAGGATTCTCTGAATATTCCATAGCATTCAAAAACGTTGGATTTGTTTTCAGCGTAGCGTCGTTATATTAGCGGAACCATTATGTGCAGATTTGTAGTATGTGGGCTCAATCTTTTCTGAGTAGTAATCAATATCTCTAGAATAGCAGCTTCTCCTCGTAGTCTTTTCTAACCTGCACCACTCGACGTAGTTAATGTGTTCTTCCTGCGGGTACCATTACTGCGCAGCTAAAACTGATGACGAGAAGTTTCTGATCAGTGCAGCCGACAGGTCGCTCTGATGGCTGGTAATATAATACTTTAAAAGTTAGATTTTAGAGTATCTTTTTTCCAAAAATGAGCGTGATTACTAAAAACAAGCTGATAAAAAACTAAGTTGAAAAAGGGCAATCAAAGAGAGCACTACCGTCACATTTTATTGCTCTGTTTTCGCAAGGGCACCAATACAGCGCAGCTCGAAATAAATTATGTGATATTTACGGTGAAGACCGCCTTAAGGCTTCCGCACACTTTTGTGGCAAGCGGCCGGCGGCATGCGGCAAAACTCGTGAAGCGCCGCTCACCCACATTCGAGTCTTGCTGGCGGCAAGCGGCAAAGGCACAGGGAGGCTAGGTGCTGTTCTAGTCAGGTCCTAACTGGAGGGAATTCAGCGGCGGCGGCAATATTAGGTTAACCGAAAAGTCTTGCAACACTTACGCTCCTGCCTGTCAAATTTATTAAAGCTCTTACAGTATTGATCTTGTGTGATGAGGTCGCAGTGCATTTTCGAAGCTTCCTCAAGCATACTATATAAGGCCTCGTCGAGTACGAACACAGCAACAATGTCAATGATAAGCAGCAGCATCCTACGTCAACGACGTCAACGACCTATCGTCAACGCAGCTCGCCAATTATACGACATACTTTTGGTGACATATACATTCATCCACACGAAGTTTCGTTGATTCTCAAGGGTCTAAACCCGTCTACCTCCGAACCGTATGACGGAATCCCTCAGATAGTATTCAGAAAATGCCACTATTCCCTTTCCAAGCCTCTTGCACACCTATTCAACCTTTCCCTACTCTTAGGAGAGGTTCCACAGGTATGGAAGGAAGCTATTGTAAAGGCTATTCCTAAGGTACCCAACGCCAGTGAGCTAAAAAATTTTCGCCCTATTAGTCTCACTTCTACCTCAGTAAAGGTGATGGAAAAAATCCTGTTCCAAAAGCTCCTAGCCTGGTTGAATAAATTTAATGTTATTCCTCGCGAACAGCATGGTTTCTTGCCTGGGGCCTCAACAACAACTAATCTAGCTGACACGCTTTATGATATCTCTTATGCAATTAATAATGGAAAACTGGTTGATGTAATTTATCTTGATCTGTCAAAAGCGTTTGATAGGGTTTGCCATAAAGTACTGCTGTCCAAACTGAAAATGCTTGGAATTAAAGGTAAGATGCTGAACTGGCTGAGATCGTACTTGTTCAATAGAGGAATGACTGTAAGGGTGGGGCACTGCTTCTCCACGAGATACGCCTGCGAAAGCGGCGTCCCTCAGGGAGGAGTTTTGTCGCCCTTATTATTTATGATTTATACAATTGACCTTCCCCAACTTCTTACAACTTCCACTGAAATTAAAGTACAACCGTATGCTGATGATATCAAAGTATATGGAGTGTATGATAAACAAACTGAAAACGAGGTTCATTTGGCTCTTCAAAGATCTCTTGAAAGGATGCATCTTTGGGCTTCTCATTCTGGCATTCCAATAAACACAGAGAAAAGCACCGTTATGCATCTTGGGGATGACAAGGTGCCTGCCTATATCATTAACGACAAGACGCTTACACCTTGTTTCTCCAAAAAAAACCTTGGTGTAATGTTTGATAAGGACCTTAAGTTTTCGTCCCAAATTGCTGCTCTAGTTCGAAAAGCGTACAGTACTCTATTTTTTATTCTACGTAACATCAAGTGCTCTGATGAAGAAATGTTGTTGAGACTGTATAAGACTTACGTTCTACCTCATCTTGAATACTGTTCTCCAATTTGGAGTCCTCATTTAAAGAAATACATTCTTAAAATAGAAAAGGTACAACAGGTCTTTACACGACTTTTGTGGTTCAGAGCAAAGTCTCCTCCAAGTGAATTCAATGCTCCAAGCTATGCTGATAGGTTGAAAATATTTGGATTAAAGACACTCCAGGAGAGGCGTATTATCTCTGACTTGACATTTTGCTTTCGTCTCCTCCGCAAAGAGTCGAAGTTATCGTCTAGCAAATATTGGGTGTTCGTTCCAACAAGCTTGCGGAATGGTAGGTTCAGCATTCGCTATCGCAGAATTGGGAGGAGGAAACATTCTTTAATGTTCAACAATCTCTTTAATCGCTGCGCTAGGTGGATAGAGTTGCTACCTCCGGACGTATTTGAAGCTGAAAGTAGCTCTGCATTCAAGAGGCATTTGAAAAGGTTTGACCTTTTTCAGTTGTTGGGGAACTGTTAATTGTTTGGTCTTACCGCGTTTATTTCAGATAAGCTTTGTGGCTAGACTCGCATGATGATGGCCGCATGGTGTTGAATGCTACTGATACAACAGTTGCAAAATTTCCATTTCAACACGGTGACGCTATGTGTGATAGATGCCCATAGAATTTCGATGAATTTGCTGATGTTCGTTGAGGATGTAACTGGTTATACTAGGCGATGGTTCTAAATTATGATTTTCCTTTCACATTGCCGTGCTTTCATGAAACTACGCAGCTTATACCTCTTTAAATACTAGTCCAATGTCAAGGTTTCGTTCTTAAATGATACCACGCTTTCGCCGCAATATTGGTACAATCACCTTCTATCACACCACATGGCCCTAGACCATACCCCTAGACTAGGTTGTTAGTTGGTTTAGTTGGTTGGCAAGAGTGGTCAAACTTGAGTAAAAATCTTTTGAAAATTTTAGCCATTCTACAGGCTTATTCGCTTTTTATATCATCCAGTCGCGGCTATAGTAGCGACAACGGCTGTCACTGAAAGAAGCATTGTCTCGCCTGAGCACGTAAGGCTACTTCCTGACGCTTAGGTGTTGACCAGCCTATAATGTTGCTCGAGAGTGGTTTGATTATAAAGAACCTCGCTATAGCTGGGCTGCGTATACAAAACCGATTCATTCTACTTTCTATGTGCTATTCTAATGCATTGCCGATCTTGTCTTCCAACTATGCCTATGTTCCAACTATGCCTATGTTCCGACATCTTGAAGGAACTGCCTTGTAATACATATAGACTTTGGACTACATAACCATACCATCTCAATGTGCTCTATATTTCACAGTCTTTAATTGTAAAATGAAGGCACGGCAAGGTAAAAGGACAAGCGAATTTCTAGTGGTCTTATACACGAGTATTTAGAGCACGCTTTTAGTATTTCACCTTGCCACATAGTTTGCGAGTGCTTTTGATTTTTTTCCTTCATTATTTTTTTAAGTAAGTTGTTTGTGTTTTGTTTATCTTTTGCTGTTTTTTTTTGATAGTACTGGATCTGGTTTTAGACTTAGATAACGATGTGTTTGAGTTTATGCGCACCTTTGAGTGCAGTAAATAAATAAATAAATAAACGACGAATTTCTGCAAGGCCATTCCGCAAGGACTGCAGCCTCCAACATCTGAGCTGTATTCAAAGTGGAAGTCGTCCACTATTCCACAAGTGGCCCGTTGGTATCACCGCTTCAAGGCTGGTGATATCTCTCTCGAAGATCGACTTCGTTCCGGACGCCCCTCTGTTGTGGAAAAAGACAGCTTGCGCGAAGCCTTCAAGGTGAAACCAAATTCAACCACTCGTGAATTGGCGGCCACGCTTGGATGTACGCAAAGCACCGTCGTGAGGCAGCTGGAGATCCTTGGGTACCGCAACATTTTGACGTCTTGGGTACCACATGAGCAGCGGGGCTCTGACAAAACAGCCGAATCAGTGTTGCTGAGTCGCTGCTTTTTCGCCCGAACAAAAGGGACTTTCTGAAGGAATTGTTACTGGTGATGAAAGCTGGGTTCTTTATGTTACCCACACCCGCCAGAGTCTCCCACGCGGAGAACCGGCTCCAAGACAACCGAAACGTGGACACGACGAAAAATAGGTTCTTCTGTGTTGCTGGTGGGACTCAGAAGGCCTGCTTTACTGAAGTTGCTGGATAGTGAGTCCACAGTCACAGCATCTGTCTGCGCTACCCAGCTCCAGAGCTTGGTCGACGCCGTCCGCCAAAAACGTCCAGAATGGGAAAATGTCTACCTGCTGCACGACAACGCGCGTCCTCATGTCGCAAAAGTGAGTCGCGAGAAAATCCTGGAGTTAGGCTGGCTCCCATCCACCGTACTCTCCAGTCATCGCTCCTTCTGACTACCACCTGTACAGAGCCCTGAAGCAGCATCTTCGAGGTAGAGAGTTCGATGATCGACGTCAACTGAAATGGTGGTTTCTGAATTCTTTTCCTCACAGCCCTCGGAATCCTGGCAGATTGGAATTGAAAGGCTTCCTGAAAGATGGAGCAGGAACCTAGACTTGGATGGGAAATGTGTCGGGATTGAGTTTTTGTATATTGTATTATATTGTATTGTATTGTAATATTGTTGTGCTAGTGTTGCAAGACTTTTCGATTAACCCAATATTTATGTAAATCATTATTGCCGCTGCCCAGAAGTGTGTGGTGGTCTTTACTGAACGCCAAGGTCAGCGTGGGCTTGCTCGCTTTTGCTCTGCCTATTTTCGTGTGCAAGATGCACCACATAATCGCACAAATACCACTGATGGCGACAAAATAAAGGCGCCAGTCGAAGCCAGGGAAGATGAAGCCCAGTGGTAATGCTGTCGTTCTCTGGATTGATTTCACCGATTCCATCGATGTGCACGGCACATCGATGGGGCATGTCTAACACTGTTGGGCACTAGTAAAGTACGTTATGCTTAAGGAACTGAAGAAGTATGTGCGTTCTGGGAAATAACCTGCTCCAATCGTGAAAAAGCTGCTCCAGTCACTTTTGGACCACCCACGGTGCAACTGACATGGTCTGGAAGGTGGTATACATACCTGTGTAGATCTCGAAGAAATGAATAGAACAGTATACAACATTTCCCGAAGCAAACTGAGACATTCGCATGCTTCGGTTTGGTACAAACTAATCCGTCGCAACGCGCTTTTTTTGAAACGTGCGACAAGAGCGCATTGAATTACCTAGGAATTCCACTATTTCATGTCCACTAGGGCGCCGCATTTCGGATTGTCGTCGAGCTTATCTATTATTACGCTTCCTATTTTCTGCAACCATAGCAGTCCCTGTTGCTGTCGTTCTCCTGCTCACCTAAGTATCTTAAATCAAAACATAGACCTAGTTGGGTACTCAAAAACTAAGCTTCCTCGCAGCGATCTCCTCGATAGGATTAGGCGGGATCATATTCATAAATTCATTTCGCATATTCATAAATTCATTTAGCTTTTCATGAAAAATTAATTACGTTCTATGTATCTGAAGCAGGCCACCTACACAGCTAAAATTCTGCCACAAAGAGTTTCAAGTCTTGATCAACGCACAGTGAAAAACGATGGTTTTCTGCAACGAATAGGTTGGATCAACCTCTGGTCGATATGGCACCAACGCAGTTGGAGCGACAGAATTGGACGTTCACAAATTACCATAACCCTGCTTCGTGCCCAGTGTTTCATGACTCGTTTCAACGCAAAACGTTGTGCAAATAAATAAATAAATAAACAACTCGGTAAGGTTTTGAAATTTGAAAAAACCAACGGATTTTTTTTAAGTGGAAGGAAAAGCTTTCTCACCGTGTAAACAGCTTCGAGGATTGAGGTCTTTATGCAGGGGCGGGTAGGGTTCGATTGTTGACCGAAAGAATTGAAAAGAATTTGTGTAAATGATCACAACTTGGTCAATTCCTTGAACTTCAGGAAGCAATGGTTTTTTGAAAACTACAGAAAAAAGTACTTCCTTACCATATCAGAATCAATTTTCAAAAACAAAACAAAAAAACTAGGTGGGGTTCCGTTTCTGTTCGATTGTTGCCGAAAAACCAGCCGAAAATCGAACCCGCTCCGTATGAAGGCCTCTTTTTGAAAACTCGTTTATGGTAAGGAAGCAATTAGAAAGAAAGCAACAAACCATTGGCTTTTTTAAGTTTAAGAAACCAGTCGAGTTATGATCATTTTTGTGATCGTCAAATTTTGCCGCTCCAATGACGTCATCCAGACGTCGATCCAACCTATTCGTTTCAGAAATCCATTGTTTTTTCACTGTGCATTGATCAAGACTTTACAATTTTTATGGCAGAATTTTAGCGATGTAGGTGGTCTGCTTCAGGTAGAAAGTAATTAATTTTTCATGAAAAGCGAAAATTTTCAATACGATTCGCCCTATTCATATCATAAGATCGTTACAGAGAAGCTGATTTCTTACTGTATGACAGCCACGAGTTGAAATTTTATATGGTACAATTTCACTCAGTGATGTTCCTTCCTTCAGAAGATGGAAAAATTTTCCTAGAGAAGTCCATTTTTCAGTTGCGCTGCCGTCACCGATTAAAGTGCCTCAAAACATTTATGGGGAGAGCACTTCAGTCAGGTTTGGCAGTTAACAGCCAAAATTTTATGGAGTTCAATTCGATACTGCTCCTTCAGGTAGGAAAACGTGTCGCATCCAGGAGATTCTCGGGAAATCAGAGAAGTTGAATTCACTGTGATTATTTCGAAAACTGCTCAAAAAAGTTGTTTTTTACTGTGGAACGATCAAAATGTTATTGTCAGAACATTACAAATTCAAAACGTTAGCTAACGTTTTTTTAATTAGACCATTTAATCAAAAAATCAATCTATAGCATGTCTTCTTCTCTGAACAGATCTCCACAGTGTCGATGCTTCACGTTTAAAGAAGATCCTATTAAAAGGTACAGAAATCGCATACGATACGAGGTTTGAAACACAGACAGGACACTATAATTCACGTCTTAATCATTTGAAAAGGTTTGGACTGAAGCCTCTATTCTTATATATCCTCAACCATTTTCACACAAATTATTGTGAATGCATTAAGATGTTCTGTGCGGAACCGGTGGGTTCGATATATGGCTATGCTGAGCGCGTTCCTTTCCTATGACATCGCTAGTGATGCGACTCCTTCCAACTAGAATTGCGCCTCGTGCTAAAGTATAAGGCTGTCACGAAATTAAACTCCGCTTCGAGGTATGTATAAATAAATCGGTTTTTTACGCAGTCATTCCGTCTCAGGGAAAGCCACACATGCCGTTGTTTAGGTTTTTCCTGCTCTTTCAAGAAACAAACGTGGATGCCGACCATGTCCAGGGCAAAATCACGAACCGACGCGATTATCGAGTGATCATCCTCTACGAATTTAAATTGGGACATTCTGCAACAGAGGCGTCCCCTAACCTTAGCAGCGCTTTTGGGAAGGAATGTCCGTGCGAACAGACGGTGGGGTTCTGAAGAATTAAATCGAAAAATTTGTTTCTGGCGATTTCGATCTCAAGGAAAAACCGAGTCGCGAGTGCAGGTCGTCGCTTGACGATGAACTGTTGAGGAGAGCCGTCGGAGCAAATCCGGAGACGAATGCACGCACGTTAGCAGAGGACCTTGACGTACATCATATTAGGTTGGCAACTACAGGGTGCGTAAAAAGTATTGACGCACTAAACGTAAACGTTAGAAGTAACAACACATCATGAAATTTAATAAGTTTATACACTAAATGTCAACAATGATCTAGCGAACAGCATAGCATCACCTGCATTTTATGTGGGCTTCTTTGTTGCGAATGCAGGGGCGAAGACGACGAGGAAATCATCACAAGCGTCTCTCGTTTTCGTGGATACTGGAGTGAAGGCAGATCCGTAGAACTACAGTACCGGGCGCGTCTTTTGAATACACCCGAAAAAACCGCACTTTTGCGGTTTTTGTGTCCTTTTGCTGTAACTCGCCAAAATGTCATCCATTTGAAAAACCAAGAGTACTGATCGATAGGGCTTTTCGAGCTGAACAGGACGGTACCTTGGCTGGGGCTCGAAAGCTCGAACATGGGCGGGCGAGTAAGGGCGGAAGAATCTTCACCGCTGGCGTCCGCCGCTCTAAAATGGTAGATGGGGCTGAGGCAGTTTAGGCACTGGAGAGTAAGGGACAGATCGTCGTAAAGTGCCTTCGGTGCTTTGCTCGTCCGCGAGCTTGCATGCCGTTAACTCGTCTCATGTACCCGCAGCGGTCGGCCGAAATCTGAAAAAATAGTGTCACACATACCCAACCTGCATTTTCGCACCGCCGTAACCTTGCCAATTCGTAAGATAATTTGCTGTGCTTTGGCGCTTTACTAGAGCATATTGCTGCCTACGGAGTTCACACGTTCTAGCCAGAAAGATTGGAAGCTGACAGAGTTATCGCGCTCCGAACACGCCCGCGCGTGCAATTTAGCAGAACAACGGTCTATGTTCTCCGTGCTCTTACTCACCCAGGTAACAGTTCTCGCCACTGCTGCGAGCATGTCATCGTAAAGTGCTTTCAGTCTTGTGCTCGCCCGTGCATTTGGATGCCATTAGCTCGCCTCGTCTTCCCGTAGTAGTCGACTGAACTCGGAAAAAACCGAGTCACACAAGGTTTGCCTGCATTTTCGCACCGCTGTAACTTTGTCCAGTCTTAAGTTAGGTCACTATGTTTCAGCGCGCTTCTTGAACTTCCTATTGCCTACAAAATCCACAAGTTGCAGCCGCAAAGATTCAAACCTTACAGAGTTGTTGCGCTCAGAACACGCCCGCTGCGCAATTTGTGAGCTGCCTCGCCCAGTCGATTGATAGGTTCGATCCTATATACGTTGTGCACAGCGCACTCCAAAGTATTGCCGGAACAGAGTACAGCAATTCTTGAGTAAGGCGGGTGAGAATTTCTCATAAAACTCCCTAAGTGCTCACTCTACAAACTGTCCGCCCCTCGATTGATAGGTTCGATCCTATATGCATTGTGCACGGCGCACTCTCAGAGAATTCCTGGCATGACAAAACACTACGCCACGCTTGAGATGCTCCGAGAACATGCAAGTCCTGGAATATAAGCTTCTCCAGTACCAAAAAGTCTGCTCCAGTCATCTTTGACCACACACTGCGAAAATGCGGTGGTTTGGCGAAGTTGTGTACATGATTGTGTAGATCTCAAAGAGACAAATCGAACGATACCAACCATTCCTCAAAAAACCTCAAATTAGAGGAATTGTGAGCATGCAACCGTTTTTGACGCCTTGCCGCCGACAATTCGTCCGCGGCCGGCCTTCTCAATGGAGCGCAGGTTTTCAATTTCGGCCATTTTTGATCTTTCACATGAATTGTATACATCAAACGATGGAGCTCGATCTCCTGAGCTCAAATATACTCTCTTGGTTTTTCAAATGGATGACATTTTGGCGAGTTATAGCAAAAAGACGAAAAAAAACGCAAAAGTGCGGTTTTTTCGGCGTCTATTCAAAAGACACGTCCGGTACTGTATTGATGTCCTAAAGAAGCAACTGGTTCGTTGGCTCGAATCTCACCTCGAGGGAAAGCTGTATGCCTTCCAGCAGGAATAGACTCCTGCGCAGAGTCGAGGATTGTTCAGGACTGGTGCCGCGCCAACTTGAAGGACTTCATTTCGGCAGAGGAATGACCTCTGTTTAGACCTGATTTGAATCCGCTGAATTACCCTATGTGGAAAGTTTTGGAGAACAAGACTTGCGCTACTTCCCACAAAAGTATGAAGTCAGTGAAGGATGATCTGGTCAAAGCATGGAACGAAATCGACGTGAACTACTTGCAGCGCACCGTCGATGCCTTTTCTCGGCGTCTCCGCCCCTGCATTCGCAGCAAAGAAGCCCATGTAAAATGCAGGTGAAGCTATTCTGTTCGCTAGATCATTGTTAACGTTTTGTATATAAAATTGTTAAATTTTATAATGCGTTGTTATTTCTAACGTCACGCTTAGTGCGTCAATATGTACTTTTTACGCACCCTGTAAACTCGTGGACTCTCTCGTAGTCACTTCTTCTAGCAAAGATTATCAGCTTATTTGTGCATCAATTCTCTTGCTCTTTCCACTGTTTGAAATCACTTAGTCTGCACTTTTCGAAACTACTCTTGTTGCCCTGCCATTTCGATTTAGTGGGGAGTTTCTGAGTCTGAAATGAAAGGACACAGAGCCACTCTTCGCGAACGCCTTCTTCGTGAGTACCAGCTCGGCCACTCTGCAACTCAAGCCGGACCAAGTATATGTGCAGCTGTAGGAGATGGAGTTCTCAAACGATTGACAGTTTCAAATGTTTCAAGAGGTTCCGTGAGGGCAGCGTCGAAACTGAACACAAGCGACGCATCGGACGACCGATTGTCCGTGATCGTTGAGCTCTAACTAGCGCCCCAACCATCGAAGGAAATCCGAGCTTGACAGCTCGTAGCTCGTATGTTGGCGGTCGACTTTAGGCGGTCGACTCACATACCTCTATTGAGAAGATCCTGCACAGCGTTGGCTTTTCTGTAAAACTAGGTAAATGGGTGCCTCACGACTTGACCCTATCGCAGAGGAAGAAGAGTGTGGATGCAGCGGAAGAATTGCTGGACCCTCACGAGCAGGAACCATTTCTCCACCGACTGGCAATATGTAATGAGAGGGGGATTCCACTAGATAATCGTAAATGTTCTAACCAGTAGCTTAATGCAAAATGCCGCCTAAGCCTGACCCACCCCCACAAGAAGAAGGTGATGATCTCCGTTTGGTAGCATCGGGAAGGCATTATCTTCTGGAAACTCATCAAGAGTGGTTCCAGCATTTCCATTTGCCAAAGTCTACGCCTCTTAACTTGACCGCGTGCAGGCTGAACTCCGCCAGAATCGGCTACGACAGCTCTTCAGAAGTGGCACTTTTCTTCAGCAGGATAACGCCAGACCACACGTCACGAACCGGACTCTTCAAAACTTCTTAGACCTTGCCTGGGAGCTAATTCATCCATCTTACAGCCCAAACCGTGCGCCGAGTGACTGCCACCTCTGCCGCTCGCTGCAGCACTCCTTGGTTGAAAGAAGTGGAACAGGTCAAAATGCACCTTCAAAGATTTTTCGCCTCAAAACCAAAAGAATTCTAGGGCCGTATGATATACCAGCCACTTGGTAAATGGTAAGAGGTTCTACACTTCAGCGGACCTTGCTTTGATCAAAGTTCGTTTTAGTTATTTTTTAATAAACGCTTTTGTTGAAGATGCTTAAGCGTTTACGAATTTAGTTGCCAACCTAATACTATGGTAGCAAGACATGTGACGAAATTCTGCAAGGTGAAAAAGATGTCGAAGTGGGCGCCTCATAAGATGACCGATGAGCAGCGTCTGGCACGTTTCGACACTTGCTCCAGCCTACTAGATCACTTTGAAAATGAACCTTTTGTGAGCCGTATTATAACTGCAGATGAAAAATGGGTGGGTCCCCTACAATAACAGAGAGCGGGATTTGTCTGTGTAGATAAGGGTGCTTCTCCAACATCCTTCCTTAAATCCGACCTTCAAAATGAAAAAGTTATGCTTGCTTTGTGGTGGTGTTGTAAAGGTGTAATCTATTACAGCTTGTTGCAACCTGGTCAGCCAGAGTCTTACTGCTGTGATTTAGACCAAATGTGTGAGAAGTTGCAGGGTGGTGATGTCCGTTCCTCCACTTGGTGTCACTGAAAACTGTTCGCTCTGCGAGCTAACAAGGAAAGGATATTAGCTGACCATGGGACTTTAAGATGAAACTTATACCACTGGATGAACGGTGATTCTAAATATGTGTTCCGCTTCTGCTGTGCGCTTCTGTGAAAGGAGTTATGGACCATTTTCATAGCAGGCTCCTTTGTCCGTGTTGAAACTGCGCTGCCACCCGAGCAGTGGTGGCGCAGGGGGTAGAGGAGTGTCGGTGAGGCGACGGGGTTGTGGTTCGACTTTCCTGTGCTGCAGGATTTTTGCACTTCCTAAAAAAGATCTTACACGATTAACTAAAGCTCTATGTCAAATGGCGAAGTATGGGCACAATCGATTACTATGATCCTACCACCCATACTTACAACTGGGTGATCAGCGCCTTAAATATCCCCGTTGGGAGGATTTTTTCCAAACACGGGGTGGTAAGGGCAATACTGCCGATTTGTCCTCCAAGCTATGTTCTCACCAGTTAATAATCCTTAAAGTTTGTCAAGCTCGAAATTGCCCTTGTCAGTATGCAATTTTAGAGATGGAAAGCGTCCCACTTTCTGCTGTTTGCAAAGCTGATCAGAGAGGGTTGACTAAGGAAATGCACTCACCGAGATCCTATGCATTACTCGGTTCGAGAAGAGTTGAAAGAGTAGTGCATTCAGTCTCGGCCGCAACTCACTCATTCACGGTGATGCCGCTATTGTACCCTGATGGTCACCAAGGGGATAAGTTATACGTAGTGATGCAGGTAAACTGTGAAAAGTCATGTGGTTTTTTTCCAGTTAATTACATTCTCTCTATCAGGAACAGTTTCAACCCTGCTTGAGCTCGCTCTTTTGTGATTGGCTCGCTCTGGATGGACCTAGCGGGCAAAGGAGCCGGCTACGAAAGTGGTCCATAACTCCGTTCACAGATGCGCACAGCAGAAACGGAACACAAATTTGGAATCAGCGTTCGAAGCCGCCTTCAGTGATATACGTCTCATCTCAAAGTCCGATGATCACTTAGTATCATTCCCTTGTAAGCTAACACGGACACTCGATTGCAGGCGAACGGCCCTCGTTATAGGCGGGTCTACGAACAAAACCATTGTCACATCATATGGGTGTATGTCAGTTCATGTTTCTCGAAATATTGCTACGACGTCCGCGGAAGCCGACGCGCACTCACAAAGTCGTGCAAGTATGAGAAGTATGCGAGGGTCCTTGATACGAGGAGGGCATCGGGGCAACTGAGCAAGTCTGTAAGTCCAGCAACATAAGCAGGACCAGCGTAGCAATGCTGAATGTGGGTACGTTGACGGGCCGCTCGTGCGAGTTGGTTGAAGCACTGGAGCGGAGAAAAATTGACTTTGTGCGACTTTGCAGCAGACAAGGTGGTCTGCTGCAAGTCAAGGGGCATAGGACGTCGCTTCAAGGCCGTTCTATGTGGAAGTCCCAGGTCCACCAGTGGTGTCGGAATAATGGTCTCCGAACGATTTTGTGCATCGATTGTAAGTGTCGAATGCTTTAACAATCGATTGATGAAGATGTTTGTCGCCGCTGAAGAGCGACTCTATCACTTCTTCTCTGTGTATGCCGCAATTGGCTGCTGCGATGAAGCTAAGGAGGAGTATTGGAGCCTGGTTGATGAGGAGGCAGTAGATGTACCGTCGAAGGATGTCATCATAGTCGCTGGTGACCTTGTCATGGCGGCTTCAGACGGGTCTCGTAACGCCGTGGTGAGCGTATTCTTAAGTATGCGAAATCGCATAGCCTCACCATTGTGAACGGCACCTTCCAAAAACGCGACTCCCAGCTCATCTCACACTATAGTATGAGCTCCAAGTCTCAGATAGTCTCTGTCCTTGTGAAGGCTCGCGACCGAATTATTGTCACAGACGCGAAGATCGTCCCATATGAGACGGTCACCCCACAGCATCGACCAGTGAGAGATTTAAGATCACCCCACCGAGGCCGCAGCAGGTTGAGCGATTAGGTGCTGCAAGAATCAAGTGGTGGCGAAAAAAAGGCAAAGAAGCAGCTGCAATTTCTCGCGTACGGTTGTCGACAGCCACGACTGTCGATGAAACCTGGAAGAAGGCGGCCGACGCGATACGCCAGGCTGCAAGGTTGGATTTCAGCACTACGAAGCCTGGACGACGCAAAGTCGACAAGCAGACATGGCTGTGGACGGACTAGGTGAACGCGAAGGTTCAAGAGAAGAAGTCGCTGTACCATATGTTTCACAGCCGACAGCATGCAGAAGTATCAGGAGGCGAAGAATGCTGTAAACAAATCCGTGGCTGTTGCAAAAGCCACTCATTGTGAAGAAGTCAACGAGAAGTTCGAGTCACGCGATAGTGAGCGGTACTTGTACCGACTTGCTAAGACCGGCCACCGCCATACCGAGGATATTGAATAGTTGTTTGGCTAATGATGAGAGAGGCCGTGTTCTGACAAACTGCAAAAAGGCGTTGAATCGATGGTGTGATTATATTGAGGAAATTTCCACTATTTAATTTCCTCATCCGGCCATCCTTTCTGTGGCTTCTGTCCGCGGTCCCGTTCACAAGATCGTCGTGGAGGAAACAGAAGCAGCTCTGAAGAAGATGAAGCCCTGCAAGGCGACAGGGCGGATGATCGGACAGTTGATGTTAAGCCTACATCCAAAAACATCATTGTGCACTACAACTCCGCGCATCCGTCCAGTGTCAAGAAGGCGATTGTGCGAAACATGCTTCGTACAGCGTGCACGGTTTCATCTGGCACCGCCGAAAAAGCCTTCTCGATAAATAAAGCTCGCCTTATAGCTCAGCAAAACGGTTATCCCTATAAGGAGCGAAAAAACAGGCGTAGTCGACGAGCTACGGGTGGAGGGAGGACCGCGGAAGAACAGACGAAAGTTGCTTCTGCGTGCCGTTCATCTCGGATGGCATAAGCTCTGCAATACGTGCATGTGGTCGAAAGGCCGACTTCACGAAATGGTTAGGGTGGTGGAAATACCACCTATGAATTTAAAGGGTCAGCTCGTCCGCAACCTTTGTACGATTGCATATGCACTTCACCATCGTGCACTATTTGCCCCTACGGAAAACCGGGAGACTGTATGCTTACGGGTGTTGTGAATCTCATTAAGTGCCTCGCATGAGTACATGGAGTACATTGGGGAAACCTCCCGGTCAGGGTAAAGTAGCACCTTGATGGGCTAAAAACATCCAACGCCGCCAACACCCTGGGCGACCACAGGGCGCGATCGCACGCAAGCAGCTGTTTCGGGGTCGCAGTCACCATCCTGGCGTGTTAACCCGACATCTCGGCTTGGCGAACCCTAGAAGCGCTTTGGATTGCGGCCAGGTCACCTGGAATCAATAGGAAGGAAGAGTGTGTAGCAGTGACGCAGGAGCTGGCACCATTCGTGGACATCTGGGTTTTGCCCTACAAGGTCATGACCGAAGGGGTCCACCAGGCGGGTAGTCCCTGGAGTTAGTACGGGGACATGACCCTAGAGGTCGCCTAGACGGGTAGTCCCTGGGGCTCTAGCTTCGGTCACCCTCGTTAGCCTTCCAGCTGCGGGAGCCAGGTGGACGTCACTAGTCCACTTGCTAAGGGTTAGCCATCCCAGTCCCTATTCACCGTTTCTTTGGTCTAGCGGTCTCTCAAACAGTTTCCGTAAAATGAAATGGCGTTTGGTGGGATAGTTTCTCAGATTGATTTCGTCTCATTCCAGGCTCTGAAGAAGGCGAGAACGCCGAAACGTTAGCCTGAGTGCTGTCTGTGTTGCCAATCTTGGAGTGGCTTGAGATAAACATTATTTCTCAACATCGTGGACTAGTATGCCAAGATTAATCGAGAGCCGAATGAGGGATTGGCTGAGTGTTTCAACCAGGTAGTAAAGGGGAAGAAAGTAACGCAATGTTGGCACAGCAGTACGACTATTCCGATTTGGAAGAAGAGGGTTACACCTGCAGACTGCTCCAGTTATCGATTCACTTGCTTTCGCACAGCATGAAGATTTCGAGCGAATCCTCGATAGACGAATGCGCGGAATCGTCAAGCTCTCCGACAACCAGTGCGGCTTTGTTTCTGGTTGTGGGGCCATTGATTCTATACACGCCGCCGACCTCCCGGAGTAGAAGCTTTGCGAGAAACAGAAGGTATATAGCATTTCTCGGCTTGGAGAGGGCCTTTGACAGTATACCGCGTGCTGTGGTATGATACGCCCTGCGACATCATGGAGTTCCTGAAGAGTTCATAGAGTGGGTGCGGATGCCCTACTATTGCCCAAAGAAAGAGTGCAAGCTCCAGCTGGAACCTCAACGGATTTCCCATCTCTGTTGGGGTGCACCATGGTTCTGCGCTTTCCCCACTCCTTTTTGTTGTCGTGATGGACGCCATTACACGAGATCTTCAAAGCCAGTCACCTGGAGACTGCTTTATGCTGATGATGTAATGCTCGCTCGCGAACATAAAGGTGAACTCGAGGGAGAGGTGCAAGCTTGGTATGATCGCTTGGAGCGGTTTGGACTCAGACTGAACGTGAAGACGACCGAGTATCTAACAACGGACGTTAATGAGTCCAGCTCCATCAAGGTTAGCGATATCGAGCTCCCATGAACTTCGGTTTTTAAGTACTTGGGATCAGCGGTAGCATCTGATGGCAATCTGATGATTGAAGTGAACTCACGCGTGAGTGTAGCTTGGTCCAAGTGGCGCTCGTTGATTGGTGCTCTGCGATAGGAAGATTCCAGAGCGCTTAAAGTCAAAGATCTATAGAACCGTCGTCCGGCCGGTAGCGATGCACGGTGCTGAGTGCTGGCCTGCAACCAATGAGGTTGAAACGCGCCGCAGCGTCATGGAAACTGTGATGCTGCGCTGGACGGCTAGAGTCACGCACATGGACGATACCATTCGGCAGAAGTTCGGTATTGAGCCGGACAAGATGACAAGATAAAGGACAAGATGCGCGAAGCTCGCTTGCGATGGACAGCGTTTGCAAGATAGGCCTTGAGTTGGAAGTGTCAGGAAAGCGGCCTAGAGGACTCCCGAAGCAGCGTTGGTCCGATACATTACACATGGACATGAAAGTAACTGGCGTCCACCCTGATCAAGCGCAGGGTCGGGAAAGGTGGCGTCGCGACACCAAAAGAGTGCACCCTGCGACGAAGCGGGACAAACGCTGAAGAATAACAAGAAGTATGAGAAGTTGCAAAAGATGTGGCAGGCAGTGGTGAACATAGAGCATTATAAAAATCAGACTCCTGACTTTGACACCGTAACCCGGCTTTGACTGGGGCGCGGTCAGTCCTTTAAACCCGTAACGTAATCGCACAATTTGGAGGGGTGTTCACCGCGTATCGAGCATCCTACTATCACGATATTTTGAAGGATCCGCGCAGTGGTGCGGGGTACATGTTAGGACTAATCGATTTCGAATACCTTGGCCTCTAGCCGTTTCTGTGTCTTGCTCTGATGGTCAACTGTGACGCAACGATGGGCCTTAACTTAGCACCCTTGCAAGCGCAAGGATGTTTTGTAGATTTTTAAATATACCTTCTTCAAGGAAGAAGTTTATAGCGGGGGCATTCGTTCGGTACACCGTGCTGCCCGTCGCCCACTTCCCGCCCTGCCCGCACCGCCCTATTTGGACAAGTTTACTGCAGGCGAAACCGTCGTTAGTTGGTGTGACGTCGTCCAAAAATCTGACAGCTGGTAGGAAACGATTGGGAAGCGCATCTCGGGAAACTCTGAGGTCATTTTCCAGTCGGTTTTGGAGGCAGTTGAGGAAAGGAGAACGTGGTCGTCCTCTTCTCTCTAGATTCTTCAATTTTCACCACAATTCTTTAAATTTTCGTCTCAACTAGAGGCTATGGGTGATTCCGGTCAGGAGTTCTACATTGAAGGCTTATCCGTAATTGTGCGCAAAACCGGCTCACCGTTCTCTCTTTCCAAGGATCAGACAATTTCCCTTGTGTTAAAGAACATTCTAGTGTATGGTCGCGTTGTTGTCATGACATATCTCGCTAAGCGGTTGCTGTACTTGTCGGAAAATGCGAACGACGACCTAGTACCGAGCAATGTTGCGGGACCTGATGAAAGCCTTGGCGCTGCAGCTCTATCTGTTTGCGCCTTCATATGTGCTAGTCTTTCAACGATGCGTATCTCTGGAAATAAAAGATGTTATTGCTCTTCTCTTGTAATCAACAGCTATGGTACAAAACTATGAAACAAGTAAAAGACAAGAACGTGTCACACCTAGCAGCATCTTACAAAAGCCAGTGAAGAACAGTCTTCTCCCTGGTTTGGTGGTTCACCACGGCTGTGTCTATAGTGACTTGTAATAATTGGTTTATTACGATCTCACTTCAAGAGCACGACAAATGTAACAGAACATGGCGGTACATATGCAGAAATTCTTTGGGCGGAACGTATAAATGAGGTACATATTTGCCAACGGGTCAGAAACACGTTGGTCTTAAAGGGATATATCGCGCCTAGAGTGGATTGCTTATGCGCAATCTCGATTACCTATTTGGGTAGGTAATCGAGGCTAGGTCGTGCCTGTGGAGTTGCTCAATGATACTTATCTCTTAGTGCTAGCTTAAAAGTCTTTGCATCTATTATTCAAATTCTATTCAATTATTATTGTTGCCCTACATGGTATTAGATTTATACATTCCTATATCGATCATGCAAAGGTTGTGCATTCACAACACCTGGCAAGGAATGATCAATTCTTTTTCGTTGAACGTGTAATCCGTGAGCGTAGAGATGTGAGCTCTCGAAATAGCGTCGCAAAAGCTCACCTTGAGCTGGGAATCTTTCCTTGTAAGTTAACGTTTTTGTGATTTGTGAGATGCTTCATGCACTCTTCATTAACAGACTATCTTACTAACCAGACGTTCAGTGGCCTAGCGGCTGCCAAACGTCTTGTTGGGGGCTTCGCCCCCAAACCATTAGAATAGAACAACCCCATCCCATCTGGTTGCGGGCTTCGCCGCCAAACCCCGAGTTCTATTGAACAACCCCAATCTTCCTCCTTTCTTTAGGCCTTCTTACTGTAAAAAAAAAAACTGGTTTTACTATATAGATTAGTGCATTGGGATATAGTAGGGCAGAATTTTCATTTCGCATATGAAGCCCATCCATCCTCCATCACATGCACGCGATTTATTCTCCGAAGCGCCCGTTCTCTACGGTGTCGAGAAACAGATAATGAGAGCCCTAATCCGGTGCTTAATCAACAAAATCATAGTTAAAATTAATCGGTATTAGTCGACACCGCTTACTGTCCGACGGCAATAATCACCTGTATCACCTGTCGTCCCGCTGATCATCGATTTGCTCGAGCGGGCGCCAGCAGCGTCTCCATTCGTCCCTGTCGCGTGCCAGAGTGGTCCAATGGATCCTCCTCGCTCGAGGGACACGAAGAGCGTCATATCGGTCGTTCGGGGCTTTCACGAAGAAGTCCGACCAACGCGTTGGTGGGCTATAGTAGGGATATAGTAGGGCAGAGGTGTTCTGTTCCGGTGTTCTCTTGACATCCCGCGGAATCCAGTCGGTAACGGCTCTCGTCCAGCGGGTGTCTGCGAAGCGCATTACGTGGCCGGCCCACCTAATTTTCGACAACTTGGCTCACGCGACAGCGTCTCTGATCTTCGAACGTCGGCGAAGCTCGGAACTCCGGAGGCCTTCTCTCACTTGCGTGAGTCGTGTCACTCCGAGCATCGTACTCTCGATTCCACGCTGCGCGACGCTGATCGCGTGTTCATTCTGCTTTCGTAATGCCCAGGTCTCTGAGGTGTATGCTAGGGCAGGAAGAACGGTAGAGTCAAATAGATGGGCACGGAGTCGGACGTTCTTCGTCTTCTTCGCGACTTCTTCGACGCTCTTGAAAGCTCCCCAAGCCGCTCGTTTCCTCCTGCTCAGCTCCGGCGCTAGGTCGTTGGCCATATTGACTTCGCGACCCAGATATACGAAGCTGGAGCATTCGGAGATGTTCGTTCCGTTGAGCGAGAATGGGGCATTAGAAACTTGTCCGTTCCTCATGAACATCGTTTTCTTATGACTCCAATCAGCTGCACTCCAACGTTCCCACATGCACGATCGAAGTCGGCCAGTATTCGCACCGCCTGGCAAATGCCCGATGTTGTGAGCACGATGTCGTCAGCGAAACAAGATGGTGCAGCTGCTGGCCGTCGACCTTCACTCCCATGTCTTCCCATTCTAGTTCGCGCATGACGTTTTCGAGGGTGGCGCTGAAGAGCTTCGGGGATATGGTATCCCCTTGCCGAACCCCTCTCCTTACGTCGATGACGACGTCGTTGCAGAATGGAGAGATCTTGGTCGTGAATCCACTGTACAGCTCTCGAAGGACTCTGATGTACTGAGTAGGAACGCCTTGAACGAGCAGGGCTTCGAGGACCGCTTCAGTCTCGACGGAGTCGAATACCTTCTTCAGGTCGATGAACGTAGGGCACAGCGGGAGCTTGTACTCTCACGACACTTCGATGAGCTTCGTAATGGTGTGTATGTGGTCGATCGTGCTGAATCCTCTTCGAAATCCTGCTTGTTCGCGTTTCTGTCCTTCGTCCAGCGTTCTGCTGATCCTATTCAGGATGACTCGAGTGAACAGCTTGTAGACTACGGACAGCAGGCAGATCGGCGATAGTTGCCAATGTCGTGCACGTCTCCCTTCTTGTACAGCAAGACGGTCTCGCTGGTCTTCCACTGAGATGGAACCTTGCACTCCGACAGGTATAGTGTGAAGAGCCGCGCCAGGGTGTTGATGAGCGCTGGCGGGAGGTTCTTCAGGTGTTCGGGTCTGAGCCTGTCAGGGCCGGGTGCTGTACGTTTCTTCACCGACGAGATGGCGTGTCGGATCTCGGAAGGGAGAACAGAGGGAACGACGTATCCATCCTGCGGAAGATGGCATGGGGGCAGGTGGACGTGACTATCGAAGAGATCGGAGTGGTAGTCGTGGATGACCTTCTCCATAGTCCTTCTGGAAGAGGTGACGGTTCCGTCAGGACGTCGGAGAGCGGTCATCTTGGTCTTGAAGTTGGCGAAGTTCCGGCGGGCATTGCGGATGCTCAACCCTGCCTCTGCTGCTTCAGCCAACACTTCCGCCTTTCTCTCCTTGAGATCTTCTTTTATCGCCCCTCTGCATAGCTTCGCAAGCTCGGACGTCAGCTGAGTTGCCCAACTCTCGTGCTGCTCCACGCTGGCGTATAAGCTCGAGAGTTGCCGGATACAGGCGTCTCTTGGTGGTCTCCAAGCTCTCGGCTCCCTTAGCACTATCATGGAAATGATGCACGAAGCGGTCGTATTCCTCATCGACGTTGTCCATGACGGCATCTTCCCAAAGGCCGACAAGAGAGGTGTAGAGGTCCCAGTTGATGGTCGTTCTGGGATTCCTCTTCTTGAACTTCGCGGCCTTCTCTCCTTGATGCGAAAAGCGAAACCTCGCGCGAAGGAGGCGGTGGTCCGATCCCGTGTAGAACTTGGGGACAACGGAGACGTCGGTCAGGAGGCAATACCTGCGATTGAAGATGATGTGGTCGATCTCGTTGTGGAACTGGCCACCGGGGGATTCCCAGGTCCATCGTAGAGAGGGAGGCTTCTGGAACTGTGAGTTTCCATGGATGGTCTTGGTCGATATGATAAACTCAGACAGCCTTCACCTTGCTCGTTCCACTCCAAACCGTGGGTTCCGATGTGAAGTTCTTCCGGCGACCTTCGCGGTCCGATCTTGACGTTGAAGTCTCCGACGATCACCTTGTAGGAGGTGTGACCTTCCTTATAGAACTTCTCCAGCTCCACGTAGAAGGCTTCGACCTCTTCGTCGTCGTAGTCGGATGTTAGTGCATACGGGACGAATACAGTCAAAGCTGGCACGGAACCACATCGCTTCAGTCGCAGACGTCCGATTCGGGTTGTCAGAGACTCGTACGAATCGATGTTCATGGCCAAGTGCGTGTTGACGAGGACACCAACGCCGCCTACTCCCCTGCTGTCGCATGTTCCGAGGAACAGTTCTTCTCCGGAGTCATAGGCGGTGTGTAGGGGGTGGTGTCTTCTCGTCTCAGTCAGTCCGACGACGTCGTACTTGATCTTCCTGGCTTGCATCATCAGGTCCTCGACGGATGCTTCCGATGCAAGTGTGCGGGCGTTGTAAGTACAGATCGTCATCCTAGTCCTTCTCAATTTGCGCAGCCTGGTTAGGCCCTGAGATTTTAGCAGCCTCTCCGTACTCGTCCTTCCCATCGCTGCAATAATGGGGGCTCTTTCGGGGTCAGGGGAATGAGGCCCTTTAGTGCTGCTGTGTTTGACTTCCATACAACACGGGTGGCTAGTCAGGCTCTGTCGTGCGGGCGAAGAACTCCGGGCAGCCAGCCAGACTGCCCGAAGGGACGGGGCGAGACTTACGGCGGCCTCGAATGGCCTTACGATGTACTTCCAGTCTACCGAGTTTAAGCTTTTGGCCGAACCGACACAGTTACAATCCGCACAGTCACGGACACATCCACGCACATTGTGCACGAACATGCCGCTGCCACGCACAAGGAACGCGTCGACCCGACACAGCAAGAGCAAGGAGTCCATCCACTGCATCCCACCTACGTCTCTGGGCAGTACACGGTCGCTTTTGGTTCGCGTTTAATTCCCCTATCCACCACCCGGGACGCGCCACGTGGCCCTGCGACAAGCGGCCCGAGATCCCTCTTAACAGGAGAGCCCGAAGGCTCTCTATCGAGGGAGATCCGTGGACGGCAATAATACTTCTCCAAATCTAGTGGTCACTCTCTCTACCCCTCCACCCTCCCGAAATACTCCCTTTCCTATGTGCTGGCAAAGAAACGAAGTGAGAATAAAGCACGCACATGTGACATGAGTATGGATTCGCGTGTCACTACGTTGCCACGACGTCTATGACACTCCTTCTGCGTTCTGACACACGTGCCACGACTTCTGGAAGCCGTCTTCAGAAATCCGACACACACTGAACGATGTTGAGGGAAAATGCTGGTCCCCTTATTCACGCTCCCCCCCCTCTAATGGTCCCCTTTGTTGGTCCTCTCTTATTGGTCGCCCTTACTCGGAGGCCCTACGCAAGTTGGACGACGTCTTCAGCGCGTCTTCTGAATCCCTACGTACGTTGAATGACGTCTTCAGCACATCTTCTAATCCCTACGCACGTTGGACGACGCCTTCAGCACGTCTTCTGAATCCAGACGCGCCTGAACTACGTCTAGGGCACGCCTCCTGAATCCCTACGCTCTGCACTCGATTCCATTCATACCCTGATGCGTTGCCCCTTGAATATCTCACAAACTTGGACGATCAGCCGCCAAGGATATAGTTCGCCAGCAATCGCCCATGGTTAAGCTCAAAGAAAGCCCGGCTGGTATACGCCGCACTGTCGTAGGCATCTTTTGGCTTCAGTCCCCCCTCCCCGTGACAGACACGTGACATTAGCCGATTATATATAGTAGGATAGGATGAGAGTAAAGACGCGTTCATGAGCTCATGGAGAGGAAACTGATGCACATATTACCAACATTCTTCATCTCAATGAAGTCCTCCTGCTTTTTGAGCTGTCGTGGAATATCTACACTAAATGGGTATATGTGGACTCATGCCACTCCACTGTCGTAAAGACGTAGGGAAGATCTTAGGAGCGTTGGTGGACCTACATATATTATGAATACTATAAAGACATTCAGTTGTCTAGTTAGGCTTCGAAAGTTCCAGAGAGGGGAGAAACGGAGCTTCGTTCATTGAGTGTGGTTCGAGAAGTTATGCTATCGGTGAAAATTGACCCATTCAGGTATCGAAGCTTTCCGTCAGCCACCATATTCTTCCGACCTTTCCCCCATTGGCTATCACCTTTACGAGATCTTGATTTTCATTTTATTGTAAAGGAATAGTTCATTACCTGTTCGTTGACAAAAATGTATACATTTTCGTGGTTTTTACTTCGATTGATAAAACTGTGCTTTAGCTGAGTTCTAGCAGTTTGAAATAAGCAGTTCGTTTCGGCGATTAATTTTGCTACAGTACTTTAAGTAGTGTTTTACCACTCACCAATCGGTATAAGCATGAGGCATCAGATGCAGTCTAGTGCTGGAAAGCTTCTGGAACTAAAAGTCTGAAAATTAGTGCCCGTGCTTTGTGCGCACCCTGTAATGAATCTGACGAGCAGAGGGCATGCTGGCGGCCAAGGTCCAAACACCGAGTCCTCAGCTCCGAGCACGAACGCAGCGCACGTGATTCATCAGCGGGGTTCAGATTAGGTTCGGCGCGAAACACATCGTGCCATTTCCACTCAATTAGAGCGGATCAACCGAGGTAAAGTATCGATCACATCGAGTTCACCCCCCCCCCCCCCAAACCACCACACGACCACCAACAGAACCACTCTCTTGAACAGCGACACATTCAGTTTCGAACGATCGCGCAACTCAATAGTACTGCGATGCGGCTACGCGAAAGGTAAGCTCCTCATTGCGGTAATCGATTTCTCCTGGGTTTTGTTCTGGTATCACTGTTCTATCCGATCATCGATCTCAAATCGGCAACACGATCGATTCAGTCGATTCTATGTGTACTGTTCACGGCGCATCAAGGCACGCCGGACAGGGTAGACACCAAGTACGACAGATGAAAATTTCTCATACAACTCTTCAAAATCTTTAGAATAGTCGTGAAGATTCCACGTTTTCCAATAAGCGAAGACAGAAGGACGGTGGGAATGCTTTCGTCCACTTGGGTGGTTGTAGATCCTATGTGCACGGCGCGCTCCAGGAGCATACTTGGCACAATAGGGCACGGTAAAGTACTGCTTGAGAAACTCTGAAAGCATGCATGTCCTGGAAATTAGGCTGCTCCAATCGGAATGGGGCTGCTCCAGTAGTTTTTGGCCATCCAAGATGAAATTCCCTTGAACCGGAAGATCTGGCCTGCAACCTTCGACAAATTCTTTGACACAAGCCGTGCGTAATATAATACATAATATAATACTAAAACAATGTTGAGATCGAAATGTTTCGGAACGGGTTCCTCACACTAAACCTCGTATTGACTAACCATTAGAACCAGGCGCGGCTTCATCAACAGTTAAACCCGTGGGTATTCGGGGTATAAGGGGTAGAGATATGATACAAGTCAGATAGAGATAAGATAAGACTCAGAGACGCAGGCTTCGTCGTGGGTATCTCTACCCCCTATACCCGTGGGTTTATCGCTGATGAATCCGGCCCAAGAAGCATTGTGCTGTACAGAGTTGAAGACATAACATGAAGGCATGCAAAAACCCTGCTCACAAGCAAGGACGCACAGAGGCGCCAACAAATTTGGGAAGAGCTGTAGATTGCGCAGATTTTTAATCGTACTCGCTCTAGCCCCGTCAGCGAAGGAGAGCACAGAACCTAACCAAGGCATTCCTTGTGCTCGCACGGGTCTGCTTCCCTACACGAACCGATGACACATAAACTCTACAACTGATGACAATCTAGAAGTGTCTCTTCTCTACTGCCATAGTGTGGACAGAGGAGGCTTTCAAATCAACCAATAATTTTGCGTGGCTATTCCTACTCTCCCCTCATATTTGCTCATACTCCGTGCTGCTTCTCCACTAGTTTTATCTGATTTTGGCGTCAAAACGCGTTGCTTGCATAACCAGAGCTCCGTCGAATGCGCGTATAGAATTTGCTCATTGAGCATTTGGAGGTGAACAATTCCTCCCGGTAATACCGCTCACGTCGCACGATCAAACGAAAAAATGCCATCGCAAACCGTTGCATGCTCATAACCCCTTCAGTTTCAGGTTTTCTGAAAAAGGGTGGGCACCGTTCGGTTCGCCTCTTCGAGGTCTACACAAACAGCTGTGTACAACTTTACCAGAACACCTATACTTTCGTCGTAGCTGGCCCAAAAAGTAACCGAAGCAGGCTTTTGCGATTAGAGCAGCTTATTCCCTAGGACATGCGTGCTTTCTGAGTTTCTCAGGTGTACGTTGCCAGTGCTCTGTCATGCCAGAAACACTCCGAGAGTGCGCCATGCACAATGCGTACAGAATCGAACCTATCAATCGAGTGGGCGAACGCATGTCCCCCGTGCTTCTATCTCCTCTTACTGGGAAATGCGAAAACCTCAAGACTATTTCGAGCCTTTTAGAGAATGTTATTGTTTGGAGAATTTTCCGGCCGCTCTATTAAAGAATTTTTCCAGGGCTGTCCAGCTAGCCTTTGGAGTGCGCCGTGAACAATGCACATAGAATCGAACCTTTCAATCGAGGGGAAGGACAGCTTATAGAACGAGCGTTTCAAGAAATTTATAAGAAATTTCCAGTCGCCCTACTCAGGAATTTTTCTTAGGCTGTCCAGCTAGCATTTGAAGTTCGCCGTGAACAATGCATATAGAATCAAGCCTTTCAATCGAGTAGACGTGACAGCTTGTAGAGTGAACGTTTGTGGAGTTTTACCAGAAATTTTCGGCGCCCTACTCTGGAATTGCTGCACTCTGTCCTGGACTTTAGACTACGCTGTGAACAATGAATATAGGATGACGTGCTCACAGCTACTCAGCTGCCTAAACTGCCTTAGCTCCATTTGATATTTTAGAGCGGCAGACGGGAGCTTTAAAGTTTCTTCTTCCCCTTTCTTTCGCCCACGTTTGCGTTTTCGACACTCGCAATGCCACCATTCTGTTCAGCTCGAAGAGCTCTATCGAAAGGTATCAATTTAGACCAATTTCAGAAAAATCTACTTTTTGACAATTTCGAGTCGAGGACGAGGCTGCTCGAGGTGGCGGCAGACGGACAATGACGTCATCGAAAATCGATATTTTCGAAGTGGGCAAATGTTCTCGTCCAAAACCTTCTAGGGGTTATTTGGGGCGCTGTCTACGAATCCGACGTCCGTTTTTGAAAATTCTGCTGATTTCGGTAGGTTTTGGATTTTTTCTGGTTAACTAAGGGTGGTCGGGTCAGGATCATTTTGCTCAAACTTCGTGTAGGGGCGGGGGCTCATTCGGGATGCCGAACACGTTGCCGAAGTCCAATTGGACGATTACGTCAGGAGACCACCCATACCGATAACTGAGGGTAATCGGTGATCTTGACCTGACCACCCTCAAACGGGAAGTATCCCACTGAAATCGGCGGAATTTTCAAAAACGGACGTCGGCTTCGAAATCAGCGCCCCAAAGATGATGATGATTTTGGACGAGAACATTTGACTCATTTCGAAAATATCGGTTTTCGATGATGTCATCATCCGCGCTGGCTCGGCCTAGAGCGCCCTCGTCCTGACGAGAAATTGTCAAAAAAATCGATTTTTCTGAAATTGGTCGAAATTGTCATAATTCGATAGAGCTTTTCGTGCTGAAGACCAGTGGTGTTATTGCGAGCGTCGAAACTCAAATATGGGCGAGTAAGGGCGCATGAAACTTTAACCGCTAAGTCCGCCACCCCAAAATGGCAGCTGGGGTTAAGGCAGTTTGAACAGCTTATGATTGGACTAAGTTACAGCTCTGCGAAAATGCAGGTTAGCCTTGTGTGAGACGATTTTTTCCAATTTCAGTCGACTAGGGAGTTATGAGCATGTCACCTCAAAGCATTTAGAGCGTTCTTCTCTATGCACATTTGTAGGCCGTTAGCTCTTCCAGCCCTCCCGCAGGGGTCGACTGAAATGTCACTCAAGGCTAACCTGCATTTTCGCAGAGCTGTAACTTAGTCCAGTCATAAGCTACATTGCTGTCTTTCTGCATCCTGGTGGCTCCTCGTCGCTGGTGACGCTGACGTCACCAGCGACGTCGCCGACGTCGCCACAGACGTCGCCACAGACGTCGCCGACGTCGCCACAGACGCAGCCGACGTCTGTGGCGACGTCGGTGGCGACGTCAACAGATTCTGTGGCGGCGTCGGGGACGTCGTTGACAGGAGAGCATCGGAGCGCATTTTTAGCATCGGAGCGCGCTTTCAATGTCATCATTTGGCCACCAGTCTGCCTGAAAAATTAGAAATATATCTTACAAAGAACAATTAGAGAGAGAACTCCAATTTCATTATGAAAAACGAGCATAGAATGTACGGCAGAAAACCGCATAGAATGTAATTTCCAGTCTTTCAAATCAGTGGTAGTAATACTACTACTTACAAAGACGACATATTTGAGTTCGGAACATAAACAAACTAAGCGTTACTTTGCGGAGTCTTTCAGTGCAATAAATCATGCAATTGCGAGATGAGCCGCCTGTGTGGTCGTCGTGAGCGGTTGGCTATTGACCGGCTCTGCATCGGTTGTCGTATTTCTGTCCAACCGACCTCCTTCTGCCGCTTCAACCTCCCTGGTTTCCTCCGAAGTCATCGTCATTCTACTCTATTCGCCTCCAGTGCTGTCTACCAATATGGATGCCGGGTCTAAGCCTCTTAAGACCACACCCCGTGCGCATCCGAAGACGGGGCGGAAAGTACCACCAGGGAGGCGCCCTTCCATCGATCTGCTTGACCCTTCGACCACCACCTCGGCTACCGACCTAATCGCAGGAAGTGTCGGCGCTTTACTGAACGACTCGACTATTCCCGACTATATTCGTGCTATCATCTCTTTGCTGTTAGAAGAAAGGAAGCGACACATCACCATCCTGGAGAAACTTCGTGAGTTAAGCGACGACAATGGCCTTCTTCGTGCTGCCAATCTGAATGTTCGATCTATGTTGGCCGTTTCGCAGGACCAGTCCTCCCAACATACTCCTGGTTCTTTTGAGCGCTCCTCTTTGCAAGTTAACGTGTGCGACTGTGCTGAACGCAAGGAGCGTGCACGTTCAGTAATCTTCGCCAATATACAGGAAAGCTGCCTTCATTTGCCTTCTGAAAGAGTTCAGGATGACTTTCAACGTGTTCGTTTTATTCTAGATTTCCTTGGTGTTGACTGCCCTGTTATTGCCGCCTATAGGCTAGGTCGTTTTAATGCACGTAGGCCTAGACTCATAAAGGTTCTTTTACCATCATCTATTTTTGCGTCGTTAACTGTCAAGCGTGCTCCTCGACTAAAGCACTTGCACTGGCAAAGGCGCCCCTTTGTTCGCCCTTCTCTTCCCAAGGAAGAAAGGGAAAAACTCAAGCATGGGCAAGGAGCACGTCACTGCAGTAGTACTCGAAACCGCTCTTCATCTGTGACTAGTGAGATTTCAACTGAAGTCTTATTGACGGCAGATCGTGTTTCTGATTCCTGTGTTACTAGAAGCATCGTGAGCACTAATTGCTCTCCACATGCTGTAACTGCTAATTTAAACATCTGAAATCTCAGCGGATTTCGAATGATGGATTGTCATGCTTCCTTGCAAATATTCGCTCGCTAAACAAAAACTGCAATGCACTTGCTTACCTGCTCAAACGCTACAAGCCGGATGTCACCGCGCTTTCTGAAACTTGGCTCTCTACTGATGTGAATAGTGGCTCTCTCCTCGGGGAATTTACTCCTCTCTACGCAATCTTTCGATGTGATCGTATTAACAAGAGAGGGGGAGGTGTTCCGCTCATATTAAATCATTCTTTGTCGCCGCATTTCGTTTTTCAGGAAGCTGTCCCCAATGCATATGAACTTCTCTGCTGCGACATATTTGTAAAAAGTCATTCCACGAGGCTAATTGTTGTCTATCGTGCCCCGTCCTGTCCCAACCCAATGATGCTTAAGCTTGTTAAAGCCCTTAGCGACTTAATATCATGTGACAATCCGTGCTTGGTTATGGGCGACATTAATCTGCCCAAAATCGATTGGTCGGTTCCGTATGCTCCCAACTCCTCCATGGAAGCTGTTTTTGTGAGTTTCTGTGTTGAACATATGCTCACTCAGCATGTTCTTCATGCTACTCTGGGAGCTAACATTTTAGATGTGGTGTTAAGTACGATTCCGCATTACGTTTCTGATGTTATGGTTACTTGTCCGTTAGGCACGAGCGACCACGCTTGCATTTCCTTTAGGTTAGACTTTCCTAAACCGAATGAAACTGTTGTATTGAAAAGGGATTTTAAGGCTGCCAATTTTGAACTCATCAGGCTTTATCTTAGTCAGATCGACTGGTATGGATCATTTTCAACACTCGAAGCTGTAAACGATATGTATGAGATGTTCCTGGCAATTCTGATCCACTGTATTGACATTTACGTTCCCTTAGTCTCTGTGAAAGCCCACTGCGGTTCCTTACCGACACATTTGCACCGCTCTTTCCTCCTCAAGTCCCAAGCTTGGGACAGGGCAATGGCAAGTGGCAGCCGCGAACATTGGGCGATGTTCGATTTCCACAGAAATAAATTCGAAAAAAAGCTGGCAAAGTACAACAGGCATATCGAAAAGAAGCTGATTGAGTCAAGGAACAAGGGCGGCTTTTATAATTACCTCAATGTCAAGCTGAAAAACAAACCCAAAATTGGTCCTCTACTTTCAGATACCGATGTCTTCTGTAGGACTGATAGTGAAATAGCCGAGCTATTGGCTAATAGCTTTGAGAAAGTCTATAGTTGTAAGGACGACAGTACCAGTTCTCACACCGCCCAGGCACTGGTACCTGTCATGACTGACTCGGCGTGGTTCTTCGGTGAGGAAATTCGGAGTATTATCATCAGTTGGCCGAAGTCATCTTCACTAACGCCCGATAACGTCCCCTTACCGTTTATCAAAGCAGTTATTGATCACATCGCTGCACCCCTTGAGTTCTTGTTCAATCTCAGCTTCATGAGGTCGGAGGTACCCGTGAGATGGAGAAAGGCCATAGTCATCCCTATACCTAAGAAACCTCCTTACTCGTCACCCGAAAATTATCGCCCCATTAGTATAACCTCAGTTTTTGCTCGTACTTTTGAAAAAATCCTCAAAAAGAAAATTGTGGATCATTTAATGGAGCATTCGATTATCTCGCCCTACCAGCACGGGTTCCAAAAAGGGAAATGTACGGTAACAGCAATGCTCCAGTCGCTAAATGACTGGACGTTGGAGTTGGATAAGGGCAATTCTGTGGATGTTATCTATCTTGACTTTTCTAAAGCTTTTGACAAGGTATCTCATGCAAAACTACTTCGCAAACTGGTTTTGGTCGGCATACATCCAAGGATCATCTCTTGGCTCTCGTCCTTTTTGTCTGACAGGAGCTTCCAGGTGCGTGTGAACGCTTCCCTTTCTACACCTCGATGTGTTGTCAGCGGCGTACCACAAGGTGGTGTCCTCTCCCCGGTTCTTTTCAACATCTATACGTATGAGCTTCCCGGCCTCCTAACTTCTACAGGTGTTGGCTGTTGCGCATATGCGGATGATGTAAAACTTTACCACAGTGTGATTGATATGCAGTCGCATGATAAACTTCAAGAGGCTGTCGATGTCGCACTGCAATGGGCCAATGACTGGGATCTCCCACTGTCCAGCTCTAAAACCAAGTTCTTGCGCATTGGACCGTCAAGACTAGAATGCAGCTATGTTCTTGATGGGTCTTTGATCGATAAAGTTGATAGCGTTCAAGATCTGGGCTTCTTAGTAAACGAAAATCTTACGTTTGACAAGCATTGTGAAATGATAGCTCTGAAAGCCTCTAGGTTGGTCTACAATCTCTTCAGAGCCTTGACAACAAAGGATTCTCGTATCCTAGTTCGTGCTTTTAAAACCTATGTACGGCCATTGCTTGAATATGGCACAGCTGTCTTTAACCCACACAAGAGAAAACTAGTAAAGAAGATTGAATCAGTCCAGAATAGTTTTACTAGGAAAGTTATGATTCGTAGTCTTGGTTTTTCTTATGATCAAATCCCCTCTTCTAAGGATCGTAATATCATTCTGGGCTTGGAGACCCTGGAATATAGAAGGAAGAAGAATGACCTTATATTGTTTCATAAAATCCTTTATGGCAAGTGTGATCTGTCTTTATCTCCCCTTGGAGAGGAAAGGGATTCCACTACTCGCGGTAGTTCACGCAAATTAGTGCTTCCCAAAACCAGAACTAGATTTCGATACCATTTTTTTTGCGCATCGTGCGGGTTCCGACTTTGTAAAGATGAGCAGGAAAGCATGTGTTCCTTATGATACCAAAGGTTTCATTAAATTGTTGGGCAGTTATTTGAATCCTTGAATTGTTGTGTTTTTGTGTTAGGTCACAGTTTTTTTTTTGCACTGTCGAGTTGTTAGTTTTCTTGATTTTTCTCTTTTTTTGCTTTTCTGATTCACATGCATGTTCATGTAATAAAGAAGAAGAAGAAGAAAGAAGCAACACCAAATGAGTTTGCAATTAGCAGAACTGCCATGTACTACCACAAAAAAGACCACCCTGGTACGCTCGTAACGGGTATTTATGTCCGCCATGAGCAGGGCTACGCCCCCTGGCATAGCTGCTATAATTTGCCTATAGCAGGCTATCTGACCCACGATACCCTGAAGTCACTGCCCGCGATATGCCGCGGGGTATACGCCATTGGCCAATAGCCTTTTCCGCCGCCCAGTAGCTGCAGTTATGCTGATTAACCTCTCCATTCAGCTTTAATGTTGCTTCATCAGTCCCCAGAATCCGTTTCGGAAAATAGGTCTGCTGCCCACATTGAAATTCTGTAATCACTAAACTCGCATGCTACGTGTCTTTCACGTCGTTGTCAAGTTCTAAACATCAAAAAAGCAGATAAAAACAGACGTGTGCATGGCGCAATCTATACGTTCATACGTCAAAAAATTCCTATTTGCTTAAGATTTTATATGAGCATTTAACTTCTTCAGTACCTTTTTGTGACCAAAGTTATCACCTTTCTAACAGTGCATTCATTTCTTGAGACACCCAGTATTATTAGAATTAGGCAGTATAAAAAAACACTCACTTCCGTCTATCAGGTAGAGATACGTATATTTTTATGCCTTTTTTCCGTTGAAACTCTGTTATCTGCCTCAATTTCGTTGTTTGTTAAAGAACACACCAAAGTAACTTTTTACATATTTTTCTGCAAGCCTTAAAGAAAACATTTTTCGTTGGAATAGAACTGCTACATATTAAAAACCACAAGAATTCTGTGAAGTCCTCATGTGACTAACTTTAAATGGACATGAAGAGTAAAAAAGGCACCATTTGTGCCCGCAAGATGGGCGTTTTTGCACTTTCGATTTCGTAATTCGAGGTCCGCCGAGGATGTTGACAGTGCCGGGAACGAAGAACCCACCCACAAACAAAATACTCCCTCTGAGCGCATTTTTTCCCAGCCTTGAATGAGGCCGGCGACGGCCCGTCGCCGTGCACAGCGCGGCGACCGACCCACGGACGACGTCGCCACCGACGTCGGCGGCGGAAGTATAACACCCCCTGCGGAGCTCTCGGCGACGTCGTCGGCGACGCGTCGCCGAAGTATAACATTGGCCTTACCGCGCTCAGAACACGCTCACGCGTGGAATTTAGCACAACAACGGTCGACGTTCTCTTCTTACTCGCCCACATTACAGCTTTCCCTACACTCAATAATAACACCTTTCAATTCGGCATGAAGAGCTCTATCGAATGGTGTTAAGCATGGACCAATTCGAAGGTATGGATTTTCGATGACGTCATCGTCCGTCTGCCGCGGCCTCGAGCAGTCTCGCCCTCGATGCCTAATTGTTCAAAAACCGATTTTTCTGAAATTGGTCTAAATTGATACCTTTCGATAGAGTTCTTCGAGATGAACAGACGGTGGCATTGCGAGTGTCGAAAACGCAAACATGGGCGAGAAAGGGCCGAAGGAATTTTACAGCTCCCGTCCGCCGCTCTAAAGTAGCCGATGGGGCTAACCAGGAAACTATCTCTACTGTGTCCATTACATGCTGGCTGTGTTATATACTGAGTGCTACCGTCTATATTCTCCTTGTGAACTACTACACTCTACGAACTACTACATGTTCACTACATATATCTCTATATACATATATCTATATATACATATTTATATATTCTACCATCTCTCTATATATATCGGTGGCTAACACCGTATCCGACGACATTATCGACGTTCCAGAACTGCATCCGTTCATACGGATAAATAAATAAATAAATAAATAAATAAATAAATAAATAGGTCGGAACGGCCCAAGTGTTGTATATGGGCAGAATCGCCTCTCTCTGGGAAACAAGAAAATGCATATATCTCGACCCCAATACAACTCTTCGCAGAGTTAGGGACGACAGAAGTTGGGCCGTTGGCGGTGTTAGCCATATGCCTGGAGGCAGAGGGCGGGCTCAAGTTGGCTGGAAACGGCGATTGTGGGGATTACGCCACCCCTCTACGCACTGCGCCACAATCGCTCGCTCATCATCGCTGTTTCCAGCCAACTTGAGCCCGCCCTCCGCCTCCAGGCATAGCGCTAACGTCGCCAACGGCCCAACTTCCGTCGTCCCTGACTCTGTGCAGAGTTGTATTGGGGTCGAGATAGTTGCGTTTTGTTGTTTCCCAGAGAGAGGCGATTTTGCCCATATACAACACTTGCGCCGTTCCGACCTACCGTTGAGATAGTTTCCTGGTAAGGCATTTTAGGCAGCTGGGCAGCTGTGAGCATACCATCGAAAGTGTCTTTAGCGCTCTGATCGCTCATGCGTTTTAAGACCGTTAGCTGGCCGCGTCTTCCCGCCCACGTCAAGAATCTTGTGCTGCCTACGTAGTCGTCGAGTTGCAGCCGGAAAGATTCGAACTTGATAGAGATATTGTGCTACGAATTCACCCGCGCTTGCATTTGCAAGCAGTTGCCCCACTCGATTGATAGGTTCGATTCTGTATGCATTGTGCGCGGCGCACTCTCGAAGCATTTCTGGCATGACAGAGCACTGGCAGCGTACACCTGAGATACTCCGAAAACACTCATGTCCTGGAAAATAAGCTGCTCTAATCGCAAAAGCCTGCTCAGGTCACTTTTTGGGCCACCCACAGCGAAAGTATGTTCTGGTAAAGTTGTATACAGTTGTTTGTATAGACCTCGAAGAGACGAACCGAACGGTGCCCACCCTTTTTCAGAAAACCTAAAACTGAAGAAGTTATGAGCATGTGACGGTTTGCGATGGTATTTTTCCGTTTGACAGTGCGACGTGAGCGGTATTGTTTTCCCCTTTTTCCTCTTGTAAAGAGTTTCTCATAGAGAAAATACCTATGATTAGACTCATGAAGTGTCTCGCATTTTATGGCAACTCAATGCGCATATGTACGTAGTACTTACTTCGTAGGGGAGGTACTACCTGTGTTTAAACCTGTACTCGGCGTTCTGGAGCATCACGAAAATGGCGTGGCACGGATTTAAGGGCATTTCAGGGCAAAATTTTCGGTATCTTTGTCTTGCAACAAGAGCGTCCAAACTGACGGTGAGCTTTTACGGTGCAATTTTTACAGGATGTAGGGCCCTATGTGGGGAGTCGAAAACCATTGTTACTTTTTTCGGAAGCTCTTTCGGAGTGGTCGGAAAGAAGCGTGTGGACGCGAAGTTCATGACGCCCTGCTATCACTCAGGCCAATGTGGTTGGTTGGCGTAATGCAATGGTAGTGTTGCAGCTTCACAGGTGCACGGTCGTGGGTCCGATTCCCGCCTGTAATGTGTTTTTGCATTTTACGAGTTATCGTCAGTTGGACCCATTATCCTCACTTCCATCACATTTTCGAACAAAAACACGGCAAGAAATGTCGTTTATGTTCATCGAGCTCTTTGAAAGCGAAAGGTTTTTGCCTTGCAAGCAAATAAAAACCTGAGGATTGCAAAAAAGGATGTAAGCGAAATACACTGCTCACAAACTGAACATCTACGCTTCTCTACCACCCTTCAAAAAAGAACGCAGTAGCACCAGTATATTACTTTTGTGTGGCCCTCCACCGCTTAACGTATTCAGTTGGTTTCCACCTCCAATGGCTTCGCAACTCAATGACCGCCCTTGTTTGACAAGGATGACCGAGGTGCAAAGCCTAGGCCCAGGCTCGAGTGAGGGTGATGAGGCCAGAAGCACCAATATCGCCCAAACCTTGTGTTGGGGGTTATTTGGGTGCTAATCACGCATCAGTTTTTTTACTTGCTTAACCTGGAAGTCAAAAATTCTCACGTTTCCACTTTCAAAGAGCTCGATGAACGTAAACGACATTTTTTTGTTCGAAAATGTGTTGGAAATGGGGATAAAAGGTCCAACTGGACGATAAATCGTAAAATGCAAAAAGGGAGAATCGAACCCACGACCTTTCCCTGTGAAGCTACAACACTACCACTACGCCAATTTATCGAACTGTTTGCCGTTCTTGATCTGATAGACTGTAGTCTCGGGAGCGATGTACCTCACAACTTGTATTCACTGCAACGAGAAATATATCGTTGAGACGAGCTTTGAATCAGAGTGAAGGAGCACGTGGATGGACTGAATAAGTGCAAGATCTCCACTCCTTTGAGGGAACACAGACTGCGAAGTCATAGTGGCACAGCGGTTGGGACAACAGTTATGATCCTGGTGCGTGAGTTCGCTGGATTGATGAGGGCTGCCCCGAAGGAAGAGCTCATCCACTCAGTCACTCTCCATTCAAGGGCCACCGATCAGTCTTTCTGCTGTTTCCATAAGGTCACTTGGTTGCCTTACTCCCTATTCGCTCTGATTAACTCCCAAGGTGGCACTATTTCGGGACTCCAGAGATCGAGGAGAGATCGAAAAAAAATTTCGCCAAAAATTCGCCCAGGGGGTTATTTGGGGTGCTGATCACGAATCTGACGTCTGTTTCTGAAATTGCGGCCGATTACGGTAGGTTACGGTAGGTACGGGTAACTAAGGCTGCCGAGGTCATAATCACCGATTTCGCCCAAACTTCGGCTAGGGGGGTTATTTAGAGTGCTGATCACGAATCTGACATCAGTTTTTGAAAGTTCGGCCGATTACGGTAGGTTACGGTAGCCACGGGTAACTAAGGCTGCCGAGGTCATAATCACCAATTTTGCCCAAGCTTCGCCTAGAGGGTTATTTGGGGTGATGATAACGAATCTGACATCCGTTTTTGAAAGTTCGGCTGATAACGGTAGGTTACGGTAGAAATGGGTACCTGGGGCTCCCGAAGTCATAGTCACAATTTTGCCCAAACTTCGCCTAGGGGAGGGGTTTCCTGCACCTTATGCAGGAGACTCCACGATTAAAATAATTTTTGTTCGAAGACAATTTAGTACAATACCACCATAAGGATTGGAAAAAGGGCGCGGTAGGAGCGTCATCCGCGTTCTTTCTATTTTTTGCTATAGCAGTCTCGATCTTCACCCTTTTTAAAGAACTCACATACCTTCGTGATCTCCTCGACGAGATCTACCTAGCGCCACAAAAAAAACATTTTTCGTTACTCCATTTTTGACCGCTATTATTTCGAAAGCTCTAGAGAATACTCATACTTGCTCAACTCAACCACATTGTCTTTCAAGAGGAAAGGCGCAATAATTTCCCATCATCGATCGTGGTTCGCTTAGCATACCTGTTCAGGTATCGTCTTTTCGCTACTCATCCGTAGATACGTCCATACCTTCTAACTCGCAAATGTCTCGAACCTCTTGTTTTACATCTGCCAGCACTTCGGAGCAAGCAACCATTACGTGCTCAGCATACGGAATGTTGTCAACAGTATCTGACTTTCCAAATAAAGCCGGTCCAAACTATTTTGTTCCAAGAGGCCTGATGGTAATTTGGTTGGAGATGAGTCGAGTAGCACAACCCCTATCGAGATATATGGTTTGACAAGTTCTCCGTCTGCTGCTGGGTTTGAGAGGAAAATTTTGTTGTCCATGAGGAACTGCACGTCAGAATGTGTTAGAGTGGCAGCTGAGAAGCCGCTGGTAATTATGGTTTGGTACTCAGTGCTAGTGATGGACTTTCGCCGAACCTCGTTCTGAACATTGTCGTTACCACGATGTTTTGTTGCCATCAAAACTTTCGACTAGAAGTTTTGATCGCAAGAAAACATCGTTGTGACAGCTTACATCCTCGATGCCAGCCAACTGAGGCTTAAAGAAACTGATTTGAATTGTCGTTATCTTTTGTGCCGCATATATTTCCACAGTCTAAAAAGGTAAGCACGATTTCGTATGTGCCTGTGTTATTATTTTTGACCTGTGCTTCCACCGTCATGAGGATCAGTTGCTTTTGGTGGTTTTTCTCGTCAGTTTAATTAGAAAAACTGTTAGGAGACTTTTCTTCTCTTTGCACCACAAATGATTTCTCCATGCCGGTGCTGCTTGACTGCTTACTATTGTTGGCTCTAGGTTGCATATTGCCACTTTCTTGCTCGTCTGGATGAACACTCCCTGTGGTTTTTTTTTTGCTTTCAGAGGTCTCTCTGTCATCGAAAGTACTTGTTGATCGTCCTAAGTGCACAGTGAAGTATGGTGCTCTCCGCCACATTTGGAGCAGCTTTCCCGTGCGCAAGTGCGACTTCTGTGGTCCCTCACAAAGCATTTTCAACATACTACTTGCCCTCTCAATGCTTTCCTGCGATCAAAGTGAAGTGCTTTCACTGTGCGACAGTCCTCGCTCCGATGATTCGTAATGTGGCAAAAAGCCATTCCACAGCTTCAATCGTTTTTACGCATGCCACCGCATCTGTGGCACTAACGTGCGCTGATCTCATTGAGGAATATCGATTTTCAAACAAGGCTCTGGAAGAGACGATCTCCTGAAGTTGTTCCAGCAGAGTACCGACGATCACTTTCGGATCATTTGATATGGTCTCCATACAGTTATGGATGACCTCGTATGGAAATTTTGCGAGAATGGTATTGATCCATAAGGGATCATGCTTTTTTGAATATTGTATCCCGTTACGATAATTTGGAGGACGAGATCTTGACGTTGGCTTTGGTATAGTCAGAAGCCTTTGGACTAATTGTGATCTGTTGTTTCCTTTGTTTCCGTACTTCTTTTGCAGTACATAAACAATTAGTCTGTAGTTGGAGCTTTGCATGGGGATGCTCCTTATCGCATTCTGAACCTTGCCTCGGATTAATCCTATAGGTACAGGATTTTCTCAAGTTCACTCATCTGAGTGTTGCGATCAATTATGAGTGAAAACGTGTCCCAAAATTCCTCCCTTGACTCATTTTCACCGTCAAAATGTAGGAAATTAAGATACGGGTATTTCAGTCTAAGCGTGGGCGACAGCTCGAGGTGGTGTAGAGGGCTTCAATTATGGGTTGATAAACCCTGCTAAACCCTCACGTTCGCGAGCGATGTCCTGAAGTAGGCCGCAGGTATCAATATTATCATATTCATCATCATCGCACTTCATCGCCTTGAGCTGCAGCTGGTATGTGCCACTGTCGTAGATCTACAATAGTGAGTTGCATATTGATTTCGTGTACTGTGCGTTTTGGGCCCATCACGATGTACTCTGCTTGCTGTTTGAGAACACGAAAGTTTGCCTTTTACTTCAATTGTGCATTTCCTTTTCCTCCGGCTTGGATGCTTCTCTGTAGATCTGCATGATGTTCTGGTAAACCTGTTGAAGCGCTGACAGTTTGCTCTCGACATTACTGAGCGCAATTTGTAGTTCACATTTTCTTTGTTCACAATAAACGCGAACGGCATGCTCCTCTGTTGGCGGTTCGTTGTGTTGCGGCTACTTCACGTAGGCCACAACAATTTTGATTACCACTCTATGATCAAGTAAGAACTTCACTCCGCTGTTTCTCAGAAGCTCCTGTTAACGGTGCGCATTGGCGACATGTAGACTGTCCTCTATCCTTATCTGTTTATCTCAAATACAGAGTGTCTTAAAATATTTATACACTTTTTGGAAGGTGATAACTTTGCTCACAGTAAAAATACTGAAGAAGTTAAGAGCTCAGCTCAAGGCTTAAAAAATAGAAATTTTCTGAGACATGAGCGGTATGGAACGCGCCGTGCGCTCGTCTGAAAGTTTGCATTTTACACTCGACTGATTGTGTGTTTGCCTGAATACTTGTTCTAATTTCTTCACAAAGTGGCCGTGTCAATTGATTTGTGCTGCTTTTAAGGTTTAAAACTTAAAAACACACTGCGGCTTGCGAAAAAAGCGGGGTCTCCTAAAAATGCAGCTACTGTTTCAAAGGTTCTAACATTGATACTGGTGAAGCTTTTGAAGCTGGTTGAGACTCATATGAAAGCACGGGGTAACGAGACTTCTTCTTTCTTTCTCAATAAGGCGACCCCGACCACGGAGGGGTGGAAGGCCCGTTCGGCATCTACTGGGCTCGTACCTAGAATACTTGATTTGGGGTCACGTGACAGTCGGCGCGTCCTTCGATTGCACTATCATGCCCAATCCTTCAATCGCGAAGCACAGTAGACCTTCATTGTTTGTAATACATCCATAGATTTTGTTTTATTTCTGGAATGCGCGGCGCTTTCCAGATCTACCTGATTTTTGATGAGATAGATTAGAGAACGGCGTTGATCAATCCATGTTTGGGATAACAGATAATTCCCCCTCTACGGGATATCGTGGAGGCTATTCGAATGCGTACTTGCCCCTGTGCAATGACCTTCAATGGTCAACCAATTGGTAAGTAGGCGTTTTATCTTTTCCAGACAAATCTAGTACCAAATCGTAGACCCTGGAGAGTGAAAGGAATGGTCCGCACGAGCGGAAACTGAACCAATAACCTCGGATTCAAGGTGCACGTGACAGCTAAAGGCTTCTCCGCCCTGAACAGCAGAAAGGAAATGATTCGCGGAGCGTTCAGATATTTAATGCTTCCCAAATAGGTTTGCCAGCAATACTTTGACTTTGAACTGTTGCAATCCTTCTCTGTGTGCATGGCGAGATCTCAGAGATAGTGTGATCCACAAACTCAACCAACATTAACCGCTACCGAATTACGTGCGCAGCAATCCATTGGGATCTCATACGGGACATTCTCTCGTTATAAAGATGCGGATGAATCATCGAGTGAGCTGAACAGATAAAATGCTACTGCAGCCATTAAGTGTTAAGATACAGAAAAAGGCTACTACACTTATCGTAGGCTCCAAGCGACTCCTGCTTGCGCCAGTACTCAAGAACAATCTATGTCATCAACAGCGAACTTACGAATTAGAGCCGATATACGTCCCAAATATTTCGCCTGCCACAAATGGCCCTGGCGAGAATGGAAAGCAAAACGAAACAAAATGAAAAGCTTTTGCCATAGAGTGGCTGACCAAAACTATCGCATTTTTCATGCATCAGCCGGTGATGGATCTTGCTCCATATCGCTCTTGATATACTGTGCTCCTCGCATGGAGTAAGACAGACGATGTTCGACAAATATGTGGTACGCATTCTATTTTTATGAGGTTCCTAATTCGTGAACAATCGACGCTCTGCGACAGATGTTTCCGTCGCAAACCGTCGCAGTGCCATAATTTCGTTCAAAATGAATTTTATGAAAATTAGATTGCACCATTAGATCCACTTTCCTCCTAACAATCCAACTACATGCATGAACTGTGGAATGAAATAATCTTCATCTAGTTGTGAAGGTCGCCCTCTCAAGCGTCCGCTAATTGATTTATGACCCCTCCGCGGGCGCCGCTGGTCCATCTTTGTAGAGCTAAAGAGTTTAAAAAAATATCACATCACAAAATTTCATTGTCAGATCTGTGTTTTGTAGAGCGTGGTCATCATTTTGATAGTAGACACTGCGAATTTTACCGTGTTTGAAGTGTCAGCCTGTTCGTACTATGAAATTTCGTAAACAAGGCTTATATAAAGTGAGCATGCTCTACTTTCTTCGGGAAATCTACGTCAATAATTACCCAGTTACTAACCTCGGACAGATGATAGTTTTCTGCTGTTATATTTAAGCAGCGGCCTCCTTCATAAAATTTGCAAAATTCTCTTTATAAATGGACGGAATTGGCTAGATTTTCTCTTTCCCAACAAGGGATTTGTCACATTTCTGTTTGCCGCATACGATTTCTCCCATATTTAACTTTTGGACTGGATGAGTATGGAAACCAAGCTCTTTCTGATCTACAGTAGACCACTAGCACTTTGTCATCTAATAAGGAACGGAGATTCTGGTCATCTTAAAGTAGACTTACTTGGGAACAAGCGACAAAAACGCAAGCAATATTTGCTTTAGCGGCTAGCTCATTCATGAAAATGTTTCAAGAATAAATTAAACAACGTTTTTCAGCTCATCGCGAGCTTTTGACAAACGTAATATTGTCCGTATTCAATATGGAACCACCTCTTAGAGAACAGTTTGGGGCTGCGATTCGACCCGAGCGCGGCCAGGGCGGCGTATCTGTCACGCTGTCAGCAGGGTGCGAAAATCAGCGGAGTTATACCGCTCCTACACACTCGTTAGATCATTTTTGCAGGTAATATTGCAGAATATTTACAAAATCGGCAGAAGAAGGAAATGAACCTTTTACGTCAGCAGAAACTGAATTAGGTGGACGTACTATTTTTATAAATGATTATTATTTTTAAAAAATTCATGTAAAAACAAGGTAAAATTGGTTCTAGTCGTTCTTCAAATGGATCTTTTTGTAACATTCGGGAAAACCATGCGCAGATTTTTAAAGTTCTTTTAGGCTAAATGCAAGACATTGAGAGGACAAACGAAAACAAACCATTCGTTTTTCTCATTCACAGCTCTCTATTCTTCTAAGCAAAGATTACAAACTGCAAACATTTTTTGCTTTTGAAATCAAATAAAACAAAATTTAACCCAGCTACCTCTAAATTAACTTTCTAGCTAAGTTACCACTAAAAACAAAATTTAACTTAGCTACCACTAAATTTAACTTTCTAACTTGCAAGACATGCACAGCTTTAGGAGATTAGCAAATGGAAGATTAGCAAGCAAAAAGATTGCTGAGTAAAACAACTCTTCTCAGAGTTATTATACTCAGAAATCTTTTTTGTAGTGAATTTCATGGAGGTTCGTTTTTTTTCATTCAAGGCTCCCAACTCTCCTAACAAAATTTATGCTTTTGAAATCAAGGTGAATCCAAATCAAAACCAAGGAAGATATTTTCTTCTTACTGCTAAACTACAAACTCTCAAGATGATTAAAATAATTTATTGTTCAAGGAAAAGGAAAGGAAAAAGTACTACTTCTTTATTTTTTCCTGTTTTAGTGTCCGAATAAGTGTAATAACTGTATAACGGTTTCACTTTTAAAACAATACATCAAATTTTAATTTAAGGCTTAAAGTGCACAACCACTTAGTGCAGTAGAAGAGGAGATCGCTCCACGCACTGGAAAAGTTCGTCGCGAGTTTTATTTGATTGATAAATAGTAATGCTGATTATATGAAGCACCAAAAATGAGGATATGTGTGTATACTCCATGCAAACAGAAATTTCGCTACCAATTTTATAAACATCGCTGACAAGGGCTGACGCAGTTTTTTCTCTTGGCGTTACAAAATGGCTACCTTACTGCTTTTTGGGGCAATCTTTGAACCATTATTTTTCCTTAAAAAGATAATATTATGAAATTTCAAGCAATGTGTTCACTTATTGTGGAGGTGAATTAAAACGTTTTAGTGTTTGTTATAGTTTAGTTAGCTTTGTTTAAAAAAGGGTCCAATTCGATTTGAAGTGTCCAATTTCATGTGAAAATGGCACATCTAGATATGGGATGCCATCCCTGGCATATTATCAGAAAAGACATGTAGAAACTGGAAGTTTTTGTTTCAACTAAAGAGAAACTGTTGTCCTGGAATATTTTAATTTTAATGTGACAGTTCAAATCTGACATAATTTTTGGACTAACCAAATAAATAGGAAGTTTGGAGTTTCCCGCGTGTTAAGATAAGATCGAGGTTGACTTCAAAGGCGAAGGATGAACGACGAAGGGTTCCCTAGTGATCGATCAGTGTTGTTTTATTGCTCCGCTGGAGTATCACACTGCCAGTGGGTATGGCAGCGAGGTGCGAACCAAATAGGGGTCGCCGATGATCCCGCCGCCGAGCGCTGGTCTCAGGCCGAGTCCAGCGCTCGGTGGCGGGTCTCCTAATTCGACTATCTGCAAAAAGGGTGAGATATCGACCAACTCGGATTTGAACCGGATTATACTTTTAGAGAGCTGATGATGCCGCCAGCCTCACCAACTTAACCGTTTTCTAAGACAGAAACAACCCGAAGAAAAAATGAAAGAAAACGTGAGAAAATCGCGAAATTGTACCTCTGTAAGCCTCCACCCTAAAATGGCAGCTCGGGTTAAGGCACGAGCAGACAACAGGAGAGTTGTCATCTCGTCAGTGTGAAGAACTTTACTATTCTGCTCGTCTCGCACTTTTAGACCATTAGCTCTCCGTGTGTTACCGCAGTGGTCGACTGAAATCGGAAAAATCGTGTCACACAAGCCTAACCCGCGTTTTTGCACCACTGTAACTTTGTCCGTTCTTAAGATGCATCGCTATGCTTTAAACTGCTACTTAACCTTCTTACTGGCTACAGCAAAGCTGTAGCCGGAAGAATTCAAACATCACCGAGTTATTGCGCTCCAAACCCGCGCGTGCAATTTGACACATCAACGGTCGATGTTCTCCACGCCCTTACTCTCTCAGATTACCGTTCTCGCTAGTCCGTGTAACACCGTTCAATTCAGCATCAAAAGCTCTATCGAACGGTGCTCAAGTTTGCCAAATTCGAAAAGAGTGTTTTTCGGTGACGTCAACGCCAGCGCAGGATAGGCCCCCGAAATTGTCAAAAAATCGTTTTTTTCCGAAACTGTTGAAAATTAACACCGTTCGATAGAGCTTTTCGTGCTGAACAGAATGGTACCACTGAGAGTGTCGACTACTCAAATATGGGTGAGCAAGGGCGGAAGATTTTTTTGAGGCTTGAGAACTTGAAATGGGCTGACAACTGCTGGACCTGTATAAACCTATGAAAGAAAGTACGTCCAACTTCTCGTGACAAATGAGCTAGTTTTTTCGTGATGTTCGCTGCTAACTAGGAATTGAGGCTGAACTTAATGAATCCATGTCATAGTATGAACAGGCCGACACTTCAAACTCGGTAAACGTCGCAGTGTCTACTATCAAAATAATGGCCACGCTCTACAAAACACAGGTCTGATAAAGAAAGTTTGCGATGGGGTAATTTTTAAACTCTTTGTCTCCATAAAGATGGAGCAGTGGCGCTCGCGGAGCTGTTGTAAATCAATTGGCGGACGTTTGAGAGGACGAGCTCAACAACTAGGACAAGAGTATCAAATTCCACAACTTATGCAGGTACTTGGATTAGTATGGGGAAGGCGAATCTAGTGGTGCAATTTAATTTTCATATAATTCAATTTAAACGAAGTTGTGGCACTGCGACGGTGTGCGACGGAAAAATCCGTCGCAAAGCGTCGATTGTTCACGAATTAGGAGCGGTATTGTATCATTGAGTGAATATGATGCATACACAGTCCTGGTGTGACTTGCCAAACCAGTGAGTTACCCTTCCCAGACAGTTTGGTACAAACTATGCGATCTAGGGAAATGAAGGCTTGGTTAGCGTGACCCTGCCAACCCTTGAACCGATTCAGAGAGCAAACAAGGGAGAGCGAATGTCTCATACTGCTCTACAAAAGTATAAATCAGGATGAATGTCAGCGTGAGTCAATCCCTTAGCGAGATGCGCCAAGAATTCTATTTCTACACCAAGGAGACAATCAATGCGTATTTGGGCAGTACAATGACTTGCAGTTTCCAGACTATGGACAAGTCAGTGTTTTTAGACAAGATTGGTACCTATTCACCGATCAGGGAGGAAAGGATATGTTTTCAAAGAACTTTTTTCTATGAAAAAAGGTTGTAAATTACACGAATTTGATGGGTAAGAAGAATCGATAAGATGCGGGGCCTTCAGCGAACGTGGGCGATGGACGCAGAGCCCAGGTCGAGCCAAACGCAGCCCAGAACTGGACCTCGACAGAAAAGACACAAAATGGTGGATTTCTTAAAATTTTGTGAAATTATGTTGTGAGAATGCGCTTCCAACGGTGAGACGTGCTGTCGTAAGCATTTTAGGGAATTACTGGTGCGGAGACCTACATTTTGATAACAAAGTGGGATCGACAATTCGTAGAATTTCGCCTAGATCAGACACCCGAAACACTATTCGAATGAACTTGCTCTCTATACTTTGCCTGTTTCTGATCCTCCCAAGCCTATTTTGTACAGAGAAAATTTCGGCATACTGGCTTCTCTATTTAGAAGAATGCAGTACGCTAAAAGTTGGGAAAATCCACTGCTGAAGGTGGAGCGCAATGGATTTGTGGCCTGTGGATGACGTCGCTGCTTCAACTCATATCTTCTTCCGATCTGTGCACCTGGTGTGCTGGTGATATTTGGAATGTCCGTCAAGCACAGGAAAAGTCCCACACTATCACGCCTCTTTCATAGAATGTACAGTACATGTAAATCAGGGACAATTCACTGCTGGGAGTGAAGTGCAGTGGAGTTATAGCTAGCAGAAAGTTTTTTTCTCAAGTTAAAATTGGCCCATATGCAATTCATCTACATGCTTTAGAGTTCTAAACAAGTTTTAATCTTATTACTTCCTTCTTAAAAAAGTTTTCGCTCAGTAGTTAAGGGAAAACTTGGTAGCTCTTATTAGAATTGTTCAAAAAATAAAGGAATACAATAGCGAGGAATCATATGTCACTTATAGTGGTCTTATAAGCTTTGGGTCTACAGAATTTTCCCTAAAGGGGCGCTGCTGTCAACTATGCTGGCACTGAATCTGCGTGCTTAAATGTCCTTTGGGCGCAATTAGTGGGGACTATGGTGGGTATTGTACCTTTGGATTTTTTTAGTCCGCCTGTCCATCCGAGTGTCCAGTTTGACCTGAAATGTGTCAAAGGCCTAATTGGACTGATACTCACCTAAGGCGATTGCACAGAAGAGAGTCGCGCATGTTGAAACGTATGGATATGTACACACATATGTATATCAGTCGCAGTCCTTTCTTCCCATCCAAAATTAGCTGAAACCAAGTGACCAAATGCGTGCGACAGCACGAAGAGCTCTTCCGCTCACCCAATGCCGGTCGATTTCAGCACAAGCACAGCGATTGTGCTTCTACTGGTAATGGCGATCTCGCGCGCGACCGCAGAGGTGGCGTGCTACCACTGCTTCGGCAACTCGACCAGCCACGGACAGTACTGCTCGATTGACCAGCTGTGCTTAGGAGATGCCTGCTATTTCAGTGAGTCAGCCATTGAGCACATTCGATACCCATTGTCATAGCCTTCATGGAAAAGAATGAAATAGAAGAACAACAGAAGGTGGAGTGTGTATCTGAGGAGAACATGATTCGAAATGGAAAAAAATGGACGACTTGAGAAAGCAATGCATAAAAAGTGGGCTTGTCAGCATTGTCAGAGGAGGCAGCGTCAAACTTTGTCTCCTTTCCAGCCCACCTCTCGCTTCAGCTCCTTAACTGGTGCTGTAGAGCTACTGGTAGCAGGACTGGTCTTCCTCTTCCCCGTGAGAGCTCAGCTATTTTCAGCGGTGGAGCCGAGCGGCGTTTGGTCGTCAGGCTGTGCGAACACCTCTGCTCCTCCGTCCCTTATCTGCTCCCAGGACGGCACATTGTGGACCTGCAGGTGCACAGCAGACCTGTGCAATCAAATCGCTTCGGTCACCGATCAGCTGAGCAAGTTAAGGAACAACGAGTCGGAGTCAGTCGTTAGCTTAGGAGAAGCGCTGGGACATTCCGAGAGTGCAACCTATTCAGCGGCAGCATCGCCCTCCTTCTGCCGAGTCTGCCGATCAGCTGCCTCGAATGCGGGAACGTCAGCATTGCAGGACGAGCGCTCAGCGTGCCTTGTGCTGCGCAGCACGTGTGCAAAGGAGAATTCTGCGTAACCAGTCAGTTTCCTTCATCCATCTTTACCTGCCCGCGCCCAGACGCAACTATTTCTTGTGCAATTCCTTTTCATCAAATTTTCCACTTGCGTTCGCTTTCCACCAATCAAGCGTAGGAGGAATCCGTGTTCTCGAGTTGCCCATGATAATAGTTTCCATTTAAGAACGAGGCAACAATCCTCATTCGTACTGTGGAACTTCATGGGACGGCACCAGCGAGGTTCGTTTTTGTCGACATCTCTGCCAGCGAGTGCCGAGGATTGTGCCTTACCCTGTCTGAGCATCGTCGTTCGCGAAGGCGCTGATAAGACGATTCTCGCCAGTGTAGAAAGCTGAAAGCGGCCGAGTAAGATCATGGGACGTCCCTCCCATACGCTCCCATCTGATCATGGAGCGTTCATGTCCTCGCTTTCCAAACTAATCGTAAGGTTTTGATGTTCGCAACTAAGCAATAGAAGCTCGTTTATTAATGCACGTTCTTCTGTTTGCATACACTGCTAGTTGGCCTCCTGCAGTCAACCCACGCAGTTTAGACTGCTGATGCTTTGACGTCTAGGGGTTGAATGGATTCCTCGGTAGTGGCGGCAGTCACTAGCACCAACGAGAAGTTCCACGTCATGTTGTCCGAGAAGTGCAAAACGAGATAGCAATGGCCTAGAAAAAGTCCCCACATAGAGTACATTCTTTAGCTCATTGGATTTTGAACTGTCGAGAAATGGATTATCCGCAATTTCGAAAGTGGGATGTTTAAAATTTTGCTCTCCTCGGACGGAATCTATCAAGTTTCTTTATAGCTACTCGTTATCTAGAGAGAGTACTGAAGCAAAGCTGGATGAGAAATAAAGCCACAATTCAGCCCCATATTGAGCATTTCACTTCTTTTCCCACATTCGTCAAGAGCACGCCGAGCTTATAGAGGAGTGAAGCAAAAAGTTAAAAATAAGCTCGCCTACCAAGTTTGGATTTGATGAGAAGTTGCCTGTAATGAGAACGAGATCACTCTGCCTGAAAACGTTCCCGTCTTTTTGTCTACTCTAACCAACCAAATGGTCTTCTTTGCTGTCAGGCTCGCTGCTTCAAGAATCCAGGCGAAGAAGAGCAGTGCGTGTGTCCACAGCCAATGTGCAACGCTGTGTTGTCTGCTGAAGCAATGAGTAGGAAGAAGTTTGACATTAGCACTAGTCATCATTTGACCAACAGACATCGCTCAGTTTTAGTTCTTCAATCCGAGCCAACACTTGCAACACCGACAGCTGGAAATAGCAGCAGTAAGTTTCAGGGTGGGTTCAAGCTGCAGGCAGCCGAACGCATTGCTCTGTGATTTCAGCGACCGCTCCATCAAAAGCAAAGAAGTGCAAGAACAGCATGAAGTTCTCACCGAACGCACAGGCGGTGTTTATGGGTGAGAAGCTGGGACAAGCAATCAGGGAAGGACTCGGCTCGGACAGCCAGTCAGTGCAGGTTTGTCGCGCCGACGAAGGCGAACGAAGCTGAATCAGCCGCGAACTCCGCCGAGTCATCAGTCTTCTGCCTTTGCAGGAGTTCTCCGACGGCATCGACACCCACATCTGCAACTAGCCGTCTGGAGCAGCGACGCCGCACGAAGCTCCTCCGGCCCTCGCCGTTGCCGCAGTTCGTAATAAAGATTCGCTCCGTTTCTGTTTGCGCTAATTGCGGCGGCCACCCGATCGTGTCGGCGCCCGGGCATCAGCCACCTGAAATGCCCTCCGACCTCGACGTGCGTGACGGCGGCAGAGGCGCGGGCGGACGTCGCCATTGTTCGGTTGGCCTCCACTCATCCCCGAACCGCCAGTTGGCTCTCTGCCTTCAATTCGAAAGCCTTTTTTTGGCTACGACCATTCGACCTTTTCACTTTGTTGTTGCACTTCGATAAGACACCAAGCAGCTTTACAGTTCACTGAGCTTCCCACTGAATGCTCAAGTTTTTCGATTTTTTTATATCTTGAATGGTTGTCTATGTGTTTTTTTTCAGATTTTCAAAGACAATGCTGGGTTTCTCAGTTATTGAAAGCATTTCTGTATGCCTTTATTTCCCCTGACTATTCTCCATATCAGTCGAGCAATGTCTCCGCTTCAGCATTCCATGGAAGAAATCTAGGCGAAAGCTTCTTGAGACGGGCCTCTTTTGGTTTATTTGGTAGTGATCATTTGCCCAGCCCATCACTGTGCTAACGTTGGCTGATCGGCAGAATACAGGCTCATAAACTGTACCTCTAAATGCAATTCTATGTACGACGAAAATGGGCTCTAAAGACGGACATTTGGAGTTTTTGGTTTTGTTGTAGGTTTTGTTCATTGAAATACTCCAGCACTCTTTCTTGAATGTGGTTAGCCTCCGCTTTTAGAACGCGTGAAATTTGTGAGGGTAGCGTTTGTCCCTGCGGAGGCTAACTCTCGAAACGCAAAAGTGTTGGCAGGTCGAAGTAAAAGATGCTAGCATTGAGGGTGATTTCTTCTCCTACACGCATGCCAAAGTACGAGGGAGTATCCGAAGGCAATTGGACTGAAGCTCAATGTCCCCTAAGTTTTTTACATCCTAACTGACTTCTTGGATAACTATTGTCAGCTGAGCTCTACTATTGACCTAAACTAGAAGATCTTTCTGCAAGCTGGAAGATGGCAAGAAAATCACTAGAGGAGGAGTCAGAGAGGAAGTCTTGTGCGCGATCGCGAATGATGACCCAAACAGCAGGGACCGTCATGCGGGTAGCTCTCCATGACAGAGATACGGCGCTCGAATGAGACTTTCTCGTATGAGTTCTTTCGTTTGGCAGTGTTCCCAAATTGCTAAAGAAATGGCTCCCTTTACGAAATCTCGACACTATGGACTAATCCTATGACGCTGCTCGCAGTCGGGGTGCCGGACTAAAATCCAATGAATTCTCTGTTCAACCTTGCAACGGTTTACATATTTGATAGCACTTCCATTCCAACTTGCCTCCCACAATGCACCATTCTCTGAGCTGAGGTACAGATTTTTCGAAACGCACGATACTATGTATATGTACGTACACTGCTCACCGAAACTGCTAACACATCTCTATTTCTGAAAATTGCAGAAGGCATACCGTGGCTAAAGGCTGTTATCGCTATGCATTTGGGTGGACTACGTGGAATTCGTCAGCTAACATTGTTTTACTCGAAATTAAACACATATGAACAAACAGGGACAAACAACCATCAGAAAACACTCCGCGTCTTTGAAATAAAAACTAGGTCTTACATCGTATCAAAACTACAGATGCAGCAAGTCAATTGTGGACGTGACGTTTAATTCAACCGTCGATGTTCGAATTCTTCATATCTCGCACAGAACATAATCCAAGCCATGACGTTCTCGACGACGCTGTTCTCCCTAAAAATTAGCGTCCGCTATCAGCATTTTGTGATGGTGAGAACTAGAGCGACCTAAGGCTTCCCGTCCTGCAGGTGTTCGTCGAACTTTAACTAAAGCAAAAAAGAGGACAGCATTAGGGAAGGGCCAACTGTGAAAACCGATTGCCAACGCCACGTCTCATACAAAGCCACTAGTTTTCTGCTCTAATCCTGTATCGTTACTCTGGAATTCAGTTCGCAGCATAAAACTGGGCGTACTCATACGAAAGTGGAATTAAACATCGGAGGACATTTCGTCATTAATACTTCTGAAGCCATCTTTGGTTAGCATTCGTAACGTCTTCGAATTAAGCTTGAGAACTAACATTATCAAGTTGTGGTATATACAGTGCGTTCCAAGAGCATAAAACCACCCCTAATTTTGTACATTCCGCCTGTTCTACGACATTACGTGGTAAGCGGCTGCTTCTGCCTTTTTCTGCTATTTTGCTGCCGAATTCGCCGTGGTCGAAAACCATACCTGAAAATGAATCAGAAACCTCTCCTGGATACAAAACTTTTTAAGAAGAAATCATTGGTTTTCCAATGTTTCAAAAGTATAAGGCCACTAACGATGCTGGTTTGTTATACCTGTAATTTTTCACCCTGTCAAACCAACACTGCTCCACATTGACTTTGCTATTATCTACTATCCTAATACCAACATGTCGCCTGGTACCCGGCTGTCCGTCGAGGAACAAGCTCAAGTTCGAGCTCTATATCAGATAAGACACCCTACTCGTGAAATCGCTGTCCAACTCCGTCGATCCAAATGCGCTGTGTCCAACTATCTGAAAGATCTTGTTGGCTATGGAAAAAAGTCAGCGTCTGGAAGACCTCCTGTGTTCTCTGGACAAGATGTTCGACACGTTCAGCTACTCTTATCCAACTCGACGGCTTCGATTAGCCAAGTTAAGGCAGAGTTATCGTTGAATGCATCGCGGACGGCCATCTGGGGAGCAGCCAGACAGAGCGACTCATTGCCCGTGAGTCGACGAAGAGGGCTCCGAGGCTGACTGGTCGTCACAAGGCCGAAGGTCGTCAATTTGTGCGTAGAAATACCAGGGCCGATTGGAGCACGGGACGGCATTTTTTCACTATGAAATTCCTCCCTCTTGAACGGGTCCGGTGCTTTCAGGTAGTCTTCTCCGACAAAAAGAAGTTCAATTTGGACGACCCCTGGACCTCCCTGCTACTAGCGGGATCTGCGGAAGGATCCGCTCGTTTTCAGCAGACGTAATTTCGGTGGTGGCTCCAAGATGGTCTGGAAAGCCTTCTGTAGCTCTGGTGTTCTCCGGCTCGCATTTACCACGAGTCGAAAGAACACACAGGACTATCAGAATATTCTTCAAGATCCTCTACTACCATTTCTTCGCGAACATCGTACACAGGAATTAACTTTTGTGCAAGATAGTGCTTCGCTACATGCCAGTAGATCAACCATCCTGTGGTTGAATTCCAAAAATATCCGCGTGCTAGACTGTCCAGCTTGTTAACAGGACCTGATCCCGATTGAGAACATTTGGAGAGTCATTGTGCGACAGATATATGCCAATAGAAAGCAATTCAACAACGTCGAGGAACTGCGCAGAGCGATCGAGGCGGCGTGGAACCATTTGGACCCTTATATTCTGAAGAACTTGGCTGAAAGTATGCCAATCAGAACTTTTAAACTTATTTCCAATCACGGCGGACGCATAGATTATTAATTCGTATTTGTGTATCCAACTGCTGATTATTGATTGCATTAGGTTGATGAGACAGTCTTGTGCCAAAGCGTATTTTTTTAATTGTTTCTTTTGTGAGTGACTTTAATCTACAAAGTAGTTACCATTTACATCTACAACATTCTGCCATCTGACGAGGAGATCATGAAATCCTTTCTTCCAGAATGAAGTCAGCTGCGACTCGAAGAAGTGCTCCACCTGGGATTCCAGTTCGGTGCGGTCGTTGAAGCACCTATCCCTTAAGTGTTGCTAGAGCTCGAAAGAGGTGGTAGTCCGATGGCGCAAGATCTGGCGAATATGAAGGATGGGGCAGCACCTCCCACCTAAGCTCCTGCAACTTCTGGCGAGACGACGTTGCAATGTGGGGGGGGGGGGGGGGGGCATTGTCGTGAAGAAGGTAAACATCCTTCCGCCCCCGCCGTTTGAGCGACATGGCCTCGTTCAGTTTCTGCAGCTGTGTACAGTAGATGTTCGTGCGGTGCCCTTGTCAAAGAGCTCATGATAGAGCCTTCCTTGAGAATGCCATCAACAGCACAGCATTACCTTCCTGTAGTGGATGTCCGCCTTGAAGTTGTGGCTCTCCTTGAGCGAGCCACTGGGCCTTCCGAGTATGGTTAACGAGGAAGACCCAGGATTCATCCCCCATGACGACATTCTCGAAAAAGTCCTTATTACGAAAACGAGCAGGTAGAAACTGAGCGCTAGCCAGTCAGGAAGCCTTATCCGAGTCTCGGAGTCAGTCAGTCTGTACTGCAGTCGTAGTATTTATATGCCCTCGGAAGCAAATTGCCACGTATGCGAAATATTTTTCAGAACGTTTGTGCTACAACTACGTGGCAACAAACACTCCCTGGAAGTTTCTGCTAAATCTTGAAAAATTTTCAACCTTTTTGGTTCAAGACTTTTTCACCAACCTAATGATAATATGGAAGTGTCTCTGTGGGTTTATACTTTTGAAACAGTGGAAAACCAATAAATTCTTCTTAAAAAAGTTTTGTATCCTAGAGAGGTTTCTAATTCATTTTCAGGTTCGACCACGGCGAACCCTTACCGCGAAATGTCGTC
>OX375865.1:59842780-60001529 GCA_947359475.1 Heligmosomoides polygyrus bakeri | reverse complement strand
CCGTAACGTAAGCAGGACCCGCGTGGCAAGCTGAATGTGGGTACGTTGACAGGCCGCTCGTGCGAGTTGGTTGAAGCACTGGAGCGAAGAAGAGTTGATTTATGTGTGGTGCAGGAGACGAGGTGATCCTGCAGCAAGTCAGGAGACATAGGGCGTGGCTTCAAGGTCGTCCTATGTGGAAGTCCCAGGACCACCAGTGGTGTCGGAATAATCGTCTCCGAACGATTTCGTGACTCGATTGTAAGCGTTGAGCGCTTTGACGATCGATTGATGAAGATCGTTGTCGCCGCTAAGGAGCGACTCTATCACTTCTTCTCTGCGTATGCTCCGCAGACTGGCTGCTCCGATCAAGCCAAGGATGAGTTTTGGAGCCTGCTTGATGAGAAGACAGCAGAGGTACCGTCGAAAGATGTCATCATAGTCGCTGGTGACCTTAATGGGCACGTAGGTGCTACGAAAGACGAGTACAGCTGTCATGGTGGTTTCGGATACGGATCGCGTAACGCCGATGGTGAGCGCATTCTTGAGTATGCGGAATCGCATAGCCTCACCATTGTGAACACCGTCTTCCGAAAACGCGACTCGCACCTTATCTCATACTACAGTGGGAGCTCCAAGTCTCAGATAGACTTTGTCCTTGTGAGAGATCGCGATCGGAGTCTTGTCACAGACGCGAAGATCGTGCCGTATGAGACGGTCGCCCCACAGCACCGACCGCTGATCTGCACTCTGAAGATTGTCCCTCCGAGGCTGAAGCAGGTCGAGCGATGCGGTGCTGCAAGAATCAAGTGGTGGTGAATGAGAGAGAGGGAAGCAGCTGTGATTTCTCGCGTGCGGTTACCGACAGTCACGACTGTCGACGAAACTTGGAAGAAAACGACCGACGCGATTCGTCAAGCTGCACAGTCGGAACTCGGCATTACGAAGTCTGGACGACGCAAGGTCGACAAGCAGACATGGCTGTGAACGAACGATGTAAAAGCGAAGATTCGAGAGAAGAAGTCGCTGTATCATGTGTTTCTCGGCGGCAGAACAGCCGACAACTGGCAGGAGTATCAGAAGGCGAAGAAGGCTGCAAAGAAAACCGTGGCTGTTGCGAAAGCCACTCATTATAGTGATTTCTACCGAAAGCTCGAATCGCGCGATGGTGAGCGGTGTTTGTACCGACTTGCTAAGTCTCGCCGTCGCCGAACCGAGGACATTGAAAAGTTCTTTGGCATCAATGATGAGAGCGGCCATCTTCTGACAGACTGCAAAAAGGTGCTGAAGCGATGGCGTGATTACTTTGAGGAAATTTCCACTATGGAATTTCCCCATCCGGCCATCCCTTCTGTGGATTCTGTTCACGGTCCCGTTCACGATATCACCGTAGAGGACACAGAAGCGGCTCTGAAGAAGATGAAGCCCGGTAAGGCGATAGGGCCGGATGATCTGGCAGTCGATATCTGGAAGTCGAAGCTCTGGTATCCTGCTGAGTGGTTGGCTGAATTCCTCAACCAGGTAGTAAAGGAGAAGAAAGTACCGAAGTGTTGGCACAACAGTACGACGATTCCGATTTGAAAGAAGAAGGGCAGTCCTACAGGCTGCTCCAATTAACATACGATTCGCTTGCTTTCGAAGATCTTCATGAAGATCTTCGAGCGGATCTTCGATAGTCGAATTCGTGAAATTGTCAAGCTCTCCGAGAACCAGTGCGGCTTTGTGTCTGGTTGTCGGACCATCGATGCCATACACGCCGCCCGCCTCCTGGTGGAGAAGCATCGCGAGAAACAGAAGCCGGTGCATATAGCCTTTCTCGACTTGGAGAAGGCCTTCGACCGCATACCGCGTGATCTTATATGGTACGCCTTGCGACAACACGACGTACCTGAGGAACTTATAGAGCGGGTGCGGATGCTCTATTCTAGCCCAAAGAGTAGAGTGCAAGCTGCAGCTGGAACCTCAATGGAGTTTCCCATCTCTGTTGGGTTGCACCAAGGTTCTGGGCTTTCTCCACTCCTCTTTGTTGTCGTCATGGATGCCATCACACAAGATCTTCAGAAACCCGTCCCATGGACGCTGCTTTATGCTGATGACGTCATGCTCGCTTGCGAGGATAAAGATGATCTCGAGCGGTACGTGCAAGCCTGATGCGACCGTTTGGCGAGGTTCGGACTCAAATTGAATGTCAAGAAGACCGAGTACCTAACGACTGACGTGAGCGAGTCCGGATCCATTAAGATTAACGGTACCGAATTTGCACGCACTTCGGTGGTCAAATACCTGGGATCAGCAATAGCGTCTGACGGCGATCTGATGGTTGAAGTGAACTCACGCTTGGTCCAAGTGGCGCTCGTTGACTGGCGTGCTCTGCGACAAGAAGATACCAAAGCGCTTTAAGTCGAAGATCTGCAGAGCATCCGGCCAGTAGCGATGTGCGGCGCTGAATGTTGGCCCGCGACTAAGGAAGTTGAAACGCGCCTCAGCGTCATGGAGACGAAGATGCTGCGCTGGACGGCTGGAGTCACCCGCATGGACCGCATCAGAAGTGATGCTATTCAGCAGAAGTTCGGTGTCGCGCCGATAGCTGGCAAGATGCGCGAAGCTCGTTTACGAGGGTACGGCCACGTTCTGCGTGGGAAAGAAGACAGCATCCGCAAGATAGGCCTTGAGTTGGAAGTATCTGGAAAGCGGCCTAGAGGACGCCCGAAGCAGCGTTGGTCCGATACGTTACACACGGACATGAAGGTAACTGGCGTCGGGAAATCGGGAAAGGTGGCGTCGTGACACCAGAAGAGCGGACCCCGCGACGAAGCGGGACAATCGCTGAAGAGAAAGATTGTAAATGTAAAATACGTTTTGACCTCGGCAATACACCGTTTTGACCCTCTAGCTCAGTTTTTAACCTGTGGTCAGGTAAGAAAAAGTCAGATTTTCGTCGCATAGGGCTACGCCCTGTTCCAATTAAACCATGCATGTCTCGCTGTGAAAGCTCTCGTTAGTTGCTACCCCTAAAAGATTAATGTCCTCTACTTGTTTTGAGCGTTTCTCATTGTAAACACAACCACGAAGATGATCGAAATGTGTTTTGGTCCATCTCTAGAATGCTATCGTTTCCAAAGTCGAGGAGAGGTGGAAAAAATTTTCCGCCCAAACATCGCGCGACACTCTTATTTTTTGATGCTAAGACCGATTTCGCCCTTTCCTCGTCTACGAAAATTATTTAAGCCGCTGCCATTCCTTATCAATTTTTGTGCACTATGTTCCGTGTCAAAGGAGAAAACTGGAAAGCAAGTCTGACCAAAGTGGTGAAGAAAACAAGTCTATGCATATATTGACATTGATAGCCAAATCACTCATGTACGCCGCAAGCTACCGTATTCGGCCGAGTGTTCAGAAATGGATGTCATATTCATCCAAAATAACTCACGACTTCTGAAGTCCTTATAGTACACATTTACGGCTTTCTATAATAAAAAAACTATTCATATCACAGCGTAACCTGCGTGGTGAGAAGATGAGGGTTTCAGATTCTACCTCGCGATCCGTTTTGTCGGTCCGAGATGGGTGAAGTTGGTCCTCGGCTGTCTGGGAATACTTCTCCAAGTTCACATGACGAGGTGCGTCCGAATTGAGCACCAGCTGCTCGATCGTGGAAGCCCAACGACACCTGTTTCAGTCTGCAGTGCATCCTGATACTGGCCGCGTTCAGCGCGCTTGTGACGTGGCTTTCAACGTTGAGTCGCAACTTCGTCGTTCCGTGGGCTCTCTGCATCGCCTTCGTGCTCAAAGGCAGCGATGTGGTGCCGTTCACGATGGAGAACCATGTGTACTATCGAGAGTTCAACGTCTACCTTTACGGTGCGATAAAGGTGAGTTCCTTTAGGGGCATGAAAGCTCTGCAGTTCTAGTTAGTTCCCTATAGCGAAACATAATCTCGTTAGTCCTTCACAGAGCAACAGCAGCTCCCGTAAGATTCCGTTTCTTGAAACCTCGACCTATCCATGCTTTTCTCAGCTCCTTAACAGATCCTCTTTCAAATCAGTGAAGATGCGAAGAGAACGGAAAGGAAGAAACTTAGGTAGCTGTTGGAGTGGATGAACAGGCTGACACACAAGACAGCCACTCCAGACTGCTTCCGCAAAATAATTGCCCCTCTTTAAGCATTCGACTTTCCGATTGGACGCGCGTGTAACAGCGGATTATACAGGGTGTCCCAAAAAAATGTATGCAGTGTATATACACCATAACTTTGCTCACAGCAGAGGAACTGAAGAAGTTAAGGGATCATATGAAAGCTTAAGAAAATGGAAATTGTCTGACATATGAGTGGTATGGAATGCGCCTTGCACTTGACTGCGATTTTGTATTTTACATTCGATTGGTTGTGTTTCGCTTGAATACTTTTTATAATTTCTCCACAGAGTAACAGTATTGATTGACTTGTGCTTCCTTTAAGGTTTAAAATTTAAAAAACACACTACGGCTTGCAAAAAGTGCAAGCTGTCATTTAAAAAATGCAGATTCTAACAGGCTTCTAACATTACTGCCAGTGAAGCTTTTGAAGTTGTCTGAGGCTTATATGAAAGCACAGGGTAAGAGATTTCTGTGGCTTGTAAATAGTCAGTCGTGTAAATAGAGCCAGGCACCCGCCTGAAAATATTGCATTTAGACTTATTTGATTGTGTAGGGGGTGGAAGCTTGTTACAATGTTGTTACTGCTTAGCCAGATTAATCTGTACTGTGCTTCTTGTAACATCTAGAATTTGACAACCACGTGAAAGGCAGGTGACATGCGAGTTTATTAATTGCACAATTTAAATGTGAGCAGGAGCCCCACTTTCCAGGACGGATTCTGTGGAGTGGTGAATGGAGAGATGAATCGGCACAATTTTATTTATTCATTTATTCATGCACCTAAAGTGCGCCACAGAAACCAAACAAATTGAGGAAAACCTAGTGACCATGAAATAGCAACGCTTAGCTTAAAAGCACCAACGCCAACGAAATCGTGAGCCACTTGGATAGCACTACGAACTGCAACAGAATGAGAGAAATGTCTTTGCAGATTATTCAGAGCACTCAGTGCAAAGGGCTAAAAATATTTCGTCATAAAAACGAAAGCATACTGGAGCATAATATTATGTCGAGTTGTTTTACATAAGGTCGGTTAAAATCAATAAAAATGTGTATCGGCATGGAATGTGCAGGCGTTGGCATTCAGTATAACTACAGTGTATGGTGTGACTTCAAGTGAGTGTGGAAGCCACTTTCGAGCATCCTTGACAAATACGAAACATCCAGGAGTCCGGCATTATTACCGGTCGTACCAAGGCGAGCAATTGATACATTACGTTACCTCTCAGCGATGCATCGATAGGAACTGAAGAGGTCAAGCGCAACTGTGGTGATATATCTAGATCAGACGTTCAGCGGCCTACTGGCCGCCAAACGTTTTGTTGGGGGTTCGCCCCAAACCCGGAGAATAGAACACTCCGACCGTCTTCTTGTCCTATTTAGGCCTTCTCTCATTCATTAGGGTAAAAAACTGGTTTTGCTATATAGATTAGTGTAGCGCAATACGGTAGGGCAGAACCTTCAAAACTGCTCCTATGGGGCCTACCCACCCTCTATCGCACGTACGCGATTCATTCTCTGAAGTACTCGTTCTATACCTGGCGAGGAACAAATAGAGAGCCTTAATCCGTGGTGCTTATTCTGCGGAAACACAAATGAAATCAATTGGTATTGGAAGACCGATGCAGTTCACATTCCGACGGGAATAACATTACTCCGATTCCTTTACTCATTCTCCCTACCCCCATCCCACACACTCCACCAGTACCCCTTTACCCATGTGCCGGCAGAAATCGGAAGTGAGAATCAAGTACGCGCACACTCGTCGTTGCACGAAGCCTTAAGAAGTCATTTGAAAATCTCACGGATGCTGTGCAAAGTTTTATCTGTGGCACGTCTTCTGGATCCGGATGCACATTGGATCACGCCTGTGACACATCTGCATCTGAGTCCGGACGCATATGTCACGACGTCTACGATACGTCTTTTACACCCCGACACACGTGGCACTAGGTCTGTAGCACGTCTTCTGACCCCACGTTGGACGAAACTGAGAGAAAATACTGGTCCCCTTATTGGTCCCTTTCACTGATCCCCTTCACTGGTCCCCTTTACTTGTCTCACCTTTAATGGTTCTATTACTGGACCCTTTACTGAACCCCTTAAATGGTCTTCCCTTTATTGGCTCCCCTCTTGACTGGTACCTCACTGGTACCCTATTTATTGGTCCCCCTTCACTTGACCTCCCCCCCCCCTTCACCGCTCCCCATTAGGCGCTTTTATAGCGGTGCGTCAAGTTCGGGGCGCCGCGATTGCAGTTAGAAAGGGGAGCGTCGGCGACGCGTGGCCCCGAGCTTCAGCGTACTGGGTCCGGATGACGTAGGATACGGTCTATGGGTCAATGAAAGACCAAAACAGAAAGGATTCGTCTGGATGATAAACGGAATGCATCTTGCCAACGTTAGTGGTGGTATTCCTGTGGGGAGCGACGAGTCCTCCCTTATGGCTAGGGTCGAAGTCGCCGGCTCAAACTAAGGTAGAAATTGGGGAGGGTGATATAGAGTTGAATCCTCTGCAATGCAAGTGGCACTAAACGACCGTTATTTCGAAATATGTGCTGGTTCAAAAGTAAAACTGCTGGAAGGTACTCATCGTCGAGAATCATTCAGAATTCTCTCTCATGTGGCCATTCCGGGGTCATTGTGCACTACTCATATCTTTAGCGTAGTAGGTAAAACTTTGTCAATGTCTACAAATCTCCATTGCCTTCCTAGGTCACGGCAGGTACGGGTGACTGAGGTCGTGGTCACTGATTTTGCCCAAACTCCAGCGTAATACGAAAATTGAATGATAATGATTCGTGATCAGCACCCCAAATAGCCCCCACAGGCGAAGATTGGGCGAAATCGGTGATTATAACCTTGACAGCCTTGGTCGGCGAACCTACCGTAATCAGTTTCAAAAACGGATGTCAGATTCATGATCGACACCCCAAATAATACCCCTCCCCCTCGTAGGCGAAGTTTGGTTGACCACCTACCCTGTACTCGTCTACCTCTGGAGTCCTGAAAGTACAATAGCTCCACCATTTTGCTACACCCTTTTTTGTTCTGTTGATTGGGGAACTAAACAAAAAGGTCATAGCAAAGTGGTTCACCCCGGTGTGAAATTTCCGACTCCACACCGAGTCTGCCGCAGCTGACCGCGCCGCGCCGCGCCCCTCTCTTCCGCGGTGCGGTTCGCCGAATACCATAACCTAAAATTCCGTCAATTGTGATGTTTTGGGGCGGCGGAGTATGAAAGCGGTGCGCAGGCGGCGCGAATAATCGATAGCTGTGGCAACCACCATGCCGCGCCGGGCGGCGGCGTGAGTATAAAAGGCGCCTTACTGATCCCACCTTCACTGCTCTCCCCTTTATTGGTAAACCTATTACAGGTCTCAATTCACTGGACCCCGCCCCTCCTTCACCGTCCCGTCCCACCTTCTCTAGTTCCCCCATTCCCAATTACTGGTCCCTCTTCACTGGTTCCCCTTTATTGTCAGCCCTTTTCAGATTCACCCTTCACTGGTCCCCCCCCCCCCCTTCGTCGGTCCCTACTACTGCTCCTACTTTCACTGGACCTCCATTTACTGGTTCCCTCTTTACTGGTCCCCCTATCCTTCACCGATCCCCATTACTGGTCCCACCCACACTGGTCCCCCTTTTATTCATGAAATTTTTTCCAGCCCACCCTTCACTGGACCCCTCCCCTTCACCTTTCCCCCTTCACCTGGTCTCCCTTCACTGGTCAACCTTCTACCGGTCCCCTCTTCACTGGACCACTCTACCCTCCCCTTCACTGGTCCCTATTACTGGCTACTTCCTCACCGGTTCCCCTTCACTGGAGCACCCCCTCACCTGTTCTCCACTGCTGGTCCCACCTTCACTGGTAACATGTCATCTGAATCTGGAAGGCCTTTCACGACATTTGTGACATCTCTTCTGAACCCAGGCACCTGATGAACGACGTCGATGACCATCGTTGACACGTCGTGTGAATCCGGAACCCCTGGCGCGACATCGGTGGCACGTCGGCTGAATCCGGAAAGGCCTTTCGCGACATCGGTGACACCTCTTCTGAAACCAGGCACCTGATGAACGATGTCGGTGACATGCTTTCTCAAGCCGGAAGTGCTTTGCGCGGCATTGTTGACACGCCATGTGAATTCGGAACCCCTGGCGCGACATCGGTGACACGTCGTGTGAATTCGGAACCCCTGGCGCGACATCGGTGACACGTCGACTGAATCTGGACAGGCCTTTCGCGACATCGGTGACACCTCTTCTGAAACCAGGCACCTGATGAACGATGTCGGTGACATGCCTTCTCAAGCCGGAAGTGCTTTGCGTGACATTGTTGACACGCCATGTGAATTCGGAACCCCTGGCGCGACATCGGTGACACGTCGTGTGAATTCGGAACCCCTGGCGCGACATCGGTGACACGTCGAATGAATCCGGGCAGGCCTTTCGCGACATCGTTGACACGTTTTCTGAACCCAGACGCCTGTTGAACGACGTCGGTGACACCTCTTCTGAACTCGGACGATCGCCTTCACGACGTCGATGAAACATGTTCGGGACCCGGACGCCCTTTGCGTGACATCGGCGACACCTCTTCTGACTCCTCTAAACACGACGTAGGTGACACCTCGCCTGAACCCGAATGGCTACTACTCGAAGTTTACGGAAGGCCAAATGGACAGATGGACGGACAGACGGGCGGACAGACGGACGGACAGAAGGAAGGGCAGACACAACCGCTTACTCTTTTATATATAGTAGGATAAGAAGATAGAAACGAAGTACATTAATGAACAAAAGTACAGTACATTAATAATGTTAATAAAAACTCGTAATGAAGTAGGTGCACAGAAACTAGTCGGTATGAAAATAAAGGTATGAATGCTTTGCTCAAATGTTCTGAATACTGCCAAAGCTAATAGGGGAAAGCAGCAGAGATAGTGACCTCAACAGTAGTGCGAAAAGAACAAACCGTATAAAAAACAATTCAGAACTGTCTATGATACTATCAGCAATACCGGATGAAGCATAGAATCGCAATATAGCGTGGAGTTCCCTTTGAAGTGGTATCGGAATGGATCACCGTATGCCATTGCATAGAACATTCCAACAGTTGTTAGGGCCCCTAGAGACACTCTGTAATATCCAAGATCGGCAAAAATGGTCAATGTTAAGAAACTGAGGAAGATCTAACCTTATTAGCTTAAGCTTGTAATCTTCTACCATCCTTGCCTGGAAAACATCAGCGTGTGAATTAAAAATAACTGAAAAATGCTTCTTTCTAACCCTATTGTACTGGATGTTTACACCGCCTAACCTAGGAATGGCGGGCCTAAAAATCCAGTATTTGCCAACTGGTAGCTTCACTTCACCTTTCAGGAGATAGTAATAGAACACCAAGTCAGCAACACGCCTTCTACATTTCAGGCAACGCAGAGCAAACATTTTTAACGCTCTGGAAAAACTATTCGATTGTAAGAACCACTAACTCTGTACCACTGTAGGCGAGTAAAACAAACAGCTGTTGCACCTTTTCAATTTTCAGGACGTCGTTCTTGAGGATGGGACTCCAGATTTGCATACAATACTCTATATGAGGCAAAGCATACGATTTGTAAAGATGTAGCAGTATTGATTTATCTTAACCCTTGATGTTACGAAAAATCATGAACAAGATGGAGTATGCCTTCTTCACTGAAAAATCAATGTGCCTTCTAAATTTGAGCTCGGAATCGAAAATTACTCCCAGGTCTTTTGTTGGGCAGCATTTGGTAACTGGAACATCACCGACAAAGAAGTCAACAGGTTAACGACCCAATATTCATAAGCAAGCTTTTATTTGAGTTAAACGGAATACTCCACTCTAGAGCCCATTCAGTCATTTTCTGAACTGAAGCAGTAGGGCTGAAAACACGACTGCATTGTTCAACTCGTCGTAAGCTCCGTAAACCTTGACGTCATCCGCATAGGCTTTCAAATGAATTTCCGAATGGGTTTTAATGTATGCATGCATCGTGTGTATAAACCAAATGGGGATAGCGCATTGTGGAGTGCCACTTCTGTACAATAAGTTTCTAGAGTAGAAATCTCCCACTTTAACTGTCCTACATCTATCCTTCAAATCAACTGTAATTATAATTACAGCTACTGGGTGACGAAAATGTTAAAAGAATCACAGCGCAGGTTAATCTGGCCAAATAGTAACAGGATCGTAACGAGCACTCAGCCCATGAATCGAGTCTAAAATGCAATGATTTCAAATGGGTGCATCGCACAATCTTGACTATTTACACGCCAGAGAAATCTCGTTACCCTGTACTTTCATATGAGCCTCAAACAGCTTCAAAAGCTTCACCAGCAGCAGTGTTAGAACCTTCCAAACAGTACACAAGCCGTAGTGTGTTTTTAAATTTTAAACCTTAAAAAAGCACTGATTATATGTTGCTGCCACTCTGTGGAGGAATTATAGGAAGTATTCGAGCAAAACACATTGTAAAATGCAAAATTGCAGTCGTATGAATGGCGTAATTCATACCACTCCTACGTCATAAGAATTTCATGTTCTTATGCTTTCATATGAGCCCTTAACTTCTTAAGTACCTTTCCTGTAAGCAAAGTGATCTCTTTTCAAACCGTGTATACGTTTTTTGAGACACCCTGTATTAGCTGAGAGCCAGGCTTCGTGCTTGAGCGATTTTTTGTGCACATTAGGTTTCTTTCCCTCGCCCTCATTTTTCTGTTTCGTAAATGCTGTATGAAGAAAGGAGTGCCCAACTTTCTGTCTTCTTCACATATAAGTGCTACAAATGACCGATGTGTCACCTGCATGGTCTACGTAGAAAATGCCCGAATCTCACGGTGTCGCTGCGTGCGGAGAATGCGAAGTGGAAGAAAACGCCAGGGTCAACGTACCGTACACCAGAACGTATAGTATAGTCTTATAGTATAGAGAAAACGTACACTACTCTAGAATATAACATCATGTGATTATCAGCAAAAGTGCGATGATAAGACAAACAACTGTGGTGTAAACGCCATTGAGGAAACTCGGAATAGATTCGAAACTAGTGGATTTGAACAGCCTTAACCAGATGCATCGTTAAGCTAATACATCGCTAATCCAATTTCCGTAGCGTTTCAATCAAATTTCAGCTTCAGTAAGAGTTGGATCGAAAAAATCATACTCAAAAAATGCTCTACATTCCAAAACAAGAGAGGTCGAAGTAGTTGTGTTAAGGTACTGCAGGTACTGCAAGTTCTGTTCATTTTATGGCAACTAAAACGCTAGGACGGCGTCAATAGAAGGCTTTTGTAAAGCCTTTTATGTAGCAACCAACCATGTTATTTCACATTTAAATCCTTGTACTACCGGTGTCCTGTAGGAAGAAATAATTAAAAAGCAAAGATGTGTCGAAATATGTATCTAACATCCCCTAAAACCGTAGTGTTCAGCCTCTCCGAACAGGTTCCGTTCCAAAGATGACGTGTTCGGAATGTGTCATGCTACCATCCTGTACCAGCGGACAATACAGTAGCCATGGCTTTGTTTTAGCATTAACAAAATGCGCTAAAACACAGTAACAATATTTTTAATGAAGGGCGCATTCAATATTTTCTCTCACACCATATTCTGAATTACCAGTGGCTTGCACTAGTTGCATTCGAGCAGAGATTGATGTAGAGGTTCCTGTACCGCGCACTTAGAACAATTCTTAACTGTGTTAATACATCTACATTAGCGGAGCTCCTGGGCTGACAGCAGTGACCAAGAAGAGGATCTGTCACGTGAAGTAAGCATTTCTTAACGAACACCGTTGCAGAAAAACGCAAGATCCTTTTATCCTTACAACGGCAGCTGTTCTGTCTTTTGCTGAGTCAAACATTTCCATGCATCGGCAGCCAATGCATACATAGTCGGCAACATCTTTGTTTTTCCTTTTCAAAGTGCATTCGCGTCACTGCCCTCAATTATGCGATGAAGTGCAAATATAGTAATAGATCTGCACCCTTTCTGGGACGGGCTAAGCTTTGCTGGTGTGGGTTGGTACGGTATTTCGTGAACTTTACGTGATAGGGAATGATCACAGCGCTCTTACTGAGCATGCGGACGAGACATTCCCACGGCTCCAGTCGCTTCGCCCTTCACAGGCCCTGTCCATGACGGAATGAAAAAGTACCGTTTCGTTGCCCATGTGGCTACCATGTGTTTTGTTGAACGGGTTTGATCGCGCCATCGACAACCGCTCAGGGTGGTGGATATTTTCTCCCCTGGCTGCGGGCATTTTCTCGCCTGAGCGCGCGCATTTTCTCGCACCGAAACAGACGCGGCGCGGTTCGGGCATTTTCTCTCGTAGTCCACCTGCATAGATTCAATCTGTGAATTTCTAGAAGCTTATCACCTATTTATTGACCTGGGCAACATAGAAAAGCTCTTCGCCTGTCATTTACACATTCATTTTACCAAGTAGAATCACTAAACTTGCCAGGTTTTTTCTTTGGAGTGGTCTCCACGAAGCGTCCAAAATGCATCAAGCCTTCGATGAGCAAGTAAAAATAGTTCTCATTGTAAAGTTCATTTGAACGAAAGTCTTCTTCCGAATCAAGGGTATCCTCAGGGAATGCTCTTCCCGAAAATGTAAGATTCACGTGAGATATCTGTGACCAATGGCACCTAAACTAGCATTCGGACTTCAGCTTACTGTACTTATATAAAAGATCCGTTAGATAATAATTAAAGCCCAGAAGAGCAACGGTAATTTAGCAGGAAGTAGCTGCATACACATTCGTGTGTTGTTTCTCTTCATTTCTTGTTGCATGTGCTTCTTGTTGCTATTCTGAGGAACAAAGCAGTTTAGCCGTCTTCAAGTAGAAAAACGGTCGTAAGAGCTGCTCTTGATCACCTCACATTTTAAAAACGCGTGAAGCCTGTTCCTGAGGTGAATCCTGAATCAGAATTCCAATCATATTTCACAAAGCATTGCTGTAGCGATTCCTTTTCAGATTCTTAATTTCTGCTTACATATGTGCAAAAACACGGAAAAGAAGTACAGAGACGTATGGGAGGACCATCTCGTCTATTTGGCCTACTTGCCTTATTCAATGACTCTGATTGTACTCTTCGAGGATTTCACAGCTCAACTACACACTAGACTGCCACACCGAACCATTGGTTCTAAAGATCTCAGGTGCTCTCGTTTGACGTTTTTTGTTTCTGTGTCGAGGTTCAGCGTTTTGAATACAAGACACGGCGCAAAGAAGTGTGCGTCGAAATAGGACGGAAAGAGGTCAGACGCTATGAGGAAGAGAACCATCATTGCTATGATTTGTGCTGCATTCTCCGGGGCGGTCACAAAAGGGAGAATGGCGTCCCGTTCTCCAAAATCTCTTCAGCACAATATCTTAATTATAGACAGAACCGAATCAGATGCAAGCACTCAGCTTCGCACAAACTCCGCCTGCTTCAGATTCGTCGGGTTCTTTGCCGTCCGCCTTATCGTGTGGTACTTCGCCTACGAATTCGTGCTCCACTTCATCCACGTTCACTCCATATTCAACTCTCCAGTGGAAGTAGTACATCGCCTCAGCAACTACGAGAGTCGGTTCTTCGCGGTTGTTCTGCTTCGTCTTTTGACTGTCGACTTTACAGTGTCCGCCGTTGCGTATGTGGCTGGCCAGCTGTTCTACAACAAGTACGTGGTGATGTTCGGCATGCCATCCTTGTTCGCATATCTAGACGGTAGGCCACATAACACTGAAGGGGTTTCAACTCTCCGAGGAGCTTTGATTGGAGACCTATGTAGCTGGATGTAGCTTCTGGTGCTAAATATGTACAAGGTTACAACTGCGAAATGCATCTCCTGAACGAGTTGTGGCCCGTTAACGTTTACCGTGTCGACCGTTGATTGTCTGTGTGGAGGGTTCTGTTACGAAACTGGGGTGAATACCGTAGACGACATGCCCTTCCTGATGACCAGACGAATCAGTCATTATTCCTCGCGGTTCAAAGGAAGGATTTTAGTAGCAACACCCATGGGGATGAAGGGAAGGGAGGATAGAGTTCTATTTTTATAAAATCAACCGCAACGTAAGTGATAAGGAGGGCGGATAAGTGGAGCATGGCTCAAACGGAGGGAGTGCACAGGATTCCTCTGCGACCGTAGGTGCTCCAGGACACTCAAAGGCAAGATATATAGAACAGCAGTGAGGCCGGCCCTCCTCTATGGCTGTGAGTATTGGGCCCTAGGTAGAGCGTAGGAGCGGCAACTGCACGCTGCGGAAATGAGGATGCTCAGATGGGCATGTGGATGGACCCGTCAGGACAGAGAGGGAAATGAGGATGTTAGGACAGTGGTGAAAACAGCTCCGATCCAGCTGAAGATGAGGGAGCAGCGCCTAAGGTGGTACGGACACATCCTCAGAAGACCAGAGGATCATCCCACGAAGTTGGCCCTAAATTTCGAGGCACCCGAAAAACGTCCGAGAGGAGCTCCAAGGAAAAGGTGGAGGAAGGACGTCATTAAAAAAGATCTCTCCGAAGTCGGCGCCGCGCCAGACGACGCCCCTGATAGGACGAGATGGCGACGGATCACAAGAACAGCGGACACTGCGACTGCGCGGGACTAAACGTTCAGAGGAAGAAGAAGAACAAGAACCGCAACATGAAGGAAGTCGAAGGCGAACACCAATTTGGCATCATCACCCCAGAATAAGCACCACTCACAAATTTAGAGCGACACCAGTGGTGCAACAACTCTCACTACTCTTTACCATAGCGTCGGCCAAAAATTCAGATGCGGGTGGCAGACTCGTGACCACTGTCACTATGAATGACTCCCATGAAAAAAGTTCGCGTGAAACCTGTGATTCTGACCGATCTTCACTATCGTTCACTCATACTTCCGCGCAGCATGCCGATAGCGGCTTTGTAGACTCTGGAGTCATGAAGCACAACAAGTGCAGTGAATGTTTTATGCCTGTAGGTATTCGACATCCGGAATTCCGAGTATGTAAAGCAGGAAGTGTTGATGATCATCAAGGCATATCTGTGACCGCCGACAGCAATTCTTTCGATATTGTTAAGCTCGGGACCGGTACAAAGTATAATATCTTACTATACAAAATTAAACAGAACAGAACAGGGATTCAGAAGACGTGCCGCAGACGTCCAACTTGCGTAGGGATTCCGAGTAAGCGGGATCAGTAGGAGGGGACCAATGAAGAGGAGGGGAATAAGATAGGACCAGTATTTTCCCTCAATTTCTTCCAATGGGATGAGGAAAAGGGGGGGGGGGGAGATGTAGAGAAAGTCACTCTCGGATTCAGAGCAGTATTAATGCCGTCGGACCCTAAATGGTGTCGACCACTACCGATTATTTTTAATTATGTTTCTGCAGATTAAGCACTTCGGATTGGAACTCTCATGATCTGTTTTTCACCACGTAGAGAGCGGGCACTTCGGAGAATAAATACAAAAAATAAAATAAAAATACATGCGATAGAAGGTGAATGGGCTTCATAGGAGCAGAGAAGGTTCTGCCCTACCATATTTCGCTGCGCTAATCTATATAGTAAAACCGGTTTTTATACTTAATAAAAGTAAGAAGGCCTAAAGGAGAATGGAGGAAGATTAGGGTTGATCTATTTTCGGGTTTGTGGCGAAACCCCCAACCAGATGTTTAGCGGCCATTAGGCCGCTGAGCGTCTGGTGTACAATAAGGCTTGAGTCAGCGCTCTTTCTTCACTTGCTTTTCCTTTGGTGATTGTTTTTGGTACTTTCCGCGGTCAAGTTGCTCTGAGAGAGCCAAGTTGTTTTGAGGATGAGTTCCGAGTCCCGCTCGAAGAGAAGACAACAAAGGTACCGTCAGAAAACGTTGTATTGTCACAGGTGACCTCAACGGCCATGTTGGGATTGTGAACGATGGTTGCAGCTGTCACGGTGATTCTGGATATGAAGCACGTAACGCTGATGGTGAGCGAATCATTGACTATGGACTCACATAACCTCATCATTGCGAACGTCGTATTTCGAAAGCGTGACTCCCATCTTATGTCTATCTATAGCGGGAATACTAGGACGCAGATCGACTCCATCCGTGTTAAGCATCGCGACCGAAAAGTGGTCTCAGATGAGATGGTTGTTCTCTGCTTTTTCTCTATGAGACTGTCGCCATACAGCACCGCCCACTGATCTGCACTTTAAAGTTCACTCCTCTGAGGCTGAAGTGGGTCGTGCTCTACGATCCACCGAGAATCAAGTGCTGGTGGTTGGAGGAAAATGCAGCAGATTTGTTTCTCGTATTCGGTTACCAGCGGTGACAACCGTCGATAAAGCGTGGAAAGATGGCACCCATACAGGCTGCATTTCTGAACTAAGCATTACAAAGCCTGGACGCCGCAAGATCGAGAAGCAGGCATGGCTGTGGACCAACGACGTTAGAGAAAAAGTCCGAGAGAATAAGGGATTATATCATGCGTTCCTGCGCAACAAGACTGTTGCAAAAGCCGTCGCAAAAGCATCATGATGACCTCGGCGAGAAACTCGAGACGCGCGATGGTGAACGACATCTTTACCGAATTGACAAAGCACGCCAGCAGACCGAGAACATCGAAGAATTCTTGGGCGTAAACGATGAGAATGACCATCTACTGATGAACCATTGAAGGGCATAGAGCGATGGCATGACTACTTCGAGAGCATTTCGATAGTATAGTTTGCCCATTCTCCTATCCCTTGCGTCTCTCAAACGCAAGATCCTGTGCAGAAGATCACTCTGGAGAAAAAGGCAGTGACTTTGAAGAAGATGAAGCCAGATAAAGCATCAGGTACGACGACTTAGCTGCCAACTATGGGAGTTGAGGTGCTGGCCGCGCGCTGAGTGGCTGATTAAGTGTTACAACCTGGTTATTGCGGAGTAAAGATACCTGGTAGTTGACAGCAAAGCATCCCGATCTAGAAGAAGAAGAGCAGTCTGCGGACTGCACAAGTTCAAGTAATTCAACTTGCTGCTGGGCAAGTATTAAGATTTAGAGAGGCTCTCAGCTCAAGCCTGTAGAAAGTTTGCCAAGGGGTGAATATCAAAAAGGTGCAAGGAATGTTCCTTGTGATTTGTTGCTTACCTGGCTAGTGTTCATGTGCTCTTCAAACTGTACTGTTTTCTTTGGTGTTCTCTTACACTTCTCATGTTAGACATCTGTCTATGCCTTGAATAAATAAATAAAATGCTGCACTGGACGGCTAGTGTTACTCGTCTGGAACGTATTCGCAACGAGGCTATACGTCAGAGATTTGGTGTCTCTCCAATTGCTGACGAGTTAGCAGTTGGAGCAACTGAAATGAGCAATTGGCAAGCTTGCCTTCAGTCGCATGGCCACATTCTTCGCGCTAGTGGTGCCACTGATTGCATGTGGACCTTTATTGACTCCCTCTTCATTGAGAATTTGTCGCCTACACTTGTGCTAGCCTATTTTCATGGCTACCGAAGTCAGGAAAGGCGTTATCGGTAGGCTGCGGGTGCGTAGCGTTCGTATCGGTTGGTCGTAAGCGTCGCGGCCGCGCGTCCAGGTGACCATACCTGCGGCGTAAATTCCTTGCTCGCCGTCTCCGCTCGCGCGCGGCGGAAGAACGGACCAACGGAGGCCGTCGTCGGCGGCGCCATGACGGTGGCCCGACGGAAGTGGTGAACACACAGATCGACCACATTTGCTGCGGCTGCAATCGTTAATGTATTCAGGGGTTTACAAAACCTGTGTAAGGATCTATGTAAGGATCTATGTTGAACCAAACATCCTACTATATATAAGCGAGAACGGTCGTTTGTCTGTGGGTGAGTGCGTTTGTTTGTGGGTGTGTTTGTTTGCACAGAAGTGCTGAAGGAGTGTGTTGGGAGGAAGTATAGGGAAGGGAGGGGGGGGGGGGGGGGGGTAGTTGTCACCAGTTGTCAACTGTTGTAGTTGTCGACAGGCGTCCATACACATGTCACCAATGTCGCGCAAAGAACGTTAAGGTTGAGAAGAGGTGTCACCGATGTCCCGCAAGGGGTGTTCGGATTCAGACGACGTGTGACTGATGCCGCGCAAAGCAGGCCCGACTTGAGAAGACATGTCACAGACGTCGTTCATCAGGTGCCTGGATTCAGAAGAGATGTCACCGATGTCGCGCCAGGGTTCCGGATTCTCACAACGTGTTAATGATGTCGCGCAAAGCACGTCCGACTGGAGAAGACATGTCAACGACGTTGTTCAACAGGCGTCCGGATTCAGAAGAGGTGTTACCGATGTCGCGCTAGGGTTCCGGATTTAGAGGACGTGTTACCAGTGAAGGTGGGACCAGTAATGGGGGACCGGTGAAGGATGGGTTCCAGTAAGGGGGACCGGTAAAGGGTTGACCAATAAAGGAGGGACCAGTGAAGGTGGGACCAGCAATGGGGACCGGTGAGGGGGATCTAGTGAAGGGGAAACCGGTGAAGGAGGAGAGAGGGGTCCAGTGAAGGGGAGGACCGGTGAATGAGGGGGGAGGAGTCCAGTGAAGATGGGACCGGTGAGGAAGGGACCAGTAATGGGGACCGGTGAAAAGGGGGGGGGAGTGGTCCAGTGAAGGGTGGACCGGTGAAGGAGGGGGAGGGGTCCAGTGAAGGGGGGACCGATAGAAGGTTAACCAGTGAAAGAGGGAACCAGGTGAAGGGGGACCGGTGAGGAAGGTACCAGTAATGGGGACCGGTGAATGGGGGGGGGAGAAGGGGTCCAGTGAAGGGGACCGGAAAAGGGTTGATGAATAAAAGGGGGACGAGTGAGGGTGGGACCAGTGATGGGGATCGGTGAAGGATAGGATGACCAGCAAAGAGGGGATCAGTAAGGGGAGGTCCAGTGAAGGTGGGAGCAGTAGTAGGGACCGACGAAGGGGGGGGGGGGGGACCAGTGCAGGGTGAACCGGAAAAGGGCTGACAATAAAGGTGAACCAGTGATAAGGGGCCAGTTAAGGGGGGTCCAGTGAAGGTGATGGACCTGTTTTGCCCTATTCCGCTATACCATTCTATATAGCAAAACCAGTTTTTTACTGTAATGACTGAGAGAAGGTCTAAAGAGGAGAAGAAGACGTTCGGAGTATTCTGTTCTCCGGGTTTGGGGCGAAGCCCCAACCAGACGTTTGGCGGCCGGCAGGCCGTTGAACGTCTGGTAGCTCTATATCAGAATTTCGAGCTCTATCTAATGAGCTCTACCTCAAGCTTATCAACACTACCGTTGGTGCGCTATTCTTCAAATTTAAAACTGAAAAATAATTTTTCGTAAAATACTATGAAGCTCCACGGATCTCCCTCGATAGAGAGCCTTCGGGCTCTCTTGTTAAGAGGGATCTCGGGCCGCTTGTCGCAGGGCCACGTGGCGCGTCCCCGGGTGGTGGATAGGGGAATTGAACGCAAACCAAATGTGACCGTGTACTGCCCAGAGACGCAGGTGGGATACAGGGGATGGACTCCTTGCTCCTGCTGTGTCGGGTCGACGCGTTCCTTGTGCGTGGGAGCGGCATGTTCGTGCACAGTGTGCGCGGATGTGTCCGTGACCGTGCGGATTGTAACTGTGTCGGCTCGGCCAAAAGCTTGCACTCGGTAGACTGGTACATCGTAAGGCGATTCGAGGCCGCCTCAAAAGTCTCGCCCCGTCCCTTCGGGCAGTCTGGCTGGCTGCCCGGAGTTCTTCGCCCGCACAACAGAGCCTGACTAGCTACCCGTGTTGTATGGAAGTCAAACACAGCAGCATTAAAGGGCCTTATTCCCCTGACCCCGAAAGAGCCCCCATTATTGCAGCGATGGGAAGGACGAGTACGGAGAGGCTACTAAAATCTCAGGGCCTAACCAGGCTGCGCAAATTGAGAAGGACTAGGATGACGATCTGTACATACAACGCCCGCACACTTGCATCGGAAGCATCCATCGAGGACCTGATGATGCAAGCCAGGAAGATCAAGTACGACGTCATCGGATGACCGAGACGAGAAGACACCACCCCTACACGCCGCCTATGACTCCGGAGAAGAACTGTTCATCGGAACATGCGACAGCAAGGGAGTAGGCGGCGTTGGTGTCCTCGTCAACACGCACTTGGCCATGAACATCGATTCGTACGAGTCTCTGACAACCCGAATCGGACGTCTGCGACTGAAGCGATGTGGTTCCGTACCAGCTTTGACTGTATTCATCGCGTATGCACTAACATCCGACTACGACGACGAAGAGGTCGAAGCCTTCTACGTGGAGCTGGAGAAGTTCTATAAGGAAGATCACACCTCCTACAAGGTGATCGTCGGAGACTTCAACGTCAAGATCGGACCGCGAAAGTCGCCGGAAGAACTTCACATCCGAACCCACGGTTTGGAGTGGAACGAGCAAGGTGAAGGCTGTTTGAGTTTATCATGTCGACCAAGACCATCCATGGAAACTCACAGTTCCAGAAGCCTCCCTCTCTACGATGGACCTGGGAATCCCCCGGTGGCCAGTTCCACAACGAGATCGACCACATCATCTTCAATCGCAGGTATTGCCTCCTGACCACGTCTCCGTTGTCCCCAAGTTCTACACGGGATCGGACCACCGCCTCCTTCGCGCGAGGTTTCGCTTTTCGCATCAAGGAGAGAAGGCCGCGAAGTTCAAGAAGAGGAATCCCAGAACGACCATCAACTGGGACCTCTACACCTCTCTTGTCGGCCTTTGGGAAGATGCCGTCATGGACAACGTCGATGAGGAATACGACCGCTTCATGCATCATTTCCATGATAGTGCTAAGGGAGCCGAGAGCTTGAAGACCACCAAGAGACGCCTGTATCCGGCAACTCTCGAGCTTATACGCCAGCGTGGAGCAGCACGAGAGTCGGGCAACTCAGCTGACGTCCGAGCTTGCGAAGCTATGCAGGTAGGCGATAAAAGAAGATCTCAAGGAGAGAAGAGCGGAAGTGTTGGCTGAAGCAGCAGAGGCAGGGTTGAGCATCCGCAATTCCCGCCGGAACTTCGCCAACTTCAAGGCCAAGATGACCGCTCTCCGTCGTCCTGACGGAACCGTCACCTCTTTCCAGAAGGACCATGGAGAAGGTCATCCACGACTTCCACTCCGATCTCTTCGATAGTCACGTCCACCTGCCCCCATGCCATCTTCCGCAGGATGGACACGTCGTTCCCTCTGTTCTCCCTTCCGAGATCCGACACGCCATCTCGTCGGTGAAGAAACGTACAGCACCCGGCCCTGACAGGCTCAGACCCGAACACCTGAAGAACCTCCCGCCAGCGCTCATCAACACCCTGGCGCGGCTCTTCACACTATACCTGTCGGAGTGCAAGGTTCCGTCTCAGTGGAAGACCAGCAAGACCGTCTTGCTGTACAAGAAAGGAGACGTGCACGACATTGGCAACTTGTCATGCACGTCTCCCGATCTGCCTGCTGTCCGTAGTCTACAAGCTGTTCACTCGAGTCATCCTGAATAGGATCAGCAGAACGCTGGACGAAGGACAGCCACGCGAACAAGCAGGATTTCGGAGAGGATTCAGCACGATCGACCACATACACACCATTACGAAGCTCATCGAAGTGTCGCGAGAGTACAAGCTGCCGCTGTGCCTTACGTTCATCGACCTGAAGAAGGCATTCGACTCCGTCGAGACTGAAGCGGTCCTCGAAGCCCTGCTCACTCAGGGCGTTCCTACTCGGTACATCAGAGTCCTTCGAGAGCTGTACAGTGGATTCACGACCAAGATCTCTCCATTCTACAACGACGTCGTCATCGACGTAAGGAGAGGGGATCGGCAAGGGGATACCATATCCCCGAAGCTCTTCAGCGCCACCCTCGAAAACGTCATGCGCGAACTAGAATGAGAAGACATGGGAGTGAAGGTCGACGGCCAACAGCTGCACCATCTTGTTTCGCTGACGACATCGTGCTCATAACATCGAGCATCAGCCAGGCGGAGCGAATGCTGGCCGACTTCGATCGTGTATGTGGGAACGTTGGACTGCAGCTGTATCTTACGGAGGCGATGTTCATGAGCAACGGATGGATTTCTGATGCCCCATTCTCGCTCAACGGAACGAACATCTCCGAATGCTCCAGCTACGTATATCTGGGTCGCGAAGTCAACATGGCCAACGACCTAGCACCAGAGCTGAGCAGGAGGAAAAGAGCGGCTTGGGGAGCTTTCAAGAGCGTCGAAGAAGTCGCGAAGAAGACGAAGAACGTCCGACTCCGTGCCCACCTATTCGACTCCACTGTTCTTCCTGCCCTAACATACGCCTCAGAGACCTGGGCTATACGAAATCTGGATGAACACGCGATCAGCGTCGCGCAGCGTGGAATCGGGAGGACGATGCTCGGAGTGACACGACTCACGCAGTGAGAGAAGGCCTCCGGCGTTCCGAGCTTCGCCAACGTTCGAAGATCAGAGGGCCAACTTGTCGAAAATTAGGTGGGCCGGTCATGTAATGCGCTTCACAAACACCCGCTGGACGAGAGCCGTTACCGATTGGATTCCGCGGGATGTCAAGAGAGCACCAGTACGCCCACCAACGCTTTGGTCGGACTTCTTCGTGAAAGCCCTCAACGACCGATATGACGCTCTTCGTGTCCCTCGAGCGAGGAGGATCCATTGGAGCACTCTGGCACGGACAGGGAGTAGAGACGCTGCTGACGCCCGCTCGAGCAATTCGATGATCAACGGGACGACAGGTGATACAGGTGATACTATGAAGCTGTGAAAGGTATATTTCCAGACTAAAATTTCACACAGAATTCAACCGCATCGTCGAAATACCTTCTATAAAAGCTCAATGAAAAAATATAGTTGTATATACCACACAGTTGGAGACATGTCTCCAAGTCAGTATCCTATGCAGAATTCAACTACGAAGTTGATATCCACAAATATTAGAAAATTTATTGTATCTACTACTATATAATTGAGTTATCTCCCTGCCCCGTAGATGGTGATGCGTATCTCACTCAGGTTGGAATATGGCTGAGATACGCCTCGCGGAACCCCTTGCGACGCCTCAGCGTACCTCGCGCGGGCAACGTCTGCCGTTCAACATGGGATGTTGTTACAGCAGAGGACGCGTAGCCTCCTCCTGCCTGACACAACGGTGTCTGCGCGCGCTTCTGAGTGCCTGAATCCAAAAGACGGGTTCCCTTCATCGCACCACAACCTTCTGGAGTCAGAAGAGGAGACACCGTCGTCCTACAACGAGGGATCGCATTCAGAATTGAGCATGAGTTGCTGCTGCAGCAGAGGAAGCGCAGCCTTCTCCTGCTTGACACAACGGCGTCTGCGCGCGTTTCTGAGCGAATCCTGAATCCAGAAAACGGGTCCCTTTCGTTGCACAACAACCGTCTGGAGTAAGAAGAAGCGAAAATAAAAGAAGAAGAGGCCACATCGTCGTCGTACGACGACCGGCCGCATCCAGAACTCAGCATTATCCCATGTTGAACGGAGAACTTTACTGCTGCAGCAGAGGAAGCATAACCTCCTCCTGCTTGACGCAGCGACATCTGCGTGCGCTTCTGAGCGTCTGAATCCAGAAGACGGGTCCCCTTCGTCGCGCAACAAGCATCTGGAGTCAAAAGAGGTGACACTGTCGTCGTACGACGAGCGGCCGCATTCAGAAGTCAACATGGGAATTCAACATCCAGAATTCAACATGCTCCTCCAGCCGAGGAAGCACAGCCTCCTCTCCATTGACACAGCGGCATCTGCGCGCGTTTCTAAGCATATGGATTCAGAATACTGGTCCCGTACGTCGCTCAACAACCGCCTAGAGCGAGAAGCGGTTCACCGACGTCATGTGACGAGTGGCCGCATTCAGAATTCAGCATTATCCCACGTTGAACGGGAAATTTTACCCGCGCGAGATACGCCTTTGCGTACCTCTCACGGGTAACGTTTGCCGTTTAACATGGCATGTTGCGGCAGAGGAAGCGCAGCGCTCTCCTGCTTGATCAGCAGCAACTGTACGCGTTTCTGAGCGTTTGATTCTGAATACGTGTCACTGACGTCTGCCTTAAGCATGGGAGGACCACTAAGGGGTGGTGGAGAAGGGAAGTAAGGGGCCTTTGGAGTGGACCAGGTGAGCGTCCAGTAAGGAAAGGAACAACCTGAAGGAGAGGCCAGGGCGGGAAAGCCAGCAAGAAGAGACCAGTAAGGGGTCAATAGTGAAAGCACGGAAGTGGGCCAGTGGTTGGGACCAGGAAGTTGGGGGGGGGGGGGGAGACCAGTAAAGGCGGACCAGCAATTGGATCCAGTAAGAAGAAAAGAGTGAGGGGGAAGCTGGCGCCCGGATTCGGAAGACGTGTCAACAGTGGAGGGGTCGATGTACTGCGCAGCAAAAACCAATGATGTTATTGGACGGTGTGGAGAAAATGTCTAGGATGAAAGGTATCGAAGTGGTGAACGGTTTGATGCCGATGAAATACACAGGAGGTCCTAGATGTTAGCGAATTTTAAGTTTGACAAAAGCTACTTTCTTAAGGTCAGTCATGGTGCAAAGTCGCGCGAAGCGCGCAAGTGCGAGACACGCCGTTAGGCGCGTCGGAGCACTTGTATTATATATATATATATATATATATATATACATATATACATATATATATCATAATAGTATTATATAATATATCATATTATAATATTATAGAAATATATTGTATTATATATTATATATAATAAAAAGTGTGGCATGGATAGCGCCACACACTCGTCTGAATTCCTGCATTTCGCGCCTGATTGATTGTGTCTTGCTCGAAATCTTGTCGTAATTTTTCAATAGAGTAGGGTACGGCTTGGTTTGTGCTTCGTTCGATGTTTAAAACCTAAAAATACACTTCAGCTAACGGCGGAATGCAGGGTATTTAAAAAATGCGGGTACTGTTTGAGGGCTTCTAATATTACTGTTAACGAAGTTTTTGGAGGCGTTCGAGACCTGTTTTTAAGCACATAGCGACGAACACATGGCAACGTGCAAATGCTCAAGATTGCGCCATGCACCTGCCTGAAACTTTACATTTCGTGCTCGATTGGTTGTTGAGAACATGCTTTAATCACATCAACATCTTTTTAATTTCTTCATTAATTGGAATAACTACATGAAAACAAGGAATCTATCAAGCATTGGTAATGAGCATATAAGTAAACACAAAACTGACAGCTATATGGTGCATCAGCAATACTAAATCTGTTCAAGCTGATAAACTTTCTCCGCTGGCACTTTTAGCGGCGGCGCTTAACAGACTCGATGGTACTGGCGTAGTGCTCCATCTTGCTGAAAATAGACCTCGTCATCCTGGAATATTTCTTGGGCGCGACCAAGGGCAGAATTGTGAAGCACCTTCAAATAAGCGGAAACTGTCCAAACACCATCGAAAAAGAAAGGTCCTACGATTCTTGAAGCACAGAGCCCACACCATTACTATTACTCCTGGTAAGTTCAGGTGATGTTGCAGAGTGAAGTTGGGGTTTTCCGACTCCCAATAACGCAATTATGTCGAATAATTTTGCCCTTCAGCTTGAACGTTGCTTCGTCACTCCACAGAATCCGTCTTGTAAAACGTAAATCCTGTCCACATTTGGTGAGAAACCACTCGCAAAGCTCCACTCTTCGATGTGGATCAATTCTGCGAGGTGTTATACCAATCTCGGTATATAACGCCTCCAATTTTGATTCTTCAGTATACAGTAGACGCGGTTTTTTTTTTTGAAACTTCAGTTTCGCGAGTAGCCTGTCGGAGCGATTTCTTAGGTGACCGATGGAATGTTTCAAGCACAACAGCTTCCGCCACCGAGTTAGTGGAAGACAGAGGTCGTCCAGAGTGTAATATATTCGAAAAACGTTGTTTTTCTGAATATTCGAATCCGAATACATTCGAAAAAAGCAATTTTTTGAATATTCGAATTCGAAGACATTCGAAAAACGCGATTTTTTGAACATTCGAATTCGAATACATTCGAAAAACGCTATTTTTCGAATATTCGAATTCGAATGAAAAATCAGGCTGGCTGATAGACATGATAGACAGGAAAAATCCCAAACAGTTCGCGGGATCGCGGAAGAGCTAGATGTCAGGGGAACTGCGGCTGCGGAAGCATTGAAACGCCTTGGGAAGGTGAAAAAGCTCGAAGAGGGGGTGCCCTACGAGTTGAGGGAGCGGAAGAATTGTCACGTTTCGGGATTTGTTCTTCTCTACTTTTATGCGACAAACTGACCCGTTTTCGGATCGAATCATCACTTGTGATGAGATAGAGATTTTGTATGATAAAAGCGAACGTTCCAGACAGTGGATAGACGCCGACGAACCCCCTTGGCATTTTCCAAAGGCGGGCCTTTACCAAAAAAGGTAATGGTCACTGTGTGGTGGTCGGCGCCTAGTGTAATCCATTACAACTTTTTGGCACGAAGCCAAACGATCGCAGAGTCCTACTGTAAAGAAATCGACGAAATGCACCGGAAATTGCGCCAACTTCAGCTATTATTGGTCAACGGAAGAGGCCCGACTGTTTTGCACGATATCGCCCGCCCACACTTTTCACAAATCACTTTGAAAATTGAACGAATTTTGAAGTTCTGTCTCACCTGTCATATTCTCCAGACCTCTCACCAAACGACCACCATCTTTTCAACAACTTTCAGAACTTTCCTGCTGGTGAAACATTCCACACTCAGGACCAAGCCAAAACAGCTTCTGTGGATTCTGTCGAATCTCGACCGCCTCGTTTTTTCGCAAACGGAATAAGTTCACTGGCCACCCGTTGGCAAACGTCTGTTGATTCGAACGGTGTTTATCTCGACTAAATCCGATAAGCTTTGAGAAAGTTATCGTAGTTCAAAGTGAAGCACTCAAAACGCTGAGAAAAATCCCTTCTGAAGCGTTCGTTACCCATACCGACCGTAAGCACCCGGGGGAGTTTCCATACAACCTAATCATATAGCTTTTGCGGAACCGTAGTTGTAGAAACGAAAAGCAGAATAGCATTCAGCGACCACGGAGGAGCAGAAGAGCATAACGAGCAGCTAGAGGAAAATCACAAGGCTGACTCCATAAGGCATTGCTCTGCACGAGAATACACCAGACGTGGCACTAGATTGCAGCGCATCCCTGTTCACCCTCACTCTCATGCTGCAGACATTTGATGGCCTATGGTCTCAGACTCCTAACTGCAGCGTGAAGGACAAGTAGCGTCCGTTTGAAACACCGTAAGAATCATAATTTCCAAGTTTTAATTGCAGTTAAGAATTCCTACTCTTCCTCGACCTCTTTGCACAGACGATGATCAGAATCGACGAGGCACTATCGTAGATTTGATTCACAGAAGGAACCGTTTTGAAGACCCTAATTACTCGAAAAACCTAACAAGCCTGTTTAGAATACGCCGCTACACAAATTCTCGTTGGGCATTCGAATGATACTTTTCGAGTAGTCGAATAATTTTCGCTTCCCGAGAAATTTTGAATATTCGAACAGTTTCAAATATCGAAAATTTTCGAGCATTTGAAACCGAATATATTCGAAAAACGCGATTTTCCTGAATATTCGAATTCGAATACATTCGAAAAACGCAACTTTTTGAACATTCGAATTCGAATATATTCGAAAAACGCGATTTTTCGAATATTCGAATTCGAATATATTCGAAAAACGCGATTTTTCGAATATTCGAATTCGAATATTCAAATTCGAATGAAAATCATTCGAATACCTATTCGAATAGGTCATTCGAGCATAAGTATACTCTGGAGAGGTACTCGCTGAATCTCCCTTGTACTTCCACGACGTTCTCGAATTTCCAGTAGCATTTCAGGATTGGCTTCTTCTCTTCCAAAGAAAGTCTAGAGCCGGGCATGCCCCTTGTTAAATGTGAAGAGCGTAGTTTGAGACGGAAGAAAGCTGCGTTATTCGTTGGCACAGGTCAAATCTGGCAATCAATAAAGCTATATGCCACAAGTCTTTCACGTGAACCCGCTATGTGCTTGAAAACAGGTCTCGAACGCCTCCAAGAGCTTCGTTAACAGTAATGTTAGAAGCCCTCAAACAGTACCCCCTCATTTTTTTAAACACCCTGCATTCCACTGCTAGCTGAACTGTGTTTTTAGGTTTTAAACATTGCAACACTGTATATGGCCTTTCATTGCCCTCTCATAAGATCATGATGTTTATTAATAATAATAGATCATTTTATTACTTGCTTATTTTACTACTCTTATTACTTGCTAGTCCTTGCTTGCTGCTAGCGCCCTGGCGGCAGTACCTCCAGGGGTTGAGGTCATGTTGAATAATCGCTCGTTGCTCGCTGCTACAATACCATCCTTAACTTTTGGTCATTGAGCGGAAAAAGCGAAAAAACCGCCTTTCCCGCCGCTTTTCTGTAGAGCTCTTCAAATTGAGCGCATTGTAAATTGAAACACATATTCGATTTCAGCACCGAGCCCTCTTCCCGATGGGCTGAAAAGCGCATATCGAGCGCCTGAAATGTACATAGTTCAGAGACCTAATTTCTGCCCGGCGCGGCTGACCCCCTCCCTCGCGGGAGATAATGAGCACCCACCGCTCCTGACTAGCTAATGAAGGAAGATATTCAGCATGTTAGAGCCTATTTTCTACCTTATATACAGTAACACATAGTTCTCTGGATTCCTTAGTATATTGCGGTCACAATGATGTGATTTTTTAAGAGATCCGATAGTTAAATTACCAGCAGGTTCAGGAAATGTGTCCACTTTGAAGAACTCTAATGCTGGAATTTCAAGTTTATGTGCGCTTGTACTCATTTGTCCCACTAAACGTTATAGTTGAAGTCTAGCTGCGAAAGTGGAACCTTTGGGGTTGAAATCGTTAGCAACACGCTGGCAAAGTTACACTCATGCCACTTCTTCGCAGTTGCCCCGCACTTTCCCCATGGTTAAAGAGACCACAAAATTGTTTCTTTGAAGAAACAAGATTAAAGATTTGGAGGCCTACGAAAACACCTTACAGTCTTCCACAGGTGAGATTTCCACTAGGTTGGAGGACATTTTAGCCACTCAGCAAATTCACTCCAAAAGCGAACTAGGTGTCGTTTGGAAAATTATTCAAAAACGGAAAGATAGCCTACTAGTGGATGCACCAGTTAAATCTGTTTTGAACGGTAGTTCAATTTCAAATTTTCGTTCATTCCCTCCGGTTTAACAGTCGATTGAAGTATCAGGTAGCCCTTGACGGGACGCAGATTACATAGCTCCAGAGTCAGTCCCGTCACCTGCCATTGTGACCTCTCGCGCCATCTGAGGGCGCCGTAATCGCCCAACCAGAGTCTTCACACTTCAGTTATCGCGGTGTCTATTATTGATCATCCCAAACACCGGGGAGGTGGTATTGTACAGCATCGAATTTCCTCCTTATCTTAACATTCTTTCCCTTTTATTCCTTTCGTTGCACATTTTTTGCCAATGCTTTGCGCATTCTTTTTTGTTTTATTTCTATCCTAAATTCAACTTTTCTGCATAAATTGAAATTTCCACTTTTAAGTAATTAGATTGTATTTTTGGGAGCATGGCGGTGAGCATTAAGGGGTTAAGTAATGCAGAGGTAGAGTGCTTGGTGCATCCAAGAAAGCTTCAAGTTCCTACACCTACCGTTGACCTTCCCATCAACCACCGACCAATGTTGCACGTCAGCAATGCATTCAAATCGCCTTCACGATATCCCGTAGAATGCGTGGCGCATACCAAAATAGATTGAGTTACGCTGTGCTTTAAACTTTGTCCTTTACTATACGGGCTAAAAACCTCGCCTACAAAAGATTGGGCAGACGGATTCCCTTCTCCTAATCTTCTTGCCTTGCCGAGAGGATTCTTTTGTTGCTCAGGGTTTCGTTTTCGCTGCTGAGCAGAATTAAGGAACACGTCAGGAACTAGAACCTGAAAGAGTGCTCAGTCTGAATTACAACTAATCACACGCAGAACTATGGCTAAGCCTACTTCCTTTATTAAACGTGAGGCAATGGCTGGTAGTCGAGTGATTAATCCTGTAGTCGAACCCTTTGCTAGAGCCAACACAACTATTGTTCTGCACTTAATCAGTTCGCACCCGCAACTGGCTGCACGTGTCCCTTTTAGATAAATGAGTCAAGCCCTTGACTGCAACAGACATTCAGCGGAAGAGATGCTCGTAACCTCTTTTATCGACTTTTTCTTAGACTAAATTGAATTATGGGAGACATAGGGGTTGTAATCTGCTTAGTTCCCTCACCAAATGTTCACTCGATGAGTTTTAATTCCGAAAGTTGGGAAGCTAACACTTCCAGGACTGTACCGTCAGAATCAGAATCGATTTTCGTTTTCCTTGAGAAGGTAGTTCAGGAAAAACGCCTAATCGGAATCGTTGAAATTCAGATTTTTTATGGCGGCCGAGCGAGAGCAAGGTGTTGTGATAGGGAAGAGGTTGCGGTGAGAATTGTGACGTGTCCTTTGAAATGATCCTGTGTAGGACGCTGTAAAGGAAGTTGTTAACAAGTACGAAAGTTTGCAAGCATCCATATTTTCTTCAGCGTGTCGCTGAGAAACGTAGATACGTTCTGTTCAATGGGTTGGACTTTTACTGCTAATTTGGAGGTTGCGAGGATATGTGCACACAGAAGAAAGTTTTTGTTCAGATCGGTAGTTCTTTTTTGTTTATTAGCTATTAGCATGATACTTTTTTTATCATGAATACATGAATTTGATATATAACGAAACCTAACCATGAACAGTTAAAAAATTAAGGCCACACCTTGTGCAAACTTTGACCAGTGCTCCACCTTTGCCATTCGTTTTTTCACCATGCGCTTCAAAGGGATTGAGTAGGTATGTGGTCAACTTACTGCAAGGAATCAGGTCTGTGGACCCAGACATTCGAAATTTCTGACAAGGTCAAGCCCTTGATTAGCTTTCATAGCTGGGAGCGGAACCATGAGAATCGAATTTCAGCTAATTTTCATTGAATTATATTAGGGTGGAAAAAACACTTCACATTTCGAAAAGTTTTTACCGTTTTCCTTGTAAACGCACTAGCCAATATTGATTGCTGATTTCGTAATCTTATCATACTTGTCTACCGTTTGCATGCGGACATAGGTGAAAACCCTTCTTGTATTTCGTTATCTATCCAATCTTCCGGACTCAATACCAGATCTACCTCATGGCCATTTTCGGCAAGTCACTCTTCATGAATTCATAAAAGCATTTGCAGTACATCAGGCAGCCGACCAAATTAAATAAATAAATAAATAAATAAATATATATATATATATACATATACATATATATATATATATATATATATATATATATATATATATATATATATATGGCTTGGGATCCTACTCACCGCGCCTGTTTTGAGTGGTTCAGAAAGTTTTAAATGGAGATTATTCACTCGAGGACAAAGCAAAAAAAGCCTGATCTCAAGCCCAATCTTCACGGAAAGGAAGATTCTCTTGAGTGTTTGGTGGGATATCAGAGGAGTGATTTACTGAGGCGAGAAGTAATGCCACATCCACTATAGCACTGACCTCGCCCCTACCATCTCTTTCATGCTCTCAAGCAAGAAACTGGAGAAAAATATTTTGAAATGGATGAAGACCTCAAAAATTGGATTCAGCAATGGTTCGACTAACTACAGTCTTTTATGCGAGAGGAATTAGAAAATTACCCAGTCTTTAGAAAAACGTAGTGGAACAAAATGGAGATTATCTCAACTGATTTGGCTTTGTAGTTGAGCAGTCTTTCTGGGATGCGCCACGCATCTAAGCAATGTTAAAGCGTAAATGCGAAATGAAAAATACAAGCGTATATGTATAAGGGAGAGGTCGTAGTTGTCAAAACCTTGTTTGGTGTACGCCGCGTATTCTACCCCGCTGCACTCGTTTGGAAGGATCAATAAGGCGCAGCGGCACCGGAAGTGTGAAAACTCTAGTTAGGCGATTTACGGCGCCCTCGGATGGCGCGAGGGGTCACAGAGGCAGGAGAGTGGACCGGCTCCGGAACTAATCTGGGTCCCGACCAGGGCCATGGTACATTTGACTCGTGATAAACCAGTAAAAATGAACGAAAATTTGAAATAGAGCTACCCTTCGAGTCAGAATTAGCTAGGGAATGGTCTCGTAGAAAATTTTTCAGTTTTTGGACATTTTATTTAAAATGACACTCAGTTAGAATTTGAGGTGAGTTTGCTCTGTAACTGCATGGCCAAAATGTCCTCAGGCCAGTCGAAATCCTACCTATGGGAGACAATAAGGTAGGGTTTTCATAGGCCTCCAAATACCTATGTTTCTTTCTTCAAAGAAACCATTTTGTGCCCACTTTAATGATGCGAAAAGTGTACGGCTAACTACGAAGAAGTGTCATATGGGCAACTTTGGCAGCGCACAATTGCTAACGATTTCAACCCTAAAGGTTCCAACTTGGCAGCTTGATTTCCACTCTCGTCTCCAACGTAACAAACCTGTATAAGCACATACAAGCTTGATGTGCCGAACTTAGAGTCCTCCAAAGCGGAGACATTTTTTGAAAATAACAACACTTAAATTGTCTGATCCTTTAAGAAAGTAGATCATTGTTATCGTGAAATACTAGGAAACCTAGAGAACTATATGTGACTATGTATATAATATAGAAACTAGGCTTTAAAAGGCCGTATCTCTTCCTTCATTAGCCACTTGGGAGCTGTGGGTGTAATTACTTCCCGCGAGCACAGGGTCAGCCGCGCCGGGCAGAATTAGGTCACTGAACTACATTTCAGGCGTTCGCTATGCGCTTTTCAGCTCATCGGGAAGAGGGCTCGGTGCTGATCACGAATATGTGTTTCAATTTACAATGCGCTCAATTTGAAGAGCGCTACAGAAAAGCGGCGGAAAAGGCGGTTTTTTTTTCGCTTTTTCCGCCCAATGACCAAAAGTTAAGGCCGGTATTGTACCAAGCCCTGGAGGCAGTGCCTCCGTGGGCCAAAAGTTAAGGCCGGTATTGTACCAAGCCCTGGAGGCAGTGCCTCCGTGGGTCAAGGACATGCTTGTTAATCAATCATTGCTTACCGCCACCACTACCGCTATAAATGGACCATAAGAAAGCACCAATTCTTCACTCTACAATCAATATTTGTGAATATAAACTTTGAGTTTTGCGTAGAATGTTGGTTAAGAGACATATCTCTACCGGTGTGATACACACAGTAATTGTTTTTCATGAAATGACTTCTTCTAGAAGGTATTTCGACTATGGGGTTGAATACTGTGTAAAATTTTAGCCTGTAAATTACCTTTCACAGCCTCGTAGTAGGTTTCCGAAGAATTATTTTTCAGTTTTAAATGTGAAGAATATCGCATCAACGGTAGTATTGATAATACAGAATTAGATGCGAGTCTATACATAGAACATATGCAACATCTCATAGTTTTTTTAATCACAAAATTCAACACAACTGCACAACAATCATGACTAAATGACCTCAACAACAACAAAAAATTGACAACTAACAACAACAATTAACATGTTTTGTTTCGCCTCTACCTTCATACAAAACATGTTTAAGGTGTTGTTAAGTTAAGTTTTTTTAAGTTTGAGGTAGAGCTCATTAGATAGTGCACGAAATTCTGATATAGAGCTATGTTTGTTTCACACCAACATAGATCACTGCACTGGTTTTGCAAACCCCTTGAAGACGTTAACGATTGCAGATTTGATCGATCTGTGTGGTCCCATCTTCCGTCTGGCCGCCGTCGTGGGGCCGTCTACGACGGCCTCCGTCGGTCCGATCTTCCGCCACGCGCGCAACGGCTGTCACAGCGCGAGCGGAGACGGCGAGCAATGAATTTACGCCGCATGTATGGCCACCTGGACGCGCGGCCGCGACGCCTACGACTAGCCGATACGAACGCCACGCACCCCGTTGGGCGCACTTTCTCCTAGGCGTGGATTTCTTCAAAGTATAGCCTACGCTAGAACAGCATTCTGCGCTTTCCATGACGTACTCGATACCAGGTCTTGGGCTCCATAGGAATACGAAACGATAGTAAAAGCAGTTAGAAAAGACATCGAAACAGCGCAACTATGGCACACACTGCTCCACTTCGGTTGCCGAGGTTTGCCGACTACTCAGGGATCCGTTTCTAATTTCCTTCATATTCGGATAGTGTGTTTTACCTACTGCGCCTTTTTGTCTGCAAGACCTCAGTCAAAAGCATAATACTTGTTAACATGTGTTTACCGAAATATGTATTGTAAATGGGGATAGGAGATCTTATCAAAGGAGAACCATATCATACAGCAAACACCTTTGGAAATGGAACTCATGAACTTTGTCACGTGAAGCGAGAACCCTACCACCACATCACTCCGACCGGTTGGTCTGTACTGATACACTGTACTGATAGATAGCTTGACGTGCACTCACGTAGTCAAGTAGAAATCGACACCACTGTCCGGTCCGAAATCGCCCAGAAGGTGCAGCTTGCAATCCTATGTCTAGTCTATACACTGCTGGACATAATGATAGATCCACTCAAATTTTTGTTTTTTCTTGTTTTTCTAGGAATTGTGAACCGCTTCGAACAAAATTTCACTACAGTTACAATGTTACAGAAAGAGCAAAAATATAGCAGAAAGAACTTCTGAGTTGAAAAAGAACAAATTTTATAAAAACTTTATTTTCCTCACCAAATGCTTTCCATAAGGGTCACAACTTCAGACTCACCAAGCAATAGAAGGTTCTACATGGTTTACAACAACAAATTTAAACAGGAGCAACAACATCAGTAATCAGTAGGGCCTCCTCGACGTTCAGTAACTTGAATTAAACGATTGGTCATACTTGAAATCAGCTTATTCACGAGGTTGCCGTCTACGGCGTGCCAGGCCTCCACAATCGCCTTTTTAGCTCACCAGTGGTCTTATAATGCTTATTATTCATGTAAATATAGCGCCATAAAGCCCCAAATGTTTTTTTACAGGATTGAGGTCTGGCGAATTGGCCGGCCAATTCAAAGTCGGAATGTGATGACGTTGCAGCCACCCTATAATGCTACCACTCACATGAATCGGGGCGTTATCCTGCTGAAATATCAAATTTCGTCGTGAGTTCCTCCTCCAGAAGCGAAGAAGACCATGTTCCAAAGCAAACTGGTACTGAGACGAGTTCATCTTTTTCGGAACGAAGAGCAATTTGACTCGTCCAGTCGAACAGATGGCTGCCCACACCATCACACCGCCACCACTGAAGCTGCGTTTTGAAAAGAAGAGTTTCTTCTTCCTCAGATCGTGCCAGTAGTTGCGAAACCCATCAGGTCCATCAAAATTGAACTTCTTTTCATCGGACCACACAATCTGAAACAGAGAAAATAGCAGACGCTATGAGACGAGAGCTCCATTACCTTTGACCAGTCGGTGCTAATGTTCTGACGTGCAAAAAGAAGTAGATTTTGACGATTCGCGGCAGTAATGAATGGGCACAGCGCATTCGTCGTCGTACGATGTGCGTGCTCTTCTCTAAGATGCGTCGGACTGTTCTGGAGGAAATTTCCACATTGAGGTTTGCTTTGGTCTGAGCGGACGTTGACAAGGAGTTCGATGTTATTCGCTCTATTGCTCTTCTATCTCGCTCTGTCGTGCTTGGTTTTCTTCCTGTAGGCTTCATGGCACCGTACACATCTGGGTTGTTCACATACGAGTTGACAACATGATAGGAACGTCCAATTTTCTTAGCAATGCTACGGTTGCTCATGCCGCAGCTCTTCATGCCGTTAATAGAGCCTTTCTCGAAATCCGAAAGGCGAGTTCCTCTACCCACCACCGATGGAGGACGAACACGACAAGTGCAGTAACACAGCTCGGCGTAAGAAGCACTCAGAAGCGAGTTTAGCTTACTATTACTGAGCGGATCTATCATTATGACCAGCCGCCAAACGCTGTATTCTATAAAATTGGAATTTTTCTGGAAATTCGCCACTTCACGAGGCCAGTTCTTGTTGTTATTTTTTGGCTTTGTCAATGCCCCTGCTACTATACAAAAGATACTCACGAGGCTTTGCAGGATTTGAAAAAATATATATATATTTTCGAGTGGATCCATCATTATGTCCAGCAGTGTATTTTAGTGATCAACGACCCAGGCTCCATCCAGCCACCTAGGTCTCCAATCAGCGTCCTATAGGATGTTAAAACTCTTGCCTGGACAGTGTTACGAAAGGCATCCGCGCGAAACGCCTCCACTCAGGTATGCGACCACCGCCACCTCCGATCTGCATCTCACGGGTGTCGCGCTACTCGCGCATGTGGCGCCACTTCGACGCTGGGCTATACCAGTTTCTCAAGATTCAGGTACACTCACCGACCCAATGAGATCACCGCGTAAGCGACTCGCGTTCAGGTGTACATACCGCTGCTCAGTGTGTCCGTGCCTCCTGTTCTACGGATTCTTCGCAGTTTGGCGACGTTGGCCGCTGTCTTTGGTGTTGTTCTCGCCTGGCATGGAGCCAAAACCCACTACGTTTGCTGGGTGAGAGTGCGCCTCTGACATCCCTATGACCGAGCGGGAAGTGATGCTTCAGGTCTTGCTGTCGGCTGCTGAATTAGTGATCGAAAGAATAGGACAAGCTGTGTGGAGCTCAGCGGAGTTCCAGAACCTGCGCATGCACATAGGAGAGAGGAACACTCGGCGTTTGATCGCACTGGGGATGTTGGCAACCGTAATACCAGGTGAGACGATATGAGTTTCTCCTTCCATTGCCTCTCCCAACCAGTCCGATAAACCTTATTCTTAATAGGGTAGAGTGAGCAGTGTCTCTTTTTCTAATTTCTTGATGAAACGTGTATTTAAAAAATACACAAGCATGGCTACGAGTTGTTGCCTTGACTGCCAAACGGTAAATTTTCAGGCCCATTCTTAAATGGAGGCCAAATATTCTTCCACCATCTCCTAGTGAGTGTTTCCATTCCTAGTTGTGAGTATAGGAATCAGGGGTAAAATAAGAAGCGGAGGAATTGGTTGTATTTGAGAGCTTTTTTATTTGGCCACCAGACGTTCAAGGGCCTAGCTGCCGACAAACGTCTTCTTGTCCTCTTTAGGCCTTTTCTCATTCATTACAATACAATAAACTGGTCTGGTTTTATACATAGAATAGTGATATATGATATAGTGATATATATAGCGAGATACGGTAGAGCAGAATCTTCAAAACTGCACCTGTGGGGCCTATCCACCTTATCCTATCCCTAAGCTTATCATTAGGCTTCGCTCGATGTGAGCGATGGTATGACATAGGCCTATCGCACGTACGCAATTCATTCCCTGAAACTCTCGTTCTATACATGGAGAGGAACAGATAGAATCTTAAGGGTTGGACACACTCGGCAGCGGCTTCAGTGCATCAAAAACGGGACGGGGCGTCGCTCTCAGGACATGTTTGCGGTGATGGGCGGTCGTTCTCTCTTTCTCTGCTGTCGACATTGGACCATTGTCAACCATCGCTCAGCTGACCGCGGGAGCGATAGCTGGTTTTGTTGAGGAAAAGGCTTTCCTATCTTACTTTACAAACAAATCTCTTTCCAGAAGGAATGGAACATGACAAAAAAATAGAAAGAATAACCGAGCTCATTCAGTGAACTGACACTGGCAGCGCTGACGCCGGACGCCAACGCTGAAGCGGAGTGTGCCATGAGCGCGCCGCCGCCCCTGACGCAGAGGCACGTACTCTGCTTCTCTGCCCTATTCTTCATCATTGGAGCTGCGTCAAGCAGCAGGAGTGTACCCAGCCCTTTAATTCGAAGTGCGTAATCTGTGGAAACACGAATAAAATCAATTGATATTAGTACACCGCTCGATACCATTCACGGTCCAACGGGAATAATATTACTCCGATTCCTTCAATCATTGTCCCTACCCCCCCCCCATCCCCTACCCATTCCACCAATACCCCTTTACCCATGTGCAGGCAGAGAACGGTAGTGAGAACCAAGTACGCGCACGCTCGTTGGCTGAGTCCGGACGCATATGTCACGAAGTCTACGACAAGTCTTTTGCACCCCAACACACGTGGCACAACGTCTGTAGCACGTCTTCTGACGCCACGTTGGATGACACTGAGAGAAAATACTGGTCCCCTTAGTGGTCCCTTTCACTGATCCCCTTCACTAGTCCCCTTTACTAGTCCCCCTTTAACGGTTCTATTACTGGACCCTTTATTGAACCCCCTTAAATGGTCTTCCCTTTATTGGCTCCCCTCTTGACTGGTAATTCACTGGTACCCTATTTATTGGTCTTGCTTCACCGGACCTGTCCCCCCCCCCCCTTCACCGCTCCCCATTACTGGTCCCACCTTCACTGCTCTCCCCTTTATTGGCCAACCCCTTACAGTTACCCTTTCACTGGACCCCCCCCCCTCCCTCCTTCACCGTCCCACCTTCACTGGTCCCCCTATTACTGGTCCCTCTTCACTAATTCCCCTTTATTGTCAGCCCTTTTCCGGTTCACCCTTCACTGGTCACCTCCCCCTTTGTCGGTCTTTACTACTGTTCCCACCTTCACTGGACCTCCCTTCCTCCCTTCACCGGTCCCCTCTCCACTGATCCCCCTATCCTTCACCGATCCCCATTACTGGTACCACCCTCACTGGTCCCTCTTTTATTCATCAACCTTCTACCGGTCCCCTCTTCACTGGACCCCCCCCCCCTGCCCTTCACCGGTCCACATTACTGTCCTTTCCTCAGCGGTCCCACTTCACCTGTTCCCCCTTCACTGGTCAACCTTCTAACGGTCCCCCTTCACTAGACCCCTTACCGGACCCCATCACTGGTCGCCTCCTCACAGTTCCGCCCTTCACTGGACCTCTCCCCCCACCCCTTCACCGGTTCCCCTTCTCTGGACCCCCTCCCCACCTCCTTCACCGGTCTCCATTACTGGTCCCTTTCTCACCGGTTCCCCTTCTCTGGACCCCCTCCCCACCTCCTTCACCGGTCCCCATTACTGGTCCCTTTCTCACCGGTCCCCCTTCACGTGGTCCCCTTCACTGGTCAACATTCTACCGGTCCCCCTTCACTGCACCCCTCCCCACCCCTTTACGGGTCCACATTAAAGGTCCCTTCCTCACCGATCCCCCTTCACCTGGTCCCCTCTTCAGTTGTCCCTCCTTTATTGGTCAATACTTTACTGGTCTCATCCTTCACCGGTCCCCCATTACTGGTCCCACCATCACTGGTAACACGTCGTGTGAATCCGGAACCCCTGGCGCGACATCGATGACACCTCTTCTGACCCAGGCACCTGATGAACGACGTCGGTGACATGTCTTCGCAACCCAAACGTGCTTTGCACTACATCGGTGACACATCGTCTTAATCCGGACAGGCCTTTCGCGACATTGGTGACACCTCTTCTGAATCCGGATAGGCCTTTTGCGACATCGGTGAACCTCTTCTGAACCCAGGCATCTGATGAACGACGTCGGTAACATGGTTTCTCAAGACGGACGTGCTTTGCGCGATATCGTTGACACGTTTCTGAACCCAGACGCCTGTTGAACGACGTCGGTGACACCTCTTCTGAACCCGGACGATCGCCTTCACGACGTCGATGAAACATGTTCGGGACCCGGACGCCCTTTGCGTGACATCGGCGACACCTCTTCTGACCCCTCTAAACACGACGTAGGTGACGCCTCACCTGAACCCGAATTGCTACTACTCGACGTTTACGGAAGGCCAGATGGACAGACGGACGGACAGACGGGCGGACAGACGGACGGACAGAAGGAAGGGCAGACACAACCGCTTACTCTTTTTATATATAGTAGGATAAGACATGTTTCTATTCACATATTCCCATACTTCTGTATTAGCAGCCCTACATTTCCTCAGACACACTTAAATTCTCTCCCCCCCCCCCCCCTCCGAACCTGTCGATGCAACTTGCGAATGGCGAAGAATGGGAAAACGGGCCATGCTACAGTGCACCTTACTGCTTACGTTGTTGTAAATAGGACGCGCCCATAATGACTGTAGCGCGAGGCCCACTGGTGCTACTCCCTCAGCGGTCTCTGAGTCGGTGCCAAACATGTTTTTGAGGTAGAACTCTGCACTTCCGACCGGCAGGCCTTGCATGTCTCACACTCATGATTTTGCGTGAAAGTAGAATTTATGGCGCATCACAAACAGGCTGACTGGCGGGCTTTGGGTGCTTTAGTAATCGAGATCAAAGGGTTACAATCCTGCAAGTGTTGTACAGAGAGGCAAGGGAGGCAAGACGTGATAATTAGCAAATGCTAATGGTAACGAGAACACAAGCGTGCGCTGTTGTACTTTAGGGACGTGTGGAGGGCAGTGCGAGGTAGAGTCGGCTGTCGCGTGCACCCGATAGCAGCTTCCTAATTCGGATTTCCCACCTAGGCCAACAAAGCCTTCCATCGCTCCGGAGTCGGTGAATTGATACCAGATTTGTCTGGGAAGGATAAAACACCGACTCGTTCATCCGGCTGGCCACCGCAAGCCATTGTAGGGGGGCCAATACGTATTCGAATCGTTTCCACGACATCCCGTAGAAGTTGAATGCATGGCGTATCCCAAAAGGGGTTGAGACGCACCATACCATACCTTAATCCTTTATCGTGCCTTCCCGAGTTCAGAGCTCGAAAGAAGTTCTAAAAACATCGCTTTGAAGGCTGCCTATCTGGGATGAAGATTGCAAATATGAGACTCGCCTCTAAAATTTCGGCAGATTACGGTCAGTTGCAGTAGATATCGATAAGGAGGCGTTCAAAGCGTTCTGGTAGCGACGCAATGATCTCGTCGCGCTCTTCTGCGAGGGTGTTGGTGCTATGAACACCATGCGTTCGAGGCGATAGCGCAGTAGCTAATCACCGAGCGATGAGCAAATCGCTCGGCATTGAACAGCGATATCATCATCGCGTGGCGATGCCGATAATTGCGGGCGATAAGGTGTCCGCTGCAGAACAGGTGTGAACACCTCGCGACGGGGCGACGCGACGTCGCTTGATCGACATGGCAGACTATCATTACGTTGCGTCGCGCAGCGATGCTGCTCTGATAGTTCCCTGAAGGCCACCACACGCTTGTGCGGCAATGCCTCTCGCCGCTATGGTTCACGATAGGGCAGGGACGCCGCCGGCGGCAAGCTCTGCATCCCTGCCCCGTGGCCCTATGGAACTGTTTGGGTCGATGATCACGAATGTGATGTCCTTTTTTGGTTTACACTACGTGAAGCTGCAATGGATATCAGTCTACAAGTGCAGGGTACACGCAGTTGTCAGCACGGATACAGTTCTTCTGTCCCACGCAGGTCGGCCACGATGGATGACCGCTAATTGCGGCTCCTATCGACAAGATCGTCTTTTCCAGTGGTCATGAAGGTGTTCGCGAGTGTCAAGGATTACTTGCTAACTTGCGAACGTGGCAACAAGCCTGCGTTGCAGTAAACACCTGCACTACATGAAGTAAATTAAGTGCCCGCCTGGCAGGACTTTTAATGTCGAATTGGGTAAGACCTCCTGAAATAAAGGCTACCTCAAACGGAGTAGATCGGAGAGCTGTGCTTCCACACTTTCCTTTCAATATTACAGAACCAGATGATTCCGCTAGGCTGCAGAGCTCAATCGACTCTTAGGAAAACTCGCCAAAAGAACGACAACTGTCTTTATTCACTTAGACATTAACCTTTATGCCGCTGCCCTTTAAAGACAAGTTCACCAACCCGCATTCGCTCATACAATGTCGGTGGCCTTCGTGCTAGTTCCGTTAAAGACCTTGGTTTCCGCCCCAGTTGTGATCTACTTTCCTGAGCATGTCAAGTGTGGCCGTAAGCAGGCAACTGCACGCATTTTTCATAATTTTAAAGAAGCGTGCAGTAAAAAAGAAATTCTTCGTGCTTACAAAGCGTGCGCTCGGATAATTGTAGAATCTGGTGTCACAGTTTCAACCCACATTGTATGAAAGGAATGTTTTGTATTGAGAGGGCTCGAAGCAGTCCAAGCACCACAGTAAGAAAGTGGCCTCTTGAGCTTCCTTCGCTTGTTTTTCGACGTTCCCTCGATGTCTTCGACGGCTTCGCGGCTCACAAGATGGAGCAGTTCAGGTGCACTCGCAAAGCAGTTATGAAGCAGTTAGTTCATCTGTCACATTAGCTTACCAGAGGTGGTCTGCTGAAGTTACGCTAACCCGTCCGAAAGCCAACATATATTCCAACTCTTGCACACATACGTAGAGCAGGTACTTCGCGCCTAAAACTTACCAGAAACGTGTCGAGAGTGCTATCAATGGAGCAATTCAAACGGTTTGAAAAGGCGCGCTATGAGCCACCGGTGGCTCATAGTGTCCCTCGCGGACCACTTTCTGTATTGTGTGTTTTTTTTTCCTATCAAACTTCGACCAGAGGGGTCATTTAGGGTGCTGATCACGAGTCTGATATCTGTTTTTGGTATCACGGTGAAGTACGGTAGGTACGAGTGACTAAGACTGCCGAGGTCATGATCACCGTTTTCCACCAATCGTCGCCCAGGGAGGGTTGATTGGGGTGTTTATCACGAATCTGATATCCGTTTTTGGTATCACGGTGAAGTACGGTAGGTTACGGGTAATCGCCGACAGCCTCAGCCACCCGTACCTACCGTAACCTACCTTAGTCCACCGTAATACCAAAAACGGATGTCGGATTCGTGATCAGCATCCCAAGCAACCTCTATAGGCGAAGGTTTGGCGAAATCGGTGACCACGACCCCGACAGCCTTACTTACCCGTACCCACCGTAGCCTACCTTAATCGGCCTAAATTTCGAATAAGGATGTCGGATTTGTGACCAGCACCCCAAATAACCTCCTTGAGCAATGTTCGGGTAAAAAATACTGACTCCAATTGATTTGATTGTAAAATTGGTCTCCTCCTTATCGTTAGTAAAAAATTTAATTCGATATATCTAATGAAAGCAAAGGCAATTTTCTTGCTTACTCCTATTGGACATTCTCTTATCACAAGTAATTAGAGATCAGAGAAAACATCCTTGCGTGAACAGCGGTAAATAATGAATGTATAGCAGTTGGCTAAGGAAGCATCATCACTCGATTTGCCGGCCCAGAAAAATCAGCGCGCAGAAGAGAATTTTCCACATCAGCATAACCCTCTGTGCTTTGGCTTGGGAAGGTACATCTACATAGTTTACGGAAACCTCACCAACACTAGACCCCCCCCCCCCCCCGTACTCCCGCAGTACGAGAACACAGATACCGGTATGCTTAGGCATCTTCGGAGTGTTCTTCTTTCTCGGCATCGAGGGCACCGGCTCTGTGGTATTCAACGAGGTGCTAGTGAACGGCGCAAAGGAGTTCTTCGTTGGGAACGTGGCTCTGAGCAGGTGAGGTGCTTTCAGCTCCGCAGGCACAGAAGATGCATTCGAATTTCTTCCGATGATTCTAATCCAGCCTCTCACTACATTTCAGCGGCAGCGCCGGTTTCGTGTTCCTCCACCTGCTGGTGCTGGGCTACTTCTTCAACAATGTCTGCCTTGACTTCGAAACAGTGCGAGAGGAGAAGAAGAAACTGTGATAGACAGCGTGATAAATCCGTGATAACAATTTATCGGACCAAACAGAACAACAGCCACAACAACGCAGCGCTTATCCACCCTTCTTCTTCGACACACCAACAGTGCGTCCCTTGCGTCCGGTGGTTTTCGTGTGCTGACCCCGCACGCGGAGCCCCCAATAGTGACGCAGCCCTCTGTGCAGGCGGATCTTCTTCAGACGCTCCAGATCCTCGCGGAGCTTGTTGTCGACACCGGTGGATAGGAGCTGAAATTGGTTGTCTGCAACAGTGAACTCCTGAGCACATCCCCCAATTCCCCCAATACGTAGCAGCTGCACGGACCTCTAGCACATCATGGAAAACCTTCAAAAAAACTCACCAACAATCTACACATGGCTCGATCAAAACTAGGGTGGCTATCAAACAGGAGAACAGGTTACGTCCTCGCCAAGAAAAAGATGAACGAAATTTTGTCTCAGCAACCATACTCCCTTCTTATCTGTTACACTAGACTGCCCTCCACCTAACAAGTTCCGTACGTCTGTGCTCTAAGCGTTTTCGGGAAGGATGTAACTCAATGACTTGAACCCGAAAGAGATAAAAGCAGTTTCCGAGGCAGAAAATGATAACGCAGGAAAGATGCGAAACACGCAGCTGCTCCGGAAATTGGCAATAAGAACCTCGTTTTAGTTTCGCTCGCCAGTGATTATGGTGCAGCCCCGGAGGGCTGCATCTCATCGAATACTGGACGCCACTAAAAAAATTAACCCGTGTGAAAAATGTGTCTGAACAACTCGCCTAGTGTCATGCAACCCAGCAATAGACACAACGGTACGAACGAGTGTGTAAATCGTACAACGCAGTTAAGCAAATCTGTTCGCCACGCTCAAAACCAGCAAACACTTAAATAGTGGCTATCAGTTTATCCACGTGTAATCAGCACCAGAAAGAAGGGCGGAACAGCCAACTCTCAATATGGCCCACGACACCCAATAGAACGATTTCCGATGGAAACACGCAAGGGACGATTTGGGCGATGCTTATGAGTAGCTCGCGCTACAATTTTCGAGAGCCAAGTCAAAAATGGATATCATATTCGTGATCAGCACCCAAAATAACCGTACAGGGAGATGTTTGAGCGTAAAACATTCTTCGACCTCTCCTCGAATGCTGGGGCGAGTTTCATCAACGACTCCCAGCGATCTAACGGATAACATACTGCCGAAATACCTGATAGCGCGACTTATCAGCATATAAGGCGATACGGTGAAATGTTTCACCATAACGCCTGATAAGCTGCACTATCAGGGACTTCGGCAGTATTTTCACCGGTAGATTGCTGTAAGCCGTTGATGCATCTGGTCCCTGGACCCTTGACAGTAGAATACTGCCGGTTATTTTATATCCACCCCTTCATCACCACATACTCACTGTCACTAACTGTGGTCGATCGTATCACTGAAAGCGGTTGCTAGATTTGCGTAGTTGTGAACATTACAAAGGAATCATATAGAGTTAGCAAGTAAAGAGAGCTTGCGCAGCGACACAAGGGCTGTTTGATGGGAACGCGACGTACGTAGCTCTGTGCAACGAAAACTTGACTTTTCGTGTCTGACAGGAGGTGAGAAAAGAGCTAGGAAGTGAAAACGGTGTCTTACCGTGCTAAAAACGTATTCTACATTTCAAAAACGCGCAGCAATCCGTAAACCCCACTTACAGATTCGAACCCTCCCCTACAAGTCAACATCGCTACCCGCTCTACTACCCAGTTGCAGACGCAGTTCAGTGAGGATTCACGTGAATGTACCCGGCAGCTTCCTTCAGGTGTAATACGATTCTGACGAACACACCCCGAATGGCTACTGTATACTGATTAGCGATGGAGAGCGGAAATTGTGCGCTGCACACCTTTGATGACACTGCCGGCAAGCGGCTACGGCACAGGCAGTGGCGCTGTTTCATGCGAGGTCGGGGGTTCGGTTCTCCTACGCTGCGGCATTTTTGCACTTCAACTGTTTGAGATTTGAAGGGTTTCACATCTACACTATTTTAAGACGTTTTCTGAGCATTTTTCCAGCTGTATGCGCTTCTGCGCTCGAAGAGTGCAGAACCCAGCTGCGGACTCCCCCTGAGTGGAGAAAGCGGTTTCCACACGAGCACCTTGGATGCACCACACCGTGGAATACCTTCGCCTACCTGGTTCTGCAAACAAATAGTCACCTCCTAACTAAATCCCCACAGAATAAGTCGAATTGTAGAAACAACAACAGTAAAACGCTTCACCAGGCAGGCCATGTTGGATAAGTGACGAAATGTTGGGGGGGGGGGGGGGGGAAGGGGGAGGCTGCGGGTCATTATGTACGAATGGTCGCCGCAGACGCGGCGAGCCTGGCAGAAGGCGTCGCAATTGGGTGAGTTCAGCGGCTAGTGAAATCTAGACCTGCATCAAAACTTGCACATCAAGTGTTAGAAAATGTATACAAAGTCAGTTTCACTGCGATAGTGTGTCATATTTTCAGCTTTTCCTGAAGAAACATCATATAAAATAGAGCGGCACTGTACTTGTACTTTACGGACTCCAGAGGACGAGGAAAGGTCGAGAAAAATTTTTCGCCCAAACTTCGCCCGGGGGGGGGGGGTTGGGGTGGTGATCACGAATCTGACATCCGTTTTTGAGATTTCCGTCGATTACGGTAGGTTACGGTAGGTACGGGTAACTAAGGCTGTCGAGGTCATAATCACCGATTTCGCCCAAACTTCGCCTATGGGGTTATTTACAGTGCTGATAACAAATCTGACATCAGTTCTTCGTTTTACGCTGGAGTTTGGGCGAAATCGGTGACCATTACCTTAGTCACCCGTACCTTCCGTAACCTACGTACCGTGACGAAGATGCTGCGCTGGACGGCTGGAGTCACGCGCATGGACCGCATCCGAAATGATGCTATACGGTAGAAGTTCGGTATCGCCCCGATAGCGGAAATGATGCGCGAAGCTCGCTTGCGAAGGTACGGCCTCGTTCTGCGTGGGAAAGAAGACAGCGTCCGCAAGATAGGCCTTGAGGTGGAAGTGTCAGGAAAGCGGCCTAGAGGACGCCCGAGGCAGCGTTGGTCCGATACGTTACACATGGACATGGAAGTAACTGGCGTCCACCCTGATCAAGCGCAGGATCGAGAAGGTGGCGTCACGGACACCAGATGAACGGACCCCGCTACGAAGCGGGACAAACGCTGAAGAAGAAGAAGAAAAAGAAGAAGAAGAAGAAGAAGAAGAAGAAGAAGAAGAAGACTAAAGAGACGCAGGAGCCGCTCCTACAAAAGCGTTTATCCACCGCCAAAGATACCTAGCAGATTATCCACCTACTTAACTGCTATGGTCTGACCGGCTGATATGGAGGGCTAAAAATCTTTAGTCAATCCATCAAAATTCGACCCTTCACAAACAATATAATACGCTGCGTCGTATAATTCGTAGAAGCAACCACAGCAGTCAGCACATTGCTTCCATATTTCACGAACTTTCGATCACTTACGAAAAACTCAAATCCTTACTGAGTTAGCCTCTATTGTTATCTGTCTGCTCATTCCTGCCTTTCTTCTACGACAGTATTCATTCGAAAACACGTTCTTCCAGGTGACGACAACGGCACAGAAGTATATGAAACAACGAAAACTCTTTCTCAGCCAGCTCTCACCTTGCTTCTTCTTCTACGTGTCAAAACCACTGCATTTCGTGAATTTGTTGAGAAGAGTGCTTTGCTACGACATTACTAGTTAGTAAAAGTAACATTAACACGGGTCATTATATCACGAACGCTCCAACTCATTAGGTTGCGCCTTCGACTTGTTCTATTTGGTTTTGTAAAGTGCACAAGCATGTGCAATAAATGAAAAACGATAGATCTTTGGCTCTGCAATTTAAAAACCGTTACGATGCTTCTCGTGCTGTCTACTACACGCCTTAACAGGTCACTTTGAAAAACTCCACGAGAAGTTCGTTGTCTGCAACGTTTATGTTATCCATAGAAAGAAATCCAGCAACTCTTTTAGTGCAACCCTCAAAAATGGAGTGCGCTTTCCTCTTACGAGAATGCATACACGGTAGTGTATCTCTACCAGAGGATCATATATCATATAACAAGCTATATCACAGCTCAGCTATTATACCTCTTGACGACTTTGTCTCACACTTGAAGAAGCGAATTATTTGCAAGAATTTGAGTGCTGTAACGGTCACGTTTAGCCACTTTAAGTGAATCTTCATCGTTATCTGCTCATATCGGCTTCGAAATAATGATTCCCAAGTAAAGCAAATTTTCGTAGGATTCTAGCAGAAGTGACACTTATGGTTGTAAGCTCAAATGAGTAGACGATATACATCCTATTGAATAGCATGAAGAATGTGGATAGAAAACTGTGCGTCATTTAAAGCCCTATCATTAACTAAAACTGACATGCGCTGTCAATTTCTTGACTACTTAACAGGAAGCCAAGACACCAATACGGTCTCAAGTAAAAGCATATTGATGGTCGCTCTTTCTTGAATCTGCTGTGTCTAGAGCCTCGCCAACAATTTCAGAGTGATCCGCTTTTATAAACGGACGTCCAAAAGAAAGCGAATGAGTTACTTCATCAGCACCACAATCCTGCAAAAGAGCATGGCTAAAAACAACGAAGCTGTCCTTAATTAGATTGTAAACAAAAACTGCCAGTCAGACTATTTCGAGACGTAGGGCTTCTCCCACGACCACGAAAAGGGTTGCGAGAAAATACCTCTCGACACTGACAAATTTAACAGCAGCGTTGAGCCATTTCTGCATTTAAATCAGATGATTCGTGAGGAAATTCAGATTAGAGGTCACAGTGCCCGAACGAACCAGCAAGGCTCTGTGAACGTTGGGGTTGTTGGGTTTGTATTTGTTAATACTTCAACGAAACTTATGCTATCATACTACTTCGTATTACCATGCATGATCTATGATCTTCATTTTTGCACCCCAGAGGCGAGTGATTATCTCGCAGTTTGATAGAGATTAAAGGAGAACACCAAAACGAGTGACAGCAGAAGACCTTATGTGTCACCGTAGAACGCATCAACGGGGATACGACGGCATGGCATAAGCTGCAGCACGTCCAGTTAGTTACTGCGAATGTGCATCGATTGGAATCGTAACGTTTACAGGAACATTACGAATAAAAGTCGAGGAAACGCTATGCGTCAGTAGTGACCCTCGATGCCTGGAAACGACTACGAGGAAAAAAACTGACACTTAAAGTTATACTTCAAAGAAAATGAGGGACTTTAGAACAAACCTGAGAGTACTTTCCGTCCTTAATATCCTTCTGTCTGTTGAGAAACCAGTTGGGGATCTTGTACTGGGAAGGGTTCTGCATGATAGTGACAATCTTGTCGAAATCGTCCTCAGAAAGTTCTCCTGCGCGCTTCGACACATCAACGTCGGCCTTGCGGCAGCATAAGAACGCGAAACGTCGACCTACTCCCTGGAATGGGAGCAAAGGAACTACGGAACCAGTAACGCACATTAAAATTCAGAGCAAGAACGCTTGGGCGCCATTTAAGGCGCAACCACCGCAACCAAATCTACGTAGGTGTATAAAAAGCTGAGGCTCCGGTTCCGACACAGCGGAGGAGAGCACAGGACACCACAACCTCGTCTGCAGACTGCCCGACCACGCCGGTAAGGCCTTGTTTAGTGTGCGCGCGACGCGCGACGAGATGCCATGCGTAGTGGCCGAATTGATCAATTGCGTCGCTCGATGAATTTGACAACTACACATACATCGCGTCGCGTGCACACTAAACAAGGCCTAAGGAGAGTCGCCTCGCAACGGAGGGGGGGGGGGGGTTGGTGTAAGACTCTTTGGTTGTTATAAACACGGTGACGAATTTTAGGGATCTATTTTTCAAAACAAAGAAAATATAGAGTGCAATGTTGGTTCGGCCCGTACATAGTGCTGACGTTTTACCCGCCCGTAGAGTTCGGCGTTGAGTGACTCCGAGCTGGGTTACTTTATAACTCTGCCGCAAATACTGTGACTAATTCAATGTTATGTCATGCTGATGTGCCGAACCTTTGTGCTGGACCACACTAAAGGATTCTCGCAGGGAAGTAGGACAATGAGAGTACGAGGAGGTCCAGGATGTAGCCCATCCACCTGTGACAAAATTGACCACATCCTAAAGCTTCTCCCTTGCTCAGTCTCACAGAAACTTACCAAAACACTTCTTCTATGCACATGGACCCACTTTCTTATAGGAACCCACTAGAGCACTTCTAACCACCACATTTAGAAAAACCTCTCATTTTGCCACAGTAATTCGTGTTTGAGTGGAGCAGTGTTGCAAACGTTCGCGCCCCAACACTTTTCCTAGCTTTATAGTTGGCTCATTGCGCGCACCTGCCTCGGATCAGACGCACCGGAAGCATAAGCAAGGAAATCGCTAATTGGCTCGGTAAGGTGGGTGAGGGTCACCTTGTATTCAGCTGCTATACACCTTCGCAATACGAATGAACCTATGTACACCAACCTATCCATCTACAACATAGGCAACCCGTCTCTTGTGAATCGGACCAGGAGCGTATGCAATCTCCATACGCTCTCAGTACCGATTTCTTTTACCACACGAAGTGGATGTATTTGTAACAACAATTAGGTCGTTGACACTTTACGGCCCTTAATATCACCTTTTTTAAGTGATCGAGGAACTTCAATGCGACCGGCCGATAACGGCGAGAATATCAGTAAACCCTGGCATTAGTCTTGGAAAACGGCGGCGTATACCAACCGGCTCTTTGTCTGAGCTTAATCATTTATGATTGTCAGCGAATTTATGGCTTTCATCGAGCATATACGGATATCACACGCAAACTAATAATGTGATAGAACTCTATTCGTCACCTTACAGATGGCCAAGTCGGAGCTGGGACAATACATCTATTATCATTTTATAAGCGAGATCATATTCCACAAAATTCCTACAAGTACAATCGCCACACCGCCCTCTCCCGGCAAACTGTAATAAAAGGGCGAAGCGAGGGATTAGAGCACAGACAAGGTCAGAACTATTACCTGAGGAAGCCTAAAGAAGTTAAACTTGCTGGTAGTAGCAGACGGCGACTATCGTTCTACATGAAGTGTCCCGAAAATTCTTTCGTCCCGTAGAATTCCTTTTTCTGATCACGTTTTTCTGATTTCTACCCATTTGCTTGCGTGCGCCTACCTTAATCTGAGCTTCGCAATAGAATAATCAGTATGATTTAGTACTAATGAAAGCAGCACAAGAAAAGAGCAATGAAAGGAGTTCATTAGTACTAAAGTGAACCATACCGGTTAGCGCATCAAATTGTTTTTGAGTTAGGGGCAACTCTAAGAACATTGATTCTAACAATATCAAGCTGCCTTTGTTTGCTTTTTGTTGTGTTTTTTGAAGGGGCATCTTTACTGCAATCACGGTGGCTCTCGAATAACATCCCGCAGCAGATATTTCAACCCCTTTATTGCTAAACGCCGAAAAAGTAGGGGTAGTTATTCTTGCACCAGCAGCGGCAACGTCATCATCTTCGAAGGGCGTCACGCTCTGAAACTCAATTGTAAGTGCGATTTTGAAGGTTCGGTCGCTATTTTGTGACTCAATTCCGCATCTTACGCACCATTTAACGGCTGCGATGGGAGATGGCTTCTTCAGTCACTCTATTACGTTATAAGCTATTTACCACTCACCCTTATTCGACATTTACTCACTGCAAATAACTGTACAATGAGCTGCAAATAATGGAAAATCCCAATAAAAACGATTTCGTTGTTCAGAACTACTATTCCTTTCCCAGTTCCATTGGATTTCGCGCCTCTTAGTGAATTCAGACGCCAGCAACAGGTCAATGAATAACTTCCTTCCAGCAGCCGCACATTAGAAACAGCGATACCGCACAGTGAGTGTTCGGTTGCATACGATAAAAAAATCAAATAGAAGTGTGCATTATACTTGTGCTTTTTAAAAAATTTTCGAATGAACGAATAATCGAATAACCCCATTTTTTCGGTTATTCGAATTTCCGAATAATCGAATAACCCCATTTTTCGAAAATTCGAATGAGCGAATAATCGAATAACACCATTTTTTTAGTTATTCGAATTTCCGAATAATCGAATAACCCCATTTTTCGTTTATTCGAATTTCCGAATAATCGAATAACCCCATTTTTTGGTTATTCGAATTTCCGAATAATCGAATAACCCCATTTTTTGGTTATTCGAATTTCCGAATAATCGAATAACCCCATTTTTTGGTTATTCGAATTTCCGAATAATCGAATATTCGAAAAAATCGAATAATCGAATAAACTTTATTAAAACTTAATACACCCGGTGCAAAATAGGTTCACCCCTGGTTTGTCCATTGGTACCCAAAGAACCCGCTGCCGAGGTTCAGTAATGTTACCATCGAATTCCTCACTATGGAAAACTTCTATAGGAGAATTCTAAGCAGTTTATCCTATCAGTGCAGGATACCACGAACCTTTATTGAAAATTTAGGAAATGGAGACCGGTGCAAAATATAAGTTCGCTTCATAGAAAATCTGATTAATCACAAAAGTACCTAGAAACAAGGTAAGATTAGTACTTTGTCACATCACCTTTGTTGCAACCATATCGAAAATTCTATTTTGCATGCTACTGATTAGGTTATCAATAACAGTTCGCTCAAAATTGGCCCATACATGAAGTATGGCGTTCTTCAGATCAGAAACCGATGTCTCAGCGGTTCCATTTTTGTACACTGTGTACAAGAATGTCCCACAAGCTTTCTAGTTTTCGGGTTGAGATCTGAAGAACAGCTAGGCCACTTCAAATGTTGAGTTCTGTTGGAGTTGAGCCAACCTGTAGTTGACTGCGATACGTGTATGGATGCATTATCTTGTTGGAAAATAAGGTTGTGCCTACGAAATCTTCTGAAATATGGCACAAGCTAATCTCCGAGCAATTTCTGGTAGTCTTCACTGTTCATCCTACGCGAGACGAACTCCAAGGCAACAAGTTCGTATGCAGAAAAAGCAGCCGAAACCATGAGACTTCCACCGACAAAGTAGCACCTTTAGAATACTCGCTTCTCTCTCCTCAAATCTCTCGAATAGTGTCTGTACCCGTCGGGCCCTTCAAGATTCCACTTCTTTTACACTACTGGAGAGATCTGAGAGAAGAGGTCGAGTATCCCCTAGGCGCAGCTTTGACGGTGAAAGTCTCATGGTTGGGCTGCGTTTTCTGGATGCGGACTTTTCTCGTTCGTTTCGGAAGTTCGTCTCTTGTTGGATGAACAGTGAAGACTACCAGAAACTACTCCGAGATCACCTTTTGCCATATTTCAGAAGATTTCGCAGGCACAATCTCATTTTCCAACAAGATAATGCATCCATACACGTAACGCAGTCAACTGCAGGTTTATTTATTTACTTATTTATTTATTTATTTATTCAATACGCTCGCGATAAGCGCAAGCGCCTGAAAAAAGTATTACAACAACACAGCAAAATGAAGACACACCTAGAGCGTGTCAAACCAATGTCCTATGAGGAGAAAGGGCCACCCTCAGCTTACTCCTAGGTCGACTGATACGAAGCTTCTCAGGCTCCCCTTTTGTTTGAGACGCACGCAGATTAAAGAATTTGGAGCCTACAAAGCGCGAAAAGTGGATTAACTTATAAACCCGACAAATATCAAAGAATTTCCTGCGAGAAGCCAATGTGTGAAGACCCAGGTATTTGTTCCTTATCGATGCTTTAGGTACCATAGAGTAAATGAACCCGCCAAATCGAATAAGAACCTTGTAGTTTGTTATTCTGTACCTTTTTTTTCCACAAGGTTTATAAGAGGTTGGCTCAACTCCAATACAATTCAACTTTTGCAGTGGTCTAGTTTTCCTCCAGATCTCACCGCTGACAGAGAACTTGCGGGGCATTCTTATACACAAAGTGTACAAAAATGGAACCACTTACACTTCGGTTTCTGATCTGAAGAACACCATACTTCATGCATGAGCCAATGTTGAGCGAACTGTTATTGATAACCTAACCAGTAGTCTTAATGCTTCTGTGCCACGCAGGTTTGTTATAGTGGAACAACTTTATTCGGCCGACGTTTCGACAACTTCGTCGTTTTCAAAGACCTGAAAGAAGTTCGAAACCTAAGACCAGGCACTCATTTCGGCAAAAACTCCCTTCTCCAGCTCTGTCAGTTTCAATATTTCCTACGAGTGTCAAGCGAAATCCTACTGAAGCAAGCCGAACTCACCGTTGTTCCACAAGTACTGAGGGAGTGCTCAGCTACGCTATCACCATTGAGCAACTGAGACCTACCAAACTGCGGATCCATACTGATGTTAAGTGTATAGATTGCACGGTCTCATAGCTCGCCCTGTCTCCCCAATATATAGCTCCCCACAGCTTAAACACTGGATTTGGTAAACCACACCTTTCTGCGCACAGTCCCCACTTCTTCCATAAGGGCAGATCACGCAGTCTCTCGCTATACAAGAGCGATCGTAAAGCATCAGGGAACACCTTGCTGGTAAGGAAAAGCGTAGTTTGGTAACCTCACTCGGTAAACATCGAGTGGATGTCCATCACGGAGACGATTTTAATATTAAATGCACTGTGTTGCTTCGTGAAAGTGAGATCGGTCCCAGAAAGGCCCTAGAGGCCTTCTGGATCCGCGAGCGTAATCCAACAATGAATAACCGAAGTGAGTGCATTTCGATCACCAGTGAGTTTTTGCCGTTTATCCCGCTGTGCGAGCTATGAGACCGTGCAATCTATACACTTAACATCAGTATGGATCCGCAGTTTGGTAGGTCTCAGTTGCTCAATGGTGATAGCGTAGCTGAGCACTCCCTCAGTACTTGTGGAACAACGGTGAGTTCGGCTTGCTTCAGTAGGATTTCGCTTGACACTCGCAGGAAATATTGAAACTGACAGAGCTGGAGAAGGGAGTTTTTGCCGAAATGAGTGCCTGGTCTTAGGTTTCGAACTTCTTTCAGGCCTTTGAAAACGACGAAAATGTCGAAACGTCGGCCGAATAAAGTTGTTCCACTATAACAAACCTGCGTGGCACAGAAGCATTAAGACTATTCTCGCAATATGCCCAGGTTTTATGAAAACCGAACATGGAGATTATGCAGTTCGTACTAACCAGTAGTATTCAAAACAGAAGTTTCGATATGGTTGCAACAAAGGTGATGTGACGAAGTACTAATCTTACTTTGTCTGTAGGGACTTTTGTGATTAATCAGGTTTTTTATGAAGGGAACTTATATTTTGCAGCGGTCTCCATTCGTTGGGCGCGTGTAGCGCAGTCGGAGGAGGCGCGACTGTCGCGTGCACCCGATACCAGGTTCCTGGTTCGGCCGCCCAGACCAACCAAGACTTCCATCCCTCCGGGGTCGGTGAATTGGTACCAGACTTGTCTGGGAAGGATAGAGCGCTGACTTGTTCATCGGCTGGCCACCGCAAGTCATTGTATGGCCAAATACGCATTCATGTCGCCTCCACGACATCCCGTAGAAGTAGAATGCGCTGGCGCATCCCAGAAGGGATTGAGTAACGCCGTCCTTTATCCTTTATCCTCCATTCGTTAAATTTTCAATAAAAGTTCGTGGTATCCTGCACTGAAGAGATAACCTGCTTAAAACTCTTCGATAGAGGCTTTCGATAGTGAGGAATACGACGGTAACCGCTGAGCATAGGCAGCGGATCCTTCGGGTACTAATGGACAAATCGGGGGTATCTACAATTTTGCACCGGGGTGTATTAATAAGGACGATGCGATTTTTGTGTTAGCCAATTTCGTTTGATACCGTTTACTCACTCCAAAAGCGCATTGTGTAGGCTCAAGTAAATGTAGTAAAGTAAGTTCAACGACAAAATTCGCCAGAGACAAAATAAAAGATTTGAATTATTTAAAAAAAGCAAATAATGAAGATATTCAATATCTTCTCAGAACCGTTGACCATACTCGTTGAATGGCAAGACATGAGAACTTTTTTCCTGCTAACAAAATCCTACAAAAAAATTCCTACAGAAATACGGTGCAAAACATCTACGCACAAGTGCAAACCTTGGCGAAAAAAAAACCGTTCACTCCATTTGTTCATTTCATTATCTCACAGGAATCGTCAGCCAATCAAATTGTAAGGTTATACGGCATTTTCAGTCGAAATTCAACGTTTTTGAAATAAATTCAACGTTTTTCTGGAAACTCCCCTGTGTAACAACGTGGAATTTGATTTGAAAAACTTTGAATTTCAACTGAAATTGTATATAGTCGTGTCATATATGCAAACTGTGAGTTTCAGTCCCGAAGTAATCGAGGTCGCTGAACACGAATCTTAAGTTATTTTTGCAGTAACGGTTACCGTCAAGAGATATTAATCAAATTATCGATTTTTCGTAAATATCACTCAACAAGATCGAAACTTCAGGCCTGAAGTAATCGAGGTCACGAACACGAATCGGAATTCGTTTTTTAATTTTCAGTCGAAATTTGTGTTTCCGTAGAGTATTCAAGTGTATGACATCGATGACAGTCGTGGTCGCAGAGAACGCAAATGTGAAGTTAGATTTTGAAAATATCGACGAAGACCGGTCATACAATTGATTCGCCTCAACGAATTCCCCATAGAAAATCAATAGCTCGATCAACTTCAACCGATAATTTCAAAAACGAACTTCAAATTTGTGTTCAGCGAGATCGACTACCCCAGCGGCTGAAGCTTCGGACCGCAGTCGATAGCCATCAACTGCGGTCAGTATCGCCAATACGCCATTTCCCCAGTTGTGATGGACTGATGGAAACACGCACGCGCACACACACTACCCTTCTATGTATAGTAGGATATTTATTGCGTTTTCGTTACGGTGAGCTCCTCGACAGTGTGCTATCGAAAACAATCGTCGCCGAAATGAACGCCGCTCACAAAAATCATCATTATGCCACATTCGAAACAACCACGTATTCGAAATTCGAATATTATTCGAATTTTCGCACCTCGAATAATCGAATTCGAATAATTATTCGAATTTTCAAACCTCGAGTAATCGAATTCGAATAATTATTCGAATTTTCAAACCTCGAATAATCGAATTCGAATAATTATTCGAAATTGCAAACCTCGAATAATCGAATTCGAATAATTATTCGAATTTGCTAAACTCGAATAATCGAATTCGAATAATTATTCGAATTTACGAAACTCGAATAATCAAATAATCGAAAATCGAATTCGAATAAATTATTCGAATAATTATTCGAATTCGATTATTCGAGCACAAGTATAGTGTGCATAGTAGGCTAGGTTCGAGGCTCTAGCGCCTCCCCGCCCCTGAAGTGCTTCCCAGCCCGAGTTCTCCTTTCTCTCCCCCCCCCCCCCCCCCGAGGCTCTACCCGTCGCCCGTGTTGTCGTTCATAGGCATTACTGTTGTTAATAAAATCTTATGTTACTGTCGAGTTCTGTTATAGTAAGGGCCGAAGAGGCCATGTGATCTACCCGTAAATAAACCTGGGAACAGGTTTATTACAATTCTGTTTTTTAACCTAGAGGGAGAATCACCTTCCTCCTGCCGTGGTCGAATATCTAGTATGTACCTACAGGGTGCGCACAAATTACCCGCACAATAATGTCACAGTGAACTTCAACACAAATGCGGATTTGACAGCGAAACTCAAAACATGGCAACGTTATTCTCTCACTAACAAAAACAAATCAGATCACTCGAAATGGCCGCCTCTCCTACGAACACAGTCCTCAGACGAGTGATGCACGCATCACACGTAGCACGGAGATAGTTTCGCTCGTTTCATTCCACGCTTTCGTCAGGGAAGCTTTCAGAGACGTCAAACTTGCGTGTCGGGTAGAGCAGACCTAGCTCTTGATAACTGACCAGACTAGAAAGTCAAGAGGGTTTAAATCCGGTGAGTTTGAAGGCCAGTCCTCGTGCGTAATGAAGTTCGGGCGTCCACGTTTGCACCACTGTTCTGTCGTCCTCGATTTGTGTGCAGGGGCAGAGTCCTGCTGGAAGCACCACCTCTTATTTTCGAAGTGTGCATCGGCCCAAGGCTTCAATACGTCCTCCAAAATCCTTTTCTGGTACTCGTCGTTGTTAATTTTGGCACCGTATTCGACAAGAACAAACGGAAACTTGCCGTTTGAAGTGATTGCACTCAAACCGTAATTGAAGCATTGAAGCAGGCTATGCCGCTCTCCCGACCAATTTTCCTTCACGGATAGGAGCACAAACATTCCGCGGAGTACTGCGATTGTTTTGATGATTTACCGCAGGTTCCAGCGTGAGAACCTTCTCATTGGGGGAAACGATTGCGCGGTGGTGCCATTCAGCAAGTTCTTGCATCTTTGTAGTCGCTGAGCTTTCATTCTCTCAGCATATGAACACGTTGAATACGATATGGATACATCTTAAGCTTCTTCCTGACGATGGTTCTAACACTGCTTGCAGAAATATTGAGTTCTTGAGCCATATTTCGCATCGAACCGGGAGGATTACGACGAATCCGCACACGAACATTTTTATCGTTTCCGGAGTGATAGCAGTCAATTTCCTTCCTCGTCCAGTCTTGTCGCGAAAGTCCCAAGCTCATTGTATCGTTTTATGGCAACATACACCGTTCGTTGAGGAGCATTGAGAACATCGGCGTTAAAACTAGCGCTGCGACCATAAATGTGCAAGTTGATGATAGCCGCTCGTTTCGGATTTGTTTTTGCCATGAGCGCCTTATGAGCAACCACGAGCTCAGACTTGGAATCCACTTGGGTATAACATAAATGTATAATATATTCCAAGATGAAGCTCAAAATCCATCTCTGCTAGTAGTTGTTGATGCACCATACACTGTGCGGGTAATTTATGCGCACCTTGTAATAAGTACGTATCTAGTAAAGCCAACAGAACTATCCACAAAAGTCCCTGCGCACTAAATCAGTGAGGCACCTAGTTTCAGGGTATAAACCCTATGTACTGTCGCAAATCGCTGAAACCGTATTGGTACAACCGATTTAATTCATCCTCAAGTCGCAGCACAGTAAAACTTGAAGCACTGCAGCGCAACTTCAAGTTTTACTGTGCTTAGCTAGAACGCTGTGGATAAGGTTTCATGGGTACGAGTAATCAAAATCCTACACTAAATGACGGGTCTATCTGTTGGACAGTTCTACACGATTTTGCCTTCCACCACTAGAGGTGCATTGGCAAACCTTCATTTTCCAAAATTTAGGAGCAGCCTGCGCGCCATGATCCTTACACAAGGGGCTGGTTCCGAATTCATTAAATTATCAAAAACATCTCCAATTCTTGACTCCCTAAGTAAATTCAAGAGGCTTTTCGACATACAATTCCGAAACGCTTAAATGCTTGCCTCATATGCGCGTAGAAATCTCTCAAATCTCTCTTCAAACGATCTTTCTTCGTGTTCATCACGTTCTCCTTTCGAGACTTTTCTTGTTGACGTATAAGCGTCCTCCACGAACTGTTTGTTTCGGGTGAATTTCACGCATAAGTAAATATCCGCTCCACGTTCCAGAACAGGATGCGTCCGTTGGATATAGGAAGAATTCGTAGTGCGACCGTAGGGATCCATCTCAGATTCACCAGCTTAACCTACAGTTTTCGTGGGCTAGCCTTTCCACCCGCTTCTCATGTTTCTTCCTAAAGGCAATCCTAAAGTTCGCAGTCTAACTTTTCGTGTTCAACCCATTTAGAGAAGAGTAAGATTTCGAGAAGCTAACGGAAATCAAAAAGATCGATGGATTATCCATGAAATGAGCGAGGAAATACGTATCTTCCCAGAAGATGTCAGACCACGATTTAGTTACCAAAAAAGGAAGTCGACCTCCAAATTCAACGAGGTTGTGGCAATGAATGATGAATGGGTTAGCGCATTGCACGCGAGCGTCAGTCACGTCTTAGATGCTCTTGTACCCCTAGATTTGGATGCAATGGTTATACCGTAAATGGCAAAATAAGCGTTCATACGAATGCATTAAGGAGGAAAGAAGGAAATACCTTAATAGCAGTAAGGGCGTATGGAACCTTACGATTACCGTCGATGTTCGTGTTCATAACACGATGAATGTGTTGAAACTTCTCCGGAATTATCAACGACATTGCGTCGTGATTATTACCACTGAAACGACGTTCATTAGGAATGCCTCTCCAGAAGTAACATTCAACAAACAAGCAGAACTGTCCGACGCAACGCCAACAATAAACGCAGAAACTTCTGTTACCAGAGGGCTTCGCCCGTATCGACTCGCCATGAATACGATTTCTGAGCACAGAGCTGGGCAACGAAAATCTGGGTCGTTGTTTTTTCTTAAAGATACCTCAGCGTGGCGACAAGGCTTACGCCCGATCAGTACCAAAATTCCTTCCCAGATTTCTCTGTTCAAGGCAAGTGCAAGTTGAAGGTAAATAGTTCTGGCTAGAAATTAACCCTTTAAGAATGTATTCAAAAGACCGCGTTTTTTGAATGCATTCGAATTCGAATATTCAGAAAAACTGCAGTTTTCGCACCTCGAAATTTGTGAGCATTCGAAACCATTCGGTCATTCGAAAAAATTTCGAGAGCATAACTATAGCATGCAATTAGGATGAGGCAGCAGTTCGCTCCGTGCCACCACTACCCTGCCGTTACTCCATTATGCGTATCAACCGCATAATTGGAAAATACGAGCAGTACATCTTTCTTGATGCGCTGCCGCGGAGGAGAGCACAGATTGGGCTAGGGAAGGGACTCCGGGGTGTGGCGCAGGGAGGCGTGGAGTGCGAGTGGCAAGCGGGCCAGTTCGCCGGCAACGATACAGTATGACCCCACGACAGTATGGATGTCATCGAGCCTTGTAAAAGCAGGGCGTGTTATGTATGACCCGCAGTAGTGTGGCTCTCGTTGTTACTCTGACGCAGCGGTCCAGCCAGGGGTAATGACACCCGCGCAAGCCACGCTGCATGTGTTTGTCCACCGGATGTTGTGCTGACAACTACAAGCAGCAGGGGCCGTACGCTATTCTCTCCCCAACCGTCCCCGGCCGGGTATGAGGCGGTCTCCGCCCACATCCCCGGTATGCACATCATGCGCCATCATTTTTCGCGCCGTCCCCGTGCCCTATTCGGGCGAGAATAGCATACGGCCCCAGGTGCTCGAAGTAGATGACAGCTTCTCAAACACGAACAGACGAGGAATATCAGTCAGATCTACGTCGCAACACGCCCAAAAATCTATGTGACTGTTACGACTCTATTGGATCAGTGGTGATATGAACGGATAAAAGAATGCCTAGAAGAATGGTCGGCATAAAACAAGGAATACACCCTTTCCTCGCCATTTAGCATTATAGTTACTTATCAAAAGCCGTGACATAGGAATAAACCGTGGTTACCAATCGTGGCTGCAGCTCGAACATCCAAGTTACCATCATAACAATACGTTTTTACTACGCACCGTTTTCAGTTCCCGTACGCTTTGAATGGATTATTTTGGGAAGTGCTGTTTGATTCCGTCCCGTAGACGGATCAAATGCAGCGACCTACGGGAGAGAGCTGCATCGAAGCACTGCTTTCCTCAATAAACACACTTGATTTAGCTCGTCGAACTTGGAAGCGATTGCTAGTAATAATCAGCATTAACGGAACGCGTTCCCACTAGTTCCTTGAGCATTGCACAGGTGGTCAAGCAACGTTCATATTTTGGCAGTTCATAAGCGGAACGTCTTCCTTCCAGTAGGAAACCTATGCTTACATCAGGTACTTTGATGGCTTGTGCACACATCTAGATTGTACATGCTAGCAGAACAGCCAATAAAACTCGGCTTCTGTGCTCTTCTCCGCTAATGCGAGTCTGGCTGACCTAACTGACCCATTTTAAGATGCGCTGCGGGTACGATGGAAAAATATGCGCCAATTACCTAAATATTATTTAACTCCATCACTATTATCCAACTCTAAGAGTGGTTCAGCTTAGCTTTCAAAATAATGCCGTCCTTGGTGCAAAAAAATCATTGGGTGTATTTGAAGTAGGCCTTTGCTTTTCCAGAGTGAGGAAGCACGTGGAGAAGTGGCACTCGGATAGGAAATGTTGGAATAAGTATGGCAAATGGTGGTAGAAGCAATAACCCTGACTCCCTAATGATGGGTTCCCGATCAACGTTGCTGGTGTGATCGTATGAGCTTTATCTCCAGACGGCGTCGATCATTTCCCTCGAGAGCAGCACCGCTAGCTATACAGGTAGCGGCGGAGCCCACTTAGCGTACTAACGTTGGCGCAAATAGGGACGGGTCAACCTCTCCTCAGTGGCCGTACGCCTTGGTACGAATGCACGTCTGTCCAGTTGCATCAGAAATGGTCTACCTCAGTTCACTGTAGGGGTAGAACACAACATTCCAGGTTTAAAAAGCACACAGAGCACCTTATTTTCGCCCTAACATCACCTAGAGACGAGCCCGCGAGTCTTTTCAAACAGAAATGCTGGATCAAATCACTCACGCATCTCGGGTCCACCCAGGGCACGACCTTTTGCGAACCCTCACAAGAGACCTAGGCGGTCCCTACCCACTGTGACAGAACACGAAAAATGGTGACGCATTCACTTAGAGCTCGCATACTCCTCACCACGAAGCACAAAGACTGCAGAAAAAGAGGCACCTCCGGCTTAAAATTGATGGAAAAAGGGCAGCAGGAATTAAAAATGCGTAGAAATCGGCTCGAAGCCCGTAGGAGTACGGTCATCGCTCGCTGTGGGACTCTCGCCGTTGCGCAGCCTGGTCCCTTTAAATTACAGCTGAGACCTTGCAGCTCGCCCGACCTTTAACCGGTTTTTTAGTTTTGTTGCTCTGTGAAGCTCAGTTCTGACACATTTGCCTCGCACTTGCTACCGTTAAATCGAGACAAGCGTGAAAGATGGTTCTAGAGGGTCCACAGCTGGCTTGGTGGCCTCGTTCCCGAGCAATTCGCGAGAGTTTGCTTTCCTCTTGTAGTTGAGTACGGTAGCGTGTTGGAAGATTGCGCTTTGCAGAGGACGCGCCGGAATTGACGAGGACTGTTGTGCCGTTAGCCGCATTATCTACATTAGTCTTCCCTCTGTAGCAGCACGTCACACCAAGAAGTTGGTCGACTAACCGAAGGATGGGAAGTAAGTTATTTGGCTTCTTTCAATGCGCCCTCTTTCTTGTTACTAGTGGGGCGGAGTGTTAGGCTTTTACCCCTCTGACGGGAGTGCAGTCATTCTTTGTCATTTTCCTGTCCATGCAGACAACTGAAAAGACCGCTAAGGCCAGTGGGAGACAGCCATGCCTTAGCGGCTTCTGTCCTAGTTCATGAGGGTATGGTGGCGCTCTGATGCACTAGAAATATTATGGCTTTTTTGTGCTTTCTTCTGCGAGTACTATGGCTCGGCAAAAGATTTATTAGGGCAGCTGCGCACGTGGTACATGGTAGGTGGTAGAGTAGGAATGTGAAGTCGATATGCTTACACAGAGGCGTGGCGTCTTTAAATCAGGCGAAGTCACACTCACGCAAACTCTCACAGCAGATTTCGCGTCGTAAACTGGCAGGTAAGCCCTATTTGGCATCAAGAAAAAGAACCGACAGTTCTGGCGGAGTGCCAAAACAACTTCGTAACGTCTGCATGTCATAATGGAGTTCCCCCTCTTGCTTTTCCACAGTAGTCCTCTATTCAAGGAGGCCTCTACCATTTAAAAACTTGAAGAATATAGTATTAAGCGCGAGTGCACATATATATGTTGGTCGTAGATGGATAGTTAGCTTCAATGGGCTAGGGTAAAGCTGCTGCTATGGACAAAATACAGGGTATTCGACCTACTGCCGACTTGCAGTGCAACGCACTACAAATCTTGATACCAACAAAAGCTAAACTACTCATTTTTATTATAAAGGGTGGAAGACTTCCGGGAAGATTCTGTCGCAATTACGAGAAACAGCTTGCTGTACTGAAATAACAAGCTGAAACCTCGATTTAGTTGCAAAAAATGCAACTTCCGAGCTTCCAGTTGTACGGCTGCAGCATTCTGTTCAACTACATGGAACACACACGTAATTTTTGGGACGAAGTGGGCAACCGATCACTTTATATTCACGAATACAACTGGGCAGGAACACATGACAGACCACTAACGACATTGACGCAGCAACATTCGATTAACCATCACCTAGTCCAACGTTCGTCGGTATCGTTGGCATTACTCTGCTAAATTTAACATGAGAAGAGGAGAGGCGAAACCGGCCCTGAGAGGCGAAACCGGCCTTGACATTCAAATTTTGAGATTTGTAGATATGCGTTGCTAGCAGTTGTAGGATAAATGCCAAATATACCCACCTAATGTCTAGCAAGGCTGCTTCAGACACACAAAATTCAGGAGAAAGGAGAAAAGAGACGAATATTCATCTTTCTCCCGGTAGCTCCCCACCTCATTTTGCTTGCGCCACTTTCCGTAGCTGGATGAGGGAGCATGTTATCGTTAGTTTGGATTGAAATGGTTTTGGTTTATTTTGTTGGTCAGTGTGATCCAGGTGGCACTCACACATTGGATTCATTGATCACGTTTATTGCAATTGGACACTTCTGTTTCAAGTGATCACCTGATGATGTTTATCCTGCATTTGATCGTCGCATTTGATCATTGACTGCCGCTTGATTTCAAAGGAGTACTTTATATTTCACAGTAGTGGATGTAATTGTGATGGACTGGCAGATAAGTACTGTTTGATAGAGGCGTGTGCTGTGTGTTCTTCGCTATCGAGTCAAATTCATTGAGATTTCGGTTGGGGTTGGCGCAGGAGTCGTGCCTCAGCGGGCCTGCCCTTTGCCCAGTCGCACAAAGTAAAGCTTGCAGGTTTCGTCCCTTTTATCGAAGAACTTTACTGTGCCTCCGAGGAGGTAGTGCCCCGCTCCATGATATTTTGATCCGACATTCCACTGTGTCGATTAGAGAGGCGCCGTTCTGTCGTGTCTGTTCCTTTTCGGGCCCCGACAAAGTATGCACAGTTGCAGCAGAATCATCCCGTATCTGTGTACGTTACTGCTAAATCTATCAGTGTTCCAGTCAAATTCCTCGAATTCGTGAAGCCGTTCTGCGGCTTCGTGCCGGAGGTGTCGAAGCCGGAGAGGAAGATCCAGTTCCGTGAGAAGATGCTCTGGACCGCGATTACCCTCTTCGTGTTTCTCGTGTGCTGCCAAATTCCACTTTTCGGTTCGTTGGTACAGAGTTTGTAGGCCGTTCTGTATCGTGCAGTCACAGCATTTCAGGTATCATGTCCACCGATTCCGCAGACCCCTTCTACTGGCTCCGAGTCATTCTCGCGTCCAATCGAGGGACACTCATGGAACTGGGAATCTCACCTATCGTCACGTCGGGTTTGATCATGCAGCTGCTGGCTGGTGCGAAGATCATCGAGGTTGGAGACACCCCGAAAGATAGAGCGCTTTTCAACGGGGCGCAAAAGTGTGAGTGGAAACGCCTCCTCGTCCCGTTTCGTTAGCTGGGCCGCGCAGTAAAGGTACCATCTGTTCAGTGTTCGGAATGGTCATCACTGTTGGACAGGCCATTGTCTACGTGATGTCCGGTCTCTATGGAGATCCTGCCGAGATCGGAGCCGGTATCTGCCTGCTCATCGTTGTGCAGCTTGTTATCGCCGGTCTTATCGTGTTGCTTCTCGACGAGCTGCTGCAGGTGAGAGTCACTTTCTATAATGCCTAGAAACGGCGAAAGCTATGAAATACGAGCAGAACGGAAACTGAACTACATAAATATGCGTGTTATTCGATCTCTCCGTTTGGGATATGTTACGCGTCCTTCTTCTTAGGTGTCTCTTAGAGCCGCTATTTGGTACAGTGGTTTGCTACAAGTACGACTATATGATGTTCAAGACCCCCCCCCCCCCTTGGTTCCAGTTTACGGACCACTTTGAGATGGAGGTAGTGGAGGCGCAAACGGCTCGGAGAGTAACCTTGCACTCATGGTCAGTGGTTATCCGCCTCGGTTAGAAGGCACATTGTGTGTCCATTCGCATTAGAAATGGTATAGCTCCGTTCAACACAGCGGTAGGACACACTAGCGCTGCATAAAATGTTTAGTTTCGTACAGCACAAAACGTTGTATTGGGCTGTCCTACATGGTGACACCTCCCTTCCCCCCCCCCCCCCCCCTGAGCCGCTTTGCGCCATAATGAATTGGCCATACGCCAAATATCTGGCTCTGAGCTTCGAGAATTCGTCTGCGATTTAGGCAGCTTCACTTCAGTTCTACGGTTTTGGTCCTTTATAGGTCATTTTGTAGAGATCTGAGCGTCCCTTAAGCTTTAGCTTTATACGTGCGAAGACCATTAGCACATGGGCGCAGAAGCCGAGCAGGTGCGTTGAGGGGTAGCGTGGTTGTAGTAGAGTTGCTTGAAAGGCGGAGAACCTTGGTGTCTCAGTTCATTCTTAATGCTTGGTTTGCTCGGGATTCGTTTTTTTTTCCTCGAGCAAGCCAGTATTGCCCCCGGCTTTATGGAGCAATGCTTGCGCAGAGGGGCCCGAAACGATTTTTCCGTGTTTCGCCTAATTCAGCGTTTGGGTCAGTTCGTATAGATACTTTTTTATGAGATTGAAACGTACGGTGGTTAAAGGCACATTTGCATGTATTTTTATTTATTTAGCAAAACAGAGAGTGATATAGAGGATTGACCCACGGATACGGCAAGGGTATGGTTTTTTCATGACAATGGCTGCAGAGGTGCCATCAAGGAAATAAATACAGTCGTGGTATACCCCATGAGCAAGCGCCTTCCGTTTCGAGTGCAGGGCATGAGTAGCCGGCCGCAAAGGTGTAACGTCTGTGTTATTTTTTTCTAGTCGCAGGACTTCCTTCAGTGGACAAACTGGCGTTCTACCCTAATTCCTCTCGTTTCCAGAAAGGTTATGGCCTTGGATCAGGAATTTCCCTCTTCATTGCGACGAACATTTGCGAAACGATCGTCTGGAAAGCCTTCTCGCCTGCAACCATGAATACCGGTCGAGGAACAGAATTCGAAGGCGCAGTGATTGCCCTGTTCCATCTTTTGGCAACGAGAACGGATAAGGTATGCATCGTTTGCAAATGTTGACTGCGAAGGATGACCTCAGTGCGTTGATAAACTACGCTATACAGGTTCGAGCTCTTCGCGAAGCTTTCTACAGAAACAACTTGCCTAATCTGATGAATCTGATGGCCACATTCCTTGTTTTCGGAGTCGTCATCTACTTCCAGGTAAGAGTTCTTCTCTATGAATCGATTATCCAGGGATTAGTCCAGATATTCTAGGGCTTCCGTGTTGACCTTCCGATAAAGTCAGCTCGCTATCGTGGTCAGTACAGCAGTTACCCTATCAAGCTGTTCTACACCTCCAACATTCCCATCATCCTGCAGTCCGCTCTTGTGTCAAATCTCTACGTTATCTCGCAGGTACCTTGGCAGTTGCCTGTTCCAATGGCGGGTTTCTTATGACGAGTTTCTTACAGATGCTTGCCGCCAAGTTCGGAGGAAACTTTTTAGTGAACATTCTTGGTACGTGGTCAGACGCCTCAGGAAGCTACCGAAGCTACCCCACAGGAGGTTGGTGAACTGTTGCTTTGACCAGATTAGGTTGTCCGTTTCTTTATGCGCACCGTTATTGGACTGTAACTCACCACATCCTCATCCAAATCTAGTGCGAACTTCCGAATTTGCTTTCGCTGAGCTCTTTTAGTGTTAGGTTTTACCTTTTAGGCGATGGTACTCCTTGGGAATAATCTCAGGAAAAGTTCAAGAGGCCTTAAGATTTCTTCAAAGCTGATTTTTGAAGCCGAAACGGATGACGGGGAGGAAGACGGCTAAGGTCAAGTAATGTCTTCACTTAAGCGGTGTAGGTTTGGAAGCTCCCAGGTGTAAGGGCGTTCATATTGGGTTAGATTCGGAGGCACTTCTGGTGTGGTATTGGGTGAACGTTGAGGTCAATTTAGAGATATCGGCTGAGCGCGAGGATCGCACCTGCTGTGGCAGGAAGCCTTTATCTGTCCAAAGAATTGTGCTTTACAGGAAATAGTTGAGAATTTTGAAAACTTCAGTTCGCAGCGTTCTGTAAGCCTAGGATTCACTTCTTTGGTGGCTTGATTGGGCTTGTTCGTTCGATGTTAGACCGCGAATCATGGCTGGTGCGTTTCAGGAATCTGCTACTACCTCTCTCCGCCCGACACCCTATCCCACGTGCTCGAGGACCCCATCCACTGCATAGTGTACATTGTGTTCATGCTGGGGTCGTGCGCGTTCTTCTCGAAGACGTGGATCGACGTGTCCGGCTCCTCCGCCAAGGACGTCGCGAAGCAGCTGAAGGAGCAGCAGATGGTGATGCGCGGCCACCGCGAGAAGTCCATGATCCACGAGCTGAACCGCTACATCCCGACAGCGGCCGCCTTCGGTGGACTCTGCATCGGGGCGCTCTCAGTGACGGCGGACTTCATGGGAGCGATAGGCAGCGGAACCGGTATCCTCCTCGCTGTGACGATCATCTACCAGTACTTCGAGATCTTCGTCAAGGAGCAGCAAGAGATGGGAGGCATGGCCGCCATGTTCTTCTAAATTGTTCATATGTCTTTAATTTATTCCCTCCACGTGTTTGTTGTTGTCCTTTAGAAGATATTTGTAATAAATGTCTATGATCGATGGTTCGCTTCGCAGCGGCGCTGTGGCCGTTCGTTGCCGAAATGCCGGCTGAGACGTGTGAGTCGCAGTCGTGGCCGTCGGCTAGTGTGTGTTTTAGCGCGTTGTGACCGTGTGCATAGTTTCACGTGCGAATGAAGATTTTAAGAGCATCGTTTATTGGAGATCGAACAAGACCCGTGAGTTGAGAAGCGTGACGGAGGCGGCTAATCGCGTATTCGCCGCCGCTTGTCCGAGTGGCTGAACAGGCCGTAGAGGTACGGGTTCACCACCGAGTTGAACACCATGAACTCGTGCAGGAAGTACAGCTGAAACATCTCCGGTGTATGCATACCTTGGGAGCCGGAACGGAGGAGCGTACCTTGATGAAGCTGTTGCTGAAGAGCTGCTTGTCGATGAGGTGGACGAGGCTCAACAGATTGTACGGCAACCAGCAAATGATATAGGCCACCACGAGAAGGAACGAAACGCGGACTGCCCTTGAGCTGAAAGACGTCCCTTTTCTTACTGTGTAGCGCAAGATTTCTTCTCTAAGAAAATCAAATCTTAATGGAGGGCTATGAGGATGAGACAGGAACTTCGTGGCTATCCGTGAAACAGCTCGGAACATAAATTAGATTTGCTATTCAGCCACTAAACAGTCGAATGACTGAAGACATCTTCTCGCCGTAGGCACTGGCTCTTACTTCCAAAACATCCCAAGCGTTGGGGAAAGACACCACTACCATCAACACCATCAAGTGCTGTATCGCTCGAATCGCAAAAGGAGACACGGATTTCGAAGGCAGATGTCGATCGGGACGTTCCCAAGCAGTGGAAGACTCCGCCGTTCTCGATGCTGTCAAGGGGGCATCCGGAGGGTGCCACCCGGAGTCTTCCCACAAGACTCGAATGTACTCAACTGACAGTCGTCAACCGCCTTCAAACCCCCGACTATCAAAAAGTGCCGACTCGATGGATCGCGCATGCCTTAACCAATAAATAGTGTGGTCCACACGCATATCCATTCCATCTCCCTGGTCCACACGTATATCCATTCCATCTCCCTGTCTCTCCTTCTCCGATCGCTTTGCAAGGAGTTTCTGAAAGAATGGTTAGCGGAGATGAGAGCTGGGTTCTCCACGCCTCTAACGCACACCGTGCCGTTTTACTACTTCAAGGAGAAGAGCCGCCTTCGCTAGCGAAATCAAACGTACACTTAATAAGGCTCTTCTATGCTACTTCTGAGACTGGAATGGGATGTTTACTACGAGCTGCTCCCGCAAGGGCAAACGCTCACCGTTGTCGTTTACACCAGCTGGGAGATCGTACTATCTTCCATATCCCCCTGATAGGTCCCCTGCAGATTACCAACTGTTTCGCTCTCTAAAGACTTTCTTGTCTAAGTTTTACAGTGTTCGGAGACTTAAATCCAGCGGTCGCCGACTTCTTCGACTCCCGTTCTCTCCAAGTTTTGGGTTCCGGGAAAAGCGGATCACTGAAATACCCATTAGGTGGATCACTGTGGCGATTAACAATGATGGTAATGAGTGTCCGATTTGACATGAAAAGACAATATTGTTGCTTGATTTGCATTGCATGCTGAATAAAGAAGAAAAATGAAAATCCTACCAAGACTTCCCGGTTATAAATGAATAAATAAATATAAATAAATATATATACACCACTTTCACGTCAAATTGGACACTCTTCTAAGCTGGCCTATGAATGAACTTGGAAATCAAATTAAACTCCTCGTTTTCCAAATTGGGACGAGCTTCTTACGTATATTAGGGTGTCCAGAAAGTATCTGCAGAAAACGTCGCAATGTTCCAGATTTTTTTCTAGAATGTTCTGAAGATTTCAACATAAATGCTATATAAAGACACTATCCTGCTGTCTCTGCACAACATATTCAGTTCCGTCTTCCTTGCCTATTTCACTGTACGATGGCCGAACTGTCTACCCATATTAGTCACGTATTCCTTTACGAGTTTGAATCTGGGCACTCCGCTGCAGAAGCCTATCGAAACTTGTGACGTGTATTTGGCTCCGAAATTCCTTCTGTACGGTCTGTGTATAGCTGGTTCGAATGCTTCAATGAACAGGAGTTCGAAGATGAGCTTCGCTCTGGTCGACTGACAACGATATCTTTGGACGAACTGATCGTGAGGAAACTGTCGGAGCAGCATTCATATAAAGGTGTGCGTTATTTTGCTGCTGCTCTTGGCTGTTCCCGACCCACCGTGGACAATGGACTGCGATCTCTTGGAATGGTTAAAAAGCTCGGTCAGTGGCTTCCACACGAACTGATCGACGACAACCGGCGAAGACGTCTGGACATGTGCACTCAGATGCCCTCCCGAAGTCGCATCTTCAACTGGCTGGACACCATCGTCGCAGGAGACGAAAAATGGGTCCTCTACGTCAACCACGCTCGTAAACGTGCGTGGTGCCAACGCGATGAAGTGCCGAAATCTTTCGTAAAAGGTGAAATTTGTGCGAGGAAAGTCATGCTGAGCGTCTGGTGGGGAGCTTATGGGATCTACCATTTCGAGCTGCTGGCTGACAGCACGACTGTCACTGCCGAGGTCTGCGCTACCCAAGTGCAGAGACTGGCCGACAAGATGCGCAAGGAACAGCCCAGGCTCGACAAAGTTCGCTTCCTGCACGATAACGCGCGCACACACATCGCATTTCTCAGAGAATTCTGAAACTCGGGTGGGATGTTCTGCCGCCTCTACCGTACAGCCTAGATCTGGCCCCAAGTTACTACCACCTTTTTCGATCACTTCAGCATCATCTGGAAGGGAAGCGTTATGAAGATCGTGACCTCCTCGAAAATGACCTCCGAGCTTTTTCGCCTCCAGGTCGCCGGATTTCTACGCCAGAGGAATTCGAAGTCTTGTGAAACGTTGGCGGAGAGTAGTCGATGTTGATGGAAATTATTTGGTTGATTAACAAAATGTTGATAAAAATTGTGTTATTTTGAAAAAAAGTCGTATTTCTGCAGATACTTTCTGGACACCCTAATAGATTAATCTAAAGACTCTCCAAGATGGTTAAAAAAATTTTGTCTAAGGAAAATTTTAGCATAACTTTCTTTAAAGTTTTAATTTACTTTCCAATAAGAGAACACATAGTTTGAATTTTTATAAAAATTTTACTTTTTGGGAAAAACAATGAATTAAAGCTTGTTGAGGAACAGCAAGGCGGCCATTTTATATTACCAAAACAGAGGTTGCGCCATGCCCCCGTTCGAAACGTTGCGATTTTCATTCAATTGTTAGCGAAATTTCCGTTTGATGCAGGACATGATTGCGGCCTTGCTGCTCCTTAACACAAAATTTAATATATTATTTTTCAGCTAAATTCAGCTCGTCATTTGTCAGCTAAAGTTAAAAAAATAAAAAAAGTTATCCTGAGTTATCCTTGAACAAAAAAAAAATATTCTAACCATCTTGAAAAATCTATAGTTTAACCTCCAAGAAGGTCATCTCGATTTGGAAGGCGTTCAATTTGATTTCAAAGTTTAGTTTATATGCCAGCTTAGAAGAGTGTCCAATTTGATTGCACTCTTCTAAGCCTAAGTTTAAGACTTTTAAAATCAATAACAGTCTCATCAAGATAGCTAGAACAATTTTTTGTTCAATAAAAATTTGATAGAACTTTCTTTGGATTTTTTTTTATTTCAGCTGCCCCAACAAGCGTAATTATTTTATAATTTTTTTGTTGAGAAAATATAATAAATTAAATTTTGTCTTAAGACGCAGCAATGCAGCAGTTATATACTGCATTAAAAGACTGGATCGCGCCATGCAGTCGAAAAACAATTCGCAATTTGTTTATTTGATTTGTTTATTTGATTGATAGTGTAAATACTGCTTACATACAGCAAGAAAGTTAGGTAGGATATATGTTTTTTTAGTGTTTTTTTACAATTGTTTATGTTGTGCCGCTTGCAGGTGTGATACAGCATGCAAACAGAAATTTTGCTATCAATCGCATAAAAATCGCGAAGTTTCGGACGGGGTGTGGCGAATCTCTGTTTTGGCAAATTAAAATGGCCGCCTTCCTGCCCTTCAAAACGAGCTCTAAATCATTGTTTTTCCTCGAAAAATAACATTTTTATAAAATTCTGAACTCTTATTGGGAAGTAAATTTGTGTTCTCTTGTTGGGAAGTAAATTAAAACTTCAAAGAAAGTTATACTAAATTTTTTTCCTGTACAAGGCATCATTCGAACATTTTTGGAGAGCCTCCAGTTTAATGTAGGAGAAGCTCTTCTTGATTTGGAAGAGTTCGCTTTGATTTCAAAGGTCTTAGACTAACTTAGATGGGTTCAATTTGCTTCGCACTTGCGCGCTTCGCGCGATGTCGAAGAACCACGTACCATAAGTCTTACTGCCGCTCCCCATACCGTACTGCTCCCCCATTATGCCTCCCCCTCCCCTTACTGGTACTGGTCCCCAACTGCTGTTCCCTCCTTACTGGATCTCGTCCTCCTTTACTGGTATTGATCTTCCACAATGATCCCTTTCAGCGGACGATGTACTCGCCACGTCTTCTGAGTCCCCAGACACGTTGGGCAATGTGTTCGGCATATCAACTCCCACCCTGATCGGTGCAATCTGAGAGAAAACCGATCGATCGATATTGATGGCCTTCCTTCCTTGCTGTAAAGGTTTCCCGTCGAAGGAAATAATCACTTAACTCACATCCTGACAGGTAAACTCCGAGAGAAGATCGATAATATCCATCGATATTGATTGCCTTTCCCCTGCTGTGAATCCTTCTGTCGACGATCATAGTCACTTAACTCCCACCCTGATCTGTTAACGCATTGAGGACCGCGCGGGTCGATTTTGGGTCGCGGTTATAAAATAGGTTCGCTGCTGCCCATTTCTCGCTTTTTCATAGTTTACTAGTATTCATTAGATATCTGGAGCCTAACAATGCTAACTGCTCAGTGGTCCGGGAGTCATTTACTTCTAAGAATTAATAAAAACAAATAATCAACACTACACACTATTCAAGCTTCGCAAAAATCGATGCTATTCAGAAACTCCTTACATTTTACAAAAATGGCTATGTACGAAAGAACTAGTGACATTTCTTGTAAAAATTTTGCCAACAATCTAGACTAAAGTACTTCAAACACTTGCTACATCGTGTGGTCACCTTCTTTGCACGATTCGTGGCGAACCTGCGCATTTTTTTCTTTGCAGACTTTTTTATAGCAGCAAATACATCTTCTACGTCCTGCTTTCGGACCTGTTCTAACCTTCTCCAATATTTGGCTAAACCATTAAGAGGGAGCTTCATTTGGAATATCGTGAAGTAGTGATTTCATGAGATTCACGCGCCGGCGCGGTCCCACATGACAGACACGCGATTTCTCGCGCGGTCGTCAATGGGTTAAATCTCTGAGTAAATCGATAATATCGATCGATACCGATTGCCACCCCGTCTGTGAAGGTCTTCCGTTGACGATCAGCTGAATCCCCGGGCACGTTGGGAAGCGTGTTCGGGACGTCTTCTTAACCATAGGCGCGTAGAAGAAGTTCGGGTATTTTCCGCACTTTTTCGCTGTTTGTTCGCCCCTTAACTTCTGCCGATCGATAGCTGTAGATTTTACTATATATAATCCGCTAAATCAGTGGATCACCTTGCCAGTCACGGGAGGGGACTCAAGGTAAGAGATGCCTACGACAGTGCGGCGTATGCCAGCCGGTTTTGTTTTTAGCTTAACCATGGGCGATTGCTGGCGAACTGACAATCTAGGCGGCGCATCATCCAAGATATATTCAGCCGGCAACGCGTTGGGAATAGGGGTTACGTGCAGAGCGTGGGGATTCAGAAGACGTGCCGCAGACGTCATCCAGCGTGCGTAGAGATTCAGCAGACGCGCTGAAGACGTCGTCAAACGTGCGTAGAGATCCAGAAGACGTGCCGAGGACGTCGTTCAACGTGCGTAAGAATTCCAAATAAGAGGGACCATTAGAAGGGGGACCAGTGAAGAGCGGATCAACAAAGGCGACTACTAGATGGGGGGGAGGAACAAGGGACCTGTTTTCCCTTCAATATAGTTCAATGTTCGTCCGATTTCTGAAGATGTCGTGGCACGTGTGTCGAGGTGCAGGAGTACCGTCAAGTCGCGGCAACGTGGTGACACGAGAGCCGGGACCCAGTGTCACATTCGCGTGCTTGACTCTCACTCCGTTCTTTGCTAGGTAAGGAAGCGGTAAGGGGTTTTAGGGTAAGGAAGCATAACCGGGGAGCGGGGAGGGGGAAGAGGTAGGGAGAGTGACTATGGGATTCGGAGGACTATTATTGCCGTTTTACAGTAAACGGTGTCGACCTGTCGACAACACCGATTAATTTTAATAATGTTTCTGCAGACTAAGGGTAGGGTCTCTCATGATCAGTTCTCGCCACGTAGGGAACGGGTTCTTCGGAGATCAAATCGCGTACACGCGATGGAGCGTGGATGGGCTTAATAGGAGCAGTGAAAATTCTGCTCTACCATATCCCGCTGCACTAATCTATATAGTAAAACCAGTTTTTCACTTAATAAATGTAAGAAGGCCTTAAGAAGAAAGGAGGAAGATTGGGGTTGATCTGTTCTCTGGGTTTTGGAGGGAAGCCCCCAACTAGACGTTAAGCGCCGCTAGGCCGAGGAAGTTGAAACGCGCCTCAGCGCCATGGAGACGAAGATGCTGCGCTGGACGGCTGGAGTCACGCGCATGGACCGCATCCGAAACGATGCCATTCGGCAGAAGTTCGGTGTCGCGCCGATAGCGGACAAGATGCGCGAAGCTCGCTTACGATGGCATGGCCACGTTCTGCGTGGAAGGGGGCACAGCGTCCGCAAGATAGGCCTTAACTTCGAGGTAATAGGAAAGCGGTCTAGAGGGTGCCCGAAGCAGCGATGGGCTGATACGTTACATATGGACTTGAAAGTAGCTGGTGTAAACCCTGATCTAGCGCTGGATCGGGAAAGGTGGCGTCATGTCACCAGAATAGCGGACCCCGCCACGAAGCGGGACAAACGCTGAAGAAGAAGAAGAAGAAGAAAAAGAAAAAGAAAAAGTAAGGGAAGTTCACCACCATTTCCGGGTGGATCCATAATCACGATGCGCACTGTGACATTAAATGACGCCGATTCTACACTGACTAACGAGCGTTTGATGCTGTAGGAGGCGTGTATTCGTAATCAATTAATGTGGCTGGAAGAAGTGGCCGATGGAAAGGACTGACTGTATCGACCATGAGGGGTCCACTGCCCATTTTTCGTTTCAATTAGAGATGATGGGATTCAGATAAACCTCGCGTACCGATTCACGCTGGCGTGGTAGGACTGGCTGTTGTGGACACTGGTCCTGATCACGGCACTAGCCTCGCTCGAAGCGATGGAGGGACGAGTGGCGAGCGGCAGTGACGACTCGTCCGAGACTACGATGCGCGGAGGCACTGAAAATGGAGCGTCACGAAGAGCGGTCAGACGCAGCGGCAGGAAGAGAGAGGTTACCGAGGCACTTCTCGTCTTTCGCGTCCTTCGCCTTCGGGGGAGAAAACGTTTTCAAGGGATTCCATTCTGGAAACTCATCGTTTATTGTATTCGTTGGCTGTACTGTTGATACGAACAGTGATTTGCCGCGGGTGGGACGAGGCGAGATGTCGCCGCAGCAACAGCAGGACCCTGTGCGACAAAATTGCTCTTCGTCTAACTTGCGGAAGCGAAGCGTTTTTGCCCTACGAACACCTTTTGCGTTCCACCCCGCTGTGCGCTACCCGAAGCGAAAGCAGAAGCAGCGTAGTTTACAGGAGTCCTCGCTGTCCCAAGAACGTTCCACAATTCTTTTGATTAGTCATTTCTTTGTGAGTGGAGACGCGCTCTTTGGCCTTCCGCCACCACTTGTATATACATACAGCAGAACCGAAAAGACATGCATTGGGTGTTACAAGAATAACAGCGTTACAAACAGCGCACGCAGCTAAACGTCTCACATTGCCTGGAAACCTTGCATTAATAGCAACGGGTCAGAGCATTTCAGCAAATTCTTGGCTTCATTTGATCAACCCCATTTGAGCAGCATAAAAATCGCCGTCTTCCTATGTTGACTTCACTATGGTGAAGATTTTCAGCGGTAGGTTTTTAGTGACAAGTATTAGAGGCTAGGCTTCGCGGTAGAAGCGTTTTGCAACCAGTCGGCATGTTTTAGTTGTTGTGAAGGCTGCTGACTGCAGCCTGAGGGCTACTCATCCACCGTCGCACTTGCGTGATTACCAATTCAACATATGGTGTAGGATAGGTGGCCCGTTCAGTTAATCATCGCGCCATTTTAATTGCTTTGATCACAAAAAAAAATCAAGAGCTATTTCGTATATAAACATCCGTGCAATACGGAGTTGCAATCCACAAGCCGTTCAACAAGTCACCCTAAATAGAATCTGGAGAACTCATGGAGAGCAGACATCCGACTAGATTCAGAGACTCTTCAACGCCTCGCAACATCCACATCTCGTGGGACCCATCATCACTGGTCCGTATATCGGGATGAGCCGGCCAATGATATCAGCATGGAACGCGTCAAGAGCGTCTCGATTGAAGTAATTTATTTTCCTTAAGCCTGAAAACGCTAGTCACCGAAGCTCTGCCTAGGAAGGGCGGTGCTCTCACAATGAATCAAGTGAGCTTTAACCCAACATCAAACGGACATTCTGATCGCGGCGCCAGGGAACTGGTTCAGAGGATGCTACTGCAAACGTTGAAGTGGAGATCGACGGCTGGCTGTCATACCATAAACGATATTCTGGCCATATCGTTAACATAAAATAGCACTATCATAGCGGAATGAATCTCGATTGACTTTATTGTGTAGTTGGAAAGGTCAGCTTTTTGCTTACTCAGAAAAATGATCAATTTAGTATATGGATGAGTGTCTGGCTTCCCACAAACTCCACTCGCGTGTAATGGAACGCTCTGTCTGGAATATAACATCAGAGTGTTCCTAAGTCGTGATGAACCTAGAGACTGCCAGAAGGAAACAGAAGAATTGGAGGTTTAAGGAAGTCAGTCATATCATACAGGAAGTGAAGAAATCAAGATGCTCTTAGGGAGCGTCTAAGGCCCCGTTTATACTTCCGACGCAGAGGGACGCGACGGCATGCATAATGGCGAAATTGATCGATCGCATCGCCCAATCAACGTGGCCACAATACGTGGCGTTGCGTGGCTCAACGTCGGAGTATAAACGTGCTCTAAGGCCTATGGTATACTGCGCTCCGTCGCTGTGCACTGCACGAATGGACGACATCCACAGGAAACAATTATTGGACCAATATCGATTGATGGCGATCGATACTTCAAAAACTAATTTCAGATTCGTGTTCAGCGACCTCGACTACTCCAGGGCTGAAGTTTCCGGCCGCTGTTGACCGCCATCAATCGTCGAGTATCGCCAATACGGCATTCCCCACCCCATTTGTGACGGACAGAAATATATATATATATATATATATATATATATATATATACCACACACACATACACACAACACAACACACACTGGTTTGCTACAAATACACCTATATGACGTTCATAATCCCCTCCCCTTGGTTCCAGTTCACGGACCACTTTGGATGGTGGAAATGGAGGCGCAAGCGGTTCGGGGAGTAGCCTTGTACTCATGGTCAGTGATTGTCCGCCTTGGTTAGAAGGCACATTGTGTGTCCATTTACATCAGAAATGGCATAGCTCCGTCCAACACAGTGGCAGAACACACTAGTGCTGCATAAAAATTTTAGTTTCGCACAACACAATACGATGTGTTGGGGTGTCCTACACGATAACACTCCCCTACCCTATTTGCGCCGAGGTTCATACTTTAGATAACACGCTGAGTTACGGAAGCGTGTCGCCGCCGTCCGCTCCGATTACGGTAACGTGGCGAGTTGTTGAGCTCCCCTGGGACGCGCTATAACGGATGAACAGAGCAGACTGTGCGCCGCGGAGTAGACTTTCTGTCGTGGGATGGTGAATAAGGATCTTATTCGTTTCTTGTACTTCATTCTCCTTGCTCTTCTAGTTTTCATATTTTATAGTTTCTATTTTGCCTTGGGGCACTGAGTTCTTGCCTTATAGCACACTTCCTCGAACAGCAACAAAGATCGAATTAGCCACATCCGCCCACTAGTAATCTACCAAACTTTAAAGCAAGCAAAAGCAAGCACATAGGCAAGGTTGTAAGGAGAACATGGCCATAGCGAAACCTATGAAGCTGTCGTAGACTAAGGAAGTGCAGGAAAGGAAAAAACTTGATGTGTTATCCCTATTGATCTCAGAGATAGCGTCGTACGAAATCTGCTCCGCGGCAACAGTACGCGGTCTGCTCGACTCGCCTCATCTCGCCGTGAAATCTCGGCTCTCTAGTTGGAGTTGCTATTTTGTTGATTTCTGTTTGTTTTTACCAAAGCTTCGTTTTCATCTAAGGAAGGCGAGGTCTCGCCTAGAAACTACTTAGAAACTAATAGTTTTTTGGCTTCCCTAAGTTTTAGTTTTCTCAACCATATTGCTTGGTGTGTTGCAAGCCGTTTTTACTATTACTAAATCTTCACGCTTCTGCTTCATAGGACAATTAAAACCTTTTATTTTTGTATAAGCGAGGTTAAGTCTAGATAGAGAAGCATAGATGGTAAAACTTTAAAAAGGCTGCATGCCCCCTTCTGGTGGGACTGTACGCTTTTGCTGTGTAAGAGGTTCGCCAAGATTTGGCTCAAATGCTCCGCATTTGGCAATTATCTGATCTGATCCGCAGGGCATGGAAGCGAGAGATGTAGATGAAACAGCTTAGACGGAACGCTCTCACCTGACGTTCTGGTCAGCACGGTGTCGACCGTCTCGCACCCCGTCTGAAGCGATCCATTGCGATTGCTACCTCGAGAGATTGAAGGTCGGGAGTTCACGAACACCCACGACAGCACGATCACGTAGCAGATCTGACAGAGGCTGTCTTTCGATTTCAACTGACGGCTATGCTTGCGACATTAGCCGCTCCTTGTTTAGAATTGGTGGCCGACTGAGCAAAACTCTACACTCTGTCAGAACCCAGTCAGCCGCACTGCGCAGTCTCACTCGTGCATACATTCGCTTTTGGTTGGAGACTTATGTATGTCGTCCTTGACGTAACTACTAGTTTTCTCGAACACTTTCCAGTGAGTACCAAGTAAGGCAGTAAATGTTACAGTCACTGAAACCTAACAAAAACATGCAAGTTCCTAGTATTGTAATTTATGGTCATAATGTAATCACACTACAGTCAAGCATCTAGCAGAACGTGCGATGTTACTAATACTACATTTATGAACGAGATTACAGTTGAAATTACAACTATAATCTTGCTAATCGGATGTATGATCATGCCAATGTTGGTTTAAGCTTACAATTAGTTTAAGTCTTCAGCCCCTCAAAACGGATAAACTCATCTCATGATGATAACGTATGTAAGCAGCTTTTTGATCAACGCAAACATATTATTCCGAAGTTAAAACAGTCCGTTTACACATCACAATTAGGAAGGAACTTACTATATAGTATAGTTGTGCTCTCGCAAAATTTTCGAATATTCGAATGGTTTCGAATACCCGAAATTTTCGGGCATTCGAATTTCGAATACATTCGAAAAACGTGATTTTTTGAACATTCAAATTCGAATACATTCGAAAAACGCCATTTTTTGAACACTCGAATTCGAATACATTCGAAAAACGCAATTTTTTGAACATTCGAATTCGAATACAATCGAAAAACGCGATTTTTAAACATTCGAACTCGAATACATTCGAAAAACGCGATTTTTTGAATATTCGAATTCGAATATTCAAATTCGAATGAAAATCATTCGAATACCTATTCGAATAGGTCATTCGAGCACAACTATATTATATAGTATATAATGAATATAACACATAACATTTAAAATATAACATATAGTAGATAATATATAACATATAGTATATTACACATAACAAGTAAACATGGGATCCAAATCATGCATTTCCGGATATCCGGCCAGATTTATCGGGTTTTGGATTATTCGAAATCCAGCTCTGTCGAAAATTGAGTTATCTGAATCATCCGAAGATCCGGGGCTTTGAAAAATGCAATGATTCAGATAAAATAGGATAAAAGAATGTTAGCGCGCTGTGCCGGTGAAAATCTGACGTTTTCGGGATAGATTTTGCAGTCATTTGGCAAGAATTCTCTTACAAGGGAGGTCAATGAACATCCCGTGGCAATTTTAAAAGTGACCTATTGAGGGTTGTAGGGGATTGTATGAGAAGCACCGCAGTGATTTTCAAATTTCCTGCGGACATCTGGGTAGGTCAAAAATTGCAAAAAACCGTTTCACTTCAGTGCGGGCCGATAAACCAATACTGACGCCTGGAACTGCCATGTCGTGGTTGGAATCTAACCTTCAAAAGGTCTGGGGCTGGAACAGTAGCGGAATTGCAGCGATTTCACAATTTTCTTGTTGGCGGTATAGTAACCGAAGTGGAACGTTGAGGTGCGTCGCGCACCACCAACGGCGCAGCGACCGGATGGCCGAGTAGATGTGGGGGGGGGGGGGCGGGCTTGCGGGAAAAGTGACGGGGGTTCGGATCCGGAGATGCTGCTCCTGCATTGATGGTCTTGCTCCATCTAATTTTGTCGATATAAAGTGCATCTTGACCACGATAGTGTACCATACTGACATTATAACTTTATTTTAACCTGGGTGATACGATATAAACACAAAAATAAACACCCAAAGCAACAGCGTTCACAGTACATAATTCGACTGGCCATTGAGGAGGAGCAAGCGAATTTTCTTTGCCTACAAAATAGATAACTTCAGAATTCCAAAGATCGAGGAGAAAATTATTATTTTATTTTTATTTATTTTTATTTTTATCAATTAATTGACTATATTTATGTTTGATTTTTTTTCGATCCCTCTTCGACCTCTGGAGAAAAAGTATAACAGTACCAATCTGTCTTCTTTATCCTCAGTCAACCATATTGCAAGTCACAAACGGCCGTCACATACAGCATCCTCCTCACTGTTACAAGGAGACGTAATACCACCCACATCATTGTCATCGTCCGGCTAACAGGCTACAGCCCCCTTCGTTCAGGTCAAGCTAACATCACGAAGGAGGCAACAGGCGGCTTTTCTACGCAGTTCCTCGCTAGCATTCAAGGGCCTGTCCCAACTACAAAATAGATAATATTCTTTATCTTGACCGTCTTCGTTAGCCATTGACAGTGGGCCTGTTAGCACTACTTCATTACTCCAAAAGTTGAAGAGAGATTGAAAAAATGGAAAAAAGGATTTATCTTAATTTTTCACTTATTTATTTATTTATTATTTTATTTATTATGTATTAATTACGTATCATTGATTTTTATTTTTATTTATATTTCAATTAATTAATTGATGTATATATTTATATTTGATCGATTGTTGTGATCGTCCTTCGACAGATATACCACACCCCCCCTGACTTAATATCAATTGTTTAATGCAATGTATTCTCTGTGCCGAGTTATTGGGTGTCTTACTAACTGCCTTCCTCCCGACTACTCTGCCCCTATTCGTAAGGAGACCGCCCTAGCAGATGCCTTTCGGGGCATAATTCAAAATACTATGTATGGGGACACTGATTGTGCTGATGAGGAGGAAGCACTTCAGGTAGTTTTTTTTGTTTGATGTTTATTGCATTGACGTTCTCTCGTTCGTGATGTTAGCTTAACTTGAACGAAGCGCAGGATGTAGCCTGGTCGCCGGACGATGACAATGACATGGGTAGTATTACGTCTCCTTGTAACAGTGAGGAGGATGCTGTATGTGACGGCCGTGAGACCCCTTGCAATGTGGTTGGTTGAGGATGAAGAAGACAGATTGATAATGTTATACTTTCTTTCCAGAGGTCGAAGAGGGGTCGAAAAAAATCAAGCATAAATATGGTTAATTAATTAACAAAAACAAAAATATAAATAATAAAAAATAAAAATATCAAACAAAAATAAAATATTTTTTCCTCGATCTTTGGAGTTCTGAAGTTATCTATTTTGTAGGCAAAGAAAATTCGCCTGCTCCTCCTCAATGGCCAATCGAATTATGTACTGTGAACGCTGTTGCTTTGGGTGTTTATTTTTGTGTTTATATCGTATCACCCAGGTTAAAATAAAGTTATAATGTCAGTATGGTACACTATCGTGGTCAAGATGCACTTTATATCGACAAAATTAGATGGAGCAAGACCATCAATGCAGGAGCAGCATCTCCGGATCCGAACCCCCGTCACTTTTCCCGCAAGCCCGCCCCCCCCCCCCCACATCTACTCGGCCATCCGGTCGCTGCGCCGTTGGTGGTGCGCGACGCACCTCAACGTTCCACTTCGGTTACTATACCGCCAACAAGCAAATTGTGAAATCGCTGCAATTCCGCTACTGTTCCAGCCCCAGACCTTTTGAAGGTTAGATTCCAACCACGACATGGCAGTTCCAGGCGTCAGTATTGGTTTATCGGCCCGCACTGAAGTGAAACGGTTTTTTGCAATTTTTGACCTACCCAGATGTCCGCAGGAAATTTGAAAATCACTGCGGTGCTTCTCATACAATCCCCTACAACCCTCAATAGGTCACTTTTAAAATTGCCACGGGATGTTCATTGACCTCCCTTGTTAGTGCTCAGAGCGAGTTCTTGTGGGAAGTTTCGTAATCATTTCATAGCAATGTTAAGAACATGGATTGTCTATTGGCCGGGCTTGTGAGGACACAGTCTTCACAAAACCCGCTTCGAAAACTGCGTCATATCGTATCTTACTGTCCTATTCTACGTTATATTTCGGACCACCTCTCGCCAAAGCAAAGCGAAGAAGGATCAAAGTTGAAAAGAATAACCGCTGCGGTTAACATTCCGTATTCTTGTCGGTTTGGTGGTGAAGCTCCCAACCAGACGTTTGGCCGCCAGTAAGCCGCTCTACGTCTGGTAAAAAATATGTACGAAGATGAGAGTGAAACATATCCCATTTCACAACCGGCACATAGACGCAAGTCTGAGTAGAGAACTCTTCTGCTGAGTATAGAACTCATCTGCGGTGCACAGATTGAATGTTAGAGCACTTCTTCTGTGTGTTTGTTCAACAAAGGTGAAGATTTACGATTTACGGCCCAAAATGTCGTAAATCGTAGCTAAGCACACTTGTAATGGATAGGAGGACGTTTTCAGAGAAAACTTCATAATTATTTGGCATGGGTTGCTTCCAGATTTCGCTTGTGCTTTCATAAAACAAATATTGAAATCATGTAGTGATTCCTTCAAGGACATATAGCAGGATGTATTATATACGCGTATGTTTGAATTTATCACATTCCATTCGATCCGGTTGATGAATCAAGAAAGGGTTTGCACGGGATTGATTTACTTTTGTTAGAAAGCAGATGAACATCCTTCAGAATTTGTCCAGAGCGATCATGAGGATTTACACATCGTGCGAGTACCACAAAATATTCCTAATTACGTGGGTTGTGGTATGTAACGGTGTTACAAAATGGCCACCCCTTCCCCAGTTCCCTGCCGTCTGAAGTTGTGTTGTGTTATCGTGTTTGGCTATTTCCTATTAATTTGACGAACTTATTAGTTTTCGTTTGCGACCATTTCTTAAAAATTCTAATAACTAATGTACTCCTCTAATTCACTTCATACTGAAGAAATTTTTGCCTCTATTACTGCTGCATTATCCGGTGTTATCCGAATCGGATATCCGATATCCGATCCGGTGAAAAATCGTTTATCTGAATCAACCGAAAACCCGGCCAATCGAAAATTACCTTCATCCGAATTATCCGAAGACCCGGGGTTCGAAAAATGGCCTATCCGAATCAAAAAAAGGTCAATCAATTTCCTTCCCTCTCTAGCAGTACGAAGGGCAATATTTAAGAACCTTAGTATGTTCCGACCTTGCTCTACCTTCCTTAAGATGAGGAGAGTAGTTTGGTGGGAGGGGGCTGGGCGGTATGAAGTCATCCAGCCCCCCACCCGCCACTACGCTCAACATCGGCATCATCTCCAGACGGTTCAGTGATGCCACTGCTTGTGCCAATCAGTGCCTTCGTCCCCTAGGTTCTTCGACAACCCTCTTGATGCCCCACAGCACGTTCTCCCTCTTCACTCTAGCCCCACTTGACTGAAGGCAACTTCACTCCGCGTCTTCGAACGGTCAGCCTTAGGGAAAAATCGACATTTTCGATAGGTACTGAACGTTTGATCGATTTTGACCACACGATGAAAAGCCTTTTTCTCAGAACGGAGGATTCCCACCGTCACAAAACCATGATCACAAGTCGCAATAGAATCAGTGTAAAGGCTAGGACGTCACCCGGAAGTGGCGCACAGAACCCCCGCCCGAGTTCTGTGGTCAGTATGCGAGGGCTACCGAGGGCCTGACGACCTCGGCTAAAGAGGCTAGTTCGACTGAGGACTCTGAATGTGGGAACGCTGACCGGAAGATCTAGGGAAGTGGCTGACCTGATGAAGCGCAGAAGGATACAAGTCCTGTGTCTGCAGGAAACGCGATGGAAAGGGGCGAAAGCCAGGGAGATCGGAGAAGGGGTCAAGCTGTACTACAACGGAGAGGACACCAATAGGAACGGGGTAGGGATAGCTGTCGCGGAGTCCCTCAAGGATTCAGTAGCGGCTGTCCAAAGAATGAACGACCGCATCATGTCACTGCGGCTGGATACGAAGGAGGGTTACTGGACCATCATGTCTGTCTACGCTCCGCAGACCGGATGCTCCGAGCACGACAAGGATGACTTCTACCTCTCGCTCGAGGAAGCAATAAGGTCCGTACCAGAAGGCGACTACCTCTCCATAGTAGGGGACATGAACGGGCACATGGGGAGTGGCAGAAGATGAGTGGAAAGGGTTCATGGAGGTAAAGAGATCGGTCTGATAAACCCGGATGGAGAACGAATTCTGGATCTGGCTATCGCCCACGACCAGGCTGTCTGTAGCACCTTCTTCGCGAAGAGGGAGAGCCAGAGGGTGACCTATGCTAGCGGAGGAAGAAGGACGGAAGTCGACACATCCTGGTTCGATGGGCTGCCCTGAAAACAGTCCGGGATGTGAAGGTCATTCCGGGAGAAGATGTGGCATCACAGCATAGACCTTGGTAGCCGACCTTAGCATACCTCTACCCACCGGCCCAAAGTGAGGACGGAACCCGGGATCCGATGGTGGAGACTGCGGGGTTCAGAGCGGAACGAGCTACGAAGGGCAGTGCTCGAAGCAGGCCTTCCAGATCCAGCTGGTCCCGTGAATGAGACCTGGAGGAGGGTAGCCCAAACAATCCTGAGATGTGCCAAGGAAACCCTGGGAGAAACAAAAAGAGGAACCAGAGGGGATAAATCGGCATGGTTCTGGAACGAAGAGGTGCAGGCTGCGGTGAAGAGGAAGAAGGAGGCCTACAAGCTGTGGCAGAAGACGAGGGCACCCAAGCATCTCACAGCCTACAGGAGGCTGAAGACGCTGGCAAAAACAGCTGTAGCGAAGGCAAAGAACGCGGAAATGGATGCCCTGTACGAGAAACTAGACGTGCCAGAGGGAGAGAAGTTCGCCATCCACCTGGCCAAGGCGCGTCATAGAGTTAGCCTCGACATTCGAGTAGTGAAGACTGTGAAGAGTGCTGACGGTAGGGGTTACGGAAGCCGGTCGAGGACAGAGAGAGATGGGAGGAGTACATCAAGGAACTCCTGAACGAGGAGTTCCTCGTCGGGAGGACGTGGAAGAACAACCAACGTAAGGACCCATCCCACCCTGGACGCAAGAAGAGGTTCGCAAGGCAATAGGGAGGATGAAACACGGAAAGGCAGCAGGGCCTGACGGTTTGCCAGCAGAGGCTTGGAAGGTGCTCGGGGATCTCGGAGTCAACTGGCTGACGCAGTTGCTCAACAGAATCACGAAAGAAGGTAAGATGCCGGATGACTGGATGAACAGCACCATAGTCTCCATCTTCAAGCAGAAGGGAGACGCTTCCGAATGCTCCAACTACCGAGGGATCAAACTGATCTCACACACGATGAAGATCTACGAACGACTGGTCGACTCAAGGCTGAGGGAGATGGTACCCATCTCCCAGGTGCAGTGGGGCTTCATGCCTGAGAGGTCCACCACAGACACCATCTTCATCGCTCGTCAGGTGATGGAGAAATATCGGGAGAAACGAAAACCCTGCTACCTGGCATTCCTGGACCTGGAGAAGGCCTACGACAGGCTAGCTCGGGCCGTAATCTGGAATGCCCTTCGAGGGAGGGGTGTCCCGGAACGTCTGATCACGGTCATAAGGGATATGTACGAGGGCTCGAAAGCAGCGATACGAACTCAACACGGGGTGACAAGGAAAGTGGACATCACAGTGGGGGTACGCCAAGGGTCGGCTCTGAGCCCGTTCCCCTTCCTGCTGACGCTTGACTCTATAGTGAACCACCTTGAGGAAGGCCCTCTCAGAACGATCCTCTACTCGGACGACATCACCCTAGTAGCCGACAACCAGGAGGAGCTGGAGGAGAAGGTGCAGCTGTGGCAGAGAGCCCTTGCAGACAACGGCCTACGGCTGAACGTAAAGAAGACGAAGTTTATCAGCTCTGAGCAGTGCGCTGGATCGATCCTAAACTGCCAAGGGGAAACGATCGAGAAGGAGGAAGAATTCCGCTACCTCGGAAGTGACCTATCCGAGGAAGGAAGTGTGGACCAGGCGGTCAGGGGACGGATAAACGCAGCCAGGCTCAAGTGGAGGGAGTCCAGAGGGATCCTCTGCGACCGTAGATGCTCCAGGACGCTCAAAGGCAAGCTCTATAGAACAGTTGTGAGACCTGCTGGGTAAGGCGCAGGAGCGGCAACTGCACGCGGCGGAGATGAGGATGCTGAGGTGGGCATGTGGATGGACCCGTCGGGACAGGGTGCGAAACGAGGATGTTAGGGCAGTGATGAAGACAGCCCCGATCCAGCTGAAGATGAGAGAGCAGCGCCTGAGGTGGTATGGACACGTCCTCAGAAGACCAGAGGATCACCCCACAAGGTTGGCCCTAGATATCGAGGCACCCAGAAAGCGTCCGAGAGGAGCCCCAAGGAAAAGATGGAAGGAAGTCATCAAGAGAGATCTCGCCGAAGTCGGCGCCACGGCAGATGACGCCCTTGATATGATGAGATGGCGACAGATCACAAGAACAGCGGACCCTGCGACTGCGCGGGAAAACGCTCAGGAGGAGAAGAAGAAGAACAGAAACTTTTTTCCCGTGGGACCGCTACAGCAGTGACCAACTGCCTAACCCTCATCGACAGACAAACAGAGGAATGCCACTTTCAAGCTCACCTCAATCACTTCTATGTATCACCTGCTCCCGTTGATAATCGAGTTGCTCGAGCAGGCGCCAGCAGCGTCTCCATTCGTCCCTGTCGCGTGCCAGAGTGCTCAACTGGATCCTCCTTGCTCGAGAGATATCGATCGTTCAGGGCGTTCACGAAGGTATCCGACCCACGCGTTGGCGGGCGTCTGGACATCCCGCGGAATCTAGTCGGTGATGGCTCTCGTACAGCTGGTGTCTGCGAATTGCATTACGTGGCCGATCCACCTAATTTTCGACGAAGACAGCGTCTCTGATCTTCAAACGACGGCGAAGCTCGGAACTCCGGAGGCCTTCTCTCACTTGCGTGAGACGTGTCACTCCGAGCATCGTCCTCTCGATTCCACGCTGCGCGACGCTGATCGCGTGCTCATCCTGCTTTCGTATAGCCCAGGTCTCTGAGGCGTATGTTAGGGCTCCGCTGGCTGATGCTCGGTGTTATGAGCACCACGTCGTCAGCGAAGCGCAGATGATGCAGCTGCCGGCCGTCCACCTTCACTCCCATGTCTTCCCATTATAGTTCGCGCATCACGTTTTCGAGGGCGGCGCTGAAGAGCTTCGGAGATATGCTATTCCCTTGACGAACCCCTCTCTTCACGTTGATGACGTCCTTGTAGAATGTCGAGATCTTGGTCATGAATCCACTGTATAGCTCTCTAAGGACTCTGATGCACTGAGTAGGAACCCCCTGAGTGAGCAGGGGTCGATGAACGCTTCAGTCTCCACAGAGTCGAATGCCTTATTCAGGTCGATGAACGTAAGGCACAGCGGCAGCTCGTTCTCTCGCGACACTTCGATGAGCTTCGTAGTGGTGTGTATGTGGTCGATCGTGCTGAGTCCTCTACGAAATCCTGCTTGTTCGCATGGATGTCCTCCGTCCAGCGTTCTGCTAATCCTATTCAGGATGACTCGAGTGAACAGCTTGTAGACTACGGACACCAGACAGATCGGGCGATAATTGCCAATGTCATGCACGTCTCTCTTCTTGTACAGCAAGACGGTCTTGCTGTGAAGATCCACACCCAGGGTTTGACGAGCGATGGCGGAAGTTCATCTTGCGAAAGATGGCATAGGGTACGTGGACGTGGCTATCGGAGAGATCGGAGTAGAAGTCGTAGATGACCTTGTCCATGGTCCTTCTGGAAGGGTGATGGTTCCGTCAGAACGTCGAAAGCGGTCATCTTGGTCTTGAAGTTGGCAAAGTTCCGGCGGGCATTGCGGATGCTCAGCTCCGCCTCTGCTGCTTCAGCCAACACTTCCGCCCTTCTCTCCTTGAGATCTTCCTTTATCGCCGCTCTGCATAGCTTCGCAAGCTCGGAGTCAGTAGGTAGTTGCCTGACGCTCATGCTGCTCCACGCTGGCGTATAAACTCGAGAGTTTCCGGAGACAGGCGTCTCTTGGTGGTCTTCAAGCTCTCGGCTCCCTAAGCACTATCGCGGAGATGGTGCACGAAGCGGTCGTATTCTTCGTCAATGTTGTCAATGACGTCATCTTCCCAAGGGCCGGCAATAGAGGTGTACATGTCCCTGTTGATGGTTGTTCTGGGACTCCTCTTCTTGAATTTCGTAGCCTTCTCTCCTTGACGCGAAAAGCGAAACCTCGCGCGAAGGAGGTGGTGATCAGATCCCGTGTAGAACTTGGGGACAACGGAGACGTCGGTCAGGCAATACTTGCGGTTGAAGATGATGTGGTCGATCTCGTTGTGGAACTGGCCACCGGGGGACTTCCAGGTCCCCGGTGTCGTAGGGAGGGAGGTTTCTAGAACTGTGAGTTTCCATTGATGGTCTTGGTCGACATGATAAACTCAGACAGCCTTTCACCTTGCTCATACCACTCCAAACCGTGGTTTCCGATGTGAAGTTCTTCCGGCGACCTTCGTGGCCCGATCATGGCGTTGAAGTCGGCGACCTTCACCTGTAGAAGGTGTGATCTTCCTAATAAAACTTCTCCAGCTCCACGTAAAAGGCTTGGACGTTTCGTCATTGTAGTTATCGGGACATACGCGACGAACACGGTCAAAGCTGGTGCGGTGCCACATCGCTGCAATCGCAGACGTCCGATTCGGCTTGACAGAGACTCGCACGATTCAATGTTCATGTCCAAATTCGTGTTGACTGCACCCCTCCTGTCGCATGTTCCGAGGAACAGTTCTTCTCCGGAGTCGTAGGCGACGTATAGGGTGTCTTCTCGTCTCGGTCAGTCCGATGAGCCGTACTTGATCTTCTTGGCTTGCATCATCAGGTCCTCGACGCATGCTTCCGATGCGAGGGCGCGGGCGTTGTAAGTACAGATCGTCATCCTTGTCCTTCTCAATTTGCGCAGCCTGCTTAGGCCCTAAGATTTTAGCAGCCTCTCCGTACTCGTCCTCCCCATCGTTGCAGAAATGGGGGCTCTTTCGGGGTTGGGGGAATGAGGCCCTTTGGTGCTGTTTAAGAGTGTGCGTAAATGAAAATCGAATTTTTATAAATCGTAATTGAAAAGAAGAGAACCTTAGTAATTCGCAAATCGTAAGGGTTACCTAACGTAAGGTGCAATACAACTGAATTTTTGTAGGTATTATGCTTGTGTTAATATAATACAAAATGATCCAATATTTGTTTATTTATCGTGTTATTTTCAGCCCAAGCTAGGCAGTTTTCTTGCCAGACGTTTTTTCCTTTTTTACTTTTAGTTTTCGTTCTGGTCAGATGAAACCTCTCAAATCAAACTTGACACGTTTTAAAAAAATCGAAAAAGTTGTGGGTTCGGAAACCTTAACTTGGCTTATGCATGGTATTTCAACAAAAAGTTTTCATCGTTTAAATGAATTATTTAAATTTCCAACCTCTTAGAATTGCTTTAGATGCGTATAAATCTAGGAATTAGCAGAGACGATAGTAAGAAGTCATTATCAGAGCAAAAAATAATAATAGTAATTTCACCGCTCATTAATCGGAGAAACCAGAAGTACAGGTTGCAGTTCAATAAGAATACTGAGCTATAGCATGGCGCAACTCTATCCTATGACGCAGCAGGTCTTATATTCTCTATTACGTTGTCGGAAAACTCCTGCAATAAAGCTTTCAATCATTTTTATGATTCAGCAAAACATGTTACTGCCTGGCCTAGCGCCACAAGCTTATAGCTCGTACATTCTAGATCATACATGTCATACATTCTGGAATATTCTATGATATAATAAAGGTCGTACCGAGTTGATGGCCAACGATCCCCGTGACTCGGATCGGTCGTCGCGACTGAGCATTGCTCAAGCTCCCCTCTTCGTATTAGGCCCCTGTTATACTCCCGCGGGAGCTTCCGCGGATGGGCGGAAATCGCGTTGGGACCCCGCGCCGGGCCATTCGTCACGGCCCGTCACGCCCGCCGTCGCCTGCGGCGTTGCCGCTGCCCTATCCTTCATCATAGGGCAGGGACGCAGAGCTCGCCGCCAGCGGCGCCGCTGGCCGCCCGCTGACGCCGCTGGAGCGGCACCGCCGGAAATGATTTGAGTCATACGAGACGGCGCCACTCCAGCGGCGCCGGGAGAGTCTGTATGCGCTCTGCCCTTTCGTGGCGGGGTCCCGATTAGAAAGACTACAGTACCTCGCCGTCGCCGCTGGCCGACCGGCAGCCTCCGTTGAGCCGGGCAGCCGTCCGCGGTGCACTGCACCGCGGAAGGCTGTCGTCCCGCGGAGTTCGGCGCTGGAAACGCGCTCCAATGCGACGCTAGCCGCCCCGGGACGACGACGACCGTCCGCGGTGCACCGTCCATCCGCGGACGTCCCGCGGATGCTCCCGCGAGAGTATAACGTAGGCCTTAAAGACGCTCTGGGGGAACGTAGTCACGGGAGGCGAGTCCGGCGGGTCTCCCACGATAGCCATGCTCGGACGGAAGGCCCACTCGCTTCCCCAACGAGAATCACCTCCGCAGCAGTCAAGTTCTAACCTCAACCCGAAGAGGGTAACATTCTGCTGTTGGTGAGACGCTGTTGGTGAGAAGGGGATGCTCTACCACGAGTTCCTGGAAGCCGGAACCACATTGACTGCGAACACTTACGCTGTCCAACTGCAAAAGTTGAGTGAAGCCGGGCAGCGGAAACGACTAGGTCAGAATAATGTTCACTTTCTCCACGACAATGCTTGGCCACATATTTCATGATGTCTTGCCAAAGCTTCAGTAAAGTTGAGCCGAACTCGAAATCACTCTGCCGTTGTGCTATATCAAAACACTAAAAAACTGCTAAAACGAAGTGGGAATTAGCTGGTAGGGATAGGAGAGAGCAAAAAAGTACATTGTTCCCGCCCGGGCTTCGTCACGTCATTTGGACGTCGGCTGCTCGTCGATCGATAGCATTTACGAAAATTTCACAACTTACGACCCAAAATGTCGTAAATCGTAAAAAATCTCAAAAATAGCCCTAAATCGTGGAATCGTAATTACGCACACCACTGGTGCTGGAGTGTTTGAACGGCGTATACGGGGCAAGGCTTTTAAGGCGGCCTAGAATCACTTACGATGTACTCCCACTCTACGGAGTGCAGGCTTTTGGCCGGGTCGACACAGACACAATCTGCGCAAGCACGAACACATCCACGCACACTGCATGAACATGCCGCTGACAAACAAACACACAAGGAACGAGTCGACCCTGAGCAGCAGGAGCAGGGATCTCCTGTGTATCTCCTGTGTCCCATCCATGTCCTCGTCTCCCACACCTTCAAGCCACAATCAACAATGTCGACCGATATTGGCCTCCCGATGGAAACCTCCCACCTGCTGTCTGTAAAAGCCTTCCGTCGACATTCGTAATCACTTAACTCCACCCTGATCCGTTACATTTCTGAGGAATAGATAATATCGATCGATATTGATTGATTTCCCCTGCTGTGAAGGCCTTCCGTCGAGGATCGCCTGAATCCCCAAGCACAGTGGGCGACGTGTTCGGCTCGTCTTGTAATCCCCACGCATTGGACGACGCCTTCGGCACCTCTTCTGAATCCCTAGTCACGTTGGACAACGGCTTCGGCACGTCTTCTGAATCCACAGGCAGACGTCCGAGTATTTTCCGCTATTCCCTCCCCCTATCTGGCCCCGATTTTCCCCGTATTTTATGACTAATTTCTGCAACGGCGCCGATCGATAGCTCTTAGCGCTTAATTACACAGTATAAGATATACGATATATGTATAATATCTACTATTCAGAGTGCGGCACTTAAATCATGGCAAATTTAGATTCAAATTTCCCACCATACCGTAATTCCGCCAGAAGTCGCGATTTGCGGTCTTGAAAGCCAGAAGCCTCTAGTAAGCAGCCATACGAAAGTTTTCGCGATGGGCGTTTGCGTGCTGGAATAATTCGAATCTTCGGGTAACCAAGATCAACTGTCGACTTATTGTGGCCAGGTACAATGCTTCTGAAGAGTCTGAAGAAGGTTCCGAAACCCGATGAGAAAAACCCATCCGCGGGTCAAAGACTGCAGCAGTAGTGGGAGAGGCGATGTAGCCACATTTCATTGAGAAAGGACAACTGTCACCAAGGAAGTTTATCTGCGAGTTTCGTTAAGGGTCTGAAGCGTATGGCTGAACGGGGAGAGCGAGTCATATAGGAAGAATTCCCATCTCTCAGTATAAAAATGTGTTTCCTTTTTTCCAAGTCGTTAAACCCAAAGAGTAGGGGGTCCTTGAAGTCACAATGGAATCGGCGCCTCACGAGTTCGGAGGTCTTTCACTCCGCGATGCTTCTGGCTCGGAGCGCAGCGGATAGAGACGATGCTTCTCGCGAGGGGGTTGGGGTTCGATTCCCCTGCTCTGCTGTGTTTTTGCATTCCATCGGTCGGTTGGGGTTTGAAGGATTCTGATATCTATATTATTTTCGGATGTGTTTGCCTAATTTTCCAGCTCCATGCTGTGATGATGTATAAATATTCAACATCGGTGATATACAGGTACGAAGTGCATGAAGCAGCACTGGTCACAATACGAGCAGCTATGGGCGGATTCGAACCCTCGGTATTTTTCCTATGACTCAGCCACTCTATGTCGATCAATTCTTGGGCGTGGCAAAGCCCTAACTGCAAGTCCTTCTGCACCCGGTCTCAAATCGGCTAAAACACAATTTTTCGAGAAGCTTTCATTTCCGTATTTGGGAGGCAGAGGTGGCTCTTTCCAGATACACCACTTCCGCCGTTCGGACCCACCGTCGAGATAGTCGAGATATAAATACGTTTTTATGGCCGTTTTTATGGCCGAGATATACACACGCGTACGCACATTGCACATTTCTCACAAAGCATGCTGCCATGATTCTTTTCATACTGAGCATGGTCTTTTTTATCATTTCTACTTCTTGGGTGTCTTTACCGTGGCGCATGAATGAGGCAGGGCATGTAACTTTACAGCTATTTTTAAAGAAGTATTATCATGGTTACATTATTGTTTAAATTTTGTTCCACATTATTCTTCTTCTATACCGTACACACTTAATTACAATATTGCAGTAGGAAGGTTGAGTTAGCTTATTTTATGCTGCCTTTTTAAACTCTAATTATCGATTGCGAAAAGTACGATTTTCGGTAGTCGCATTAGCGATTTGAAGCGAACATCGTATTTTCCGACTAAGTGTGCGGAAAGTACGGAAAGTACGTTCTTCACATGAGTCACTGCCGAGTGCAAACTACCTGCCTTGTGAACCTCGTATTTTTCCAATTTTCCCTTTTGCGCACGTCCTAGATGATTTATTTGCATTCATGTTTTCGTTATCACGTTAATGGCTTAATCGAATCTTTCACTATTACCTTATTAAAACGTCTAATTTATAGCTCACATTACTAAAATTCAATTTTCACCCTATCAATTCACTTGCTACATTTACTCTGCCATTCATGCCACTGCTAGCTTGTATATAATCTGTACATAGGACGTCCAAAAAAACCGAAAAAAAGTATTTTTGAGATTTACTTTTATTTGATGTTAATAGAACTTCGCCAATGGCAACCTTACCGTATACTAGGTAATGTCGGCATTAGAAAGGAGCCGAAACGTGGCTTCGAGTATACAATCGAGGGCGTCGACCAGAGCTCAGCAAGTACCCACTTAAAAATAGCGGCGTCGACAAAGCTATGATAATCCCGCTCGAAAGGAAAAGAGGGCGGTAACTCATACTAAGGTCATCCAGGAAGCATTACGTCTTCGTGACTGCGGTTGAACGGTTGTGTTCAACTGCATTCTTTGCTTACTGCTTCCTTAGTTCTCTGCCTGTCTCCTATTTCTTCATCTTACTCATCAACATAACGGAAAATTACTTAGTGCCGAACAGCTCACCAGCTGAGAAACGATTTGCTCGCACCGAGCTAAGAAATCAAGCGAAACTAACGAGTCGACTTATTGACGAATCACGGTAATTAATAGAACAGTTGCTCATTACGAACATGGCGAGATATGATAACGGACCAATCGGGGGGCTTGTCCAGATTTCAGACAGGCCTCTTGATATTCGGGTTAACATAGCGGATCTGTTCCTTCCCTCACTGCAGTGCTGGCCGAATTATAACGGAACTAACATGTCAGTAGTGAAGTTTGTTAGAGAGATGAACGAAAAAGCCAATGCAGCGGGATATGACGAGAAGAAACTGGCAAGGCTCATTCCTCTGCAATTAAGCGGAGCAGCCAAAATAAAATACGAGAACTATGATAACGATGTTAAGCTGGATTACTGAAAGGTTGTTGACCAGTTGAAAAAAGACTTTCGTAGCCCTAACTATGTCGAAATAGCGAAAGCAAAAATTTATCACGTGAAGCAGGAACCCGATGAAAATGTGGTCATTTATGGGCAACGGGTGAGATATTTAGTTGCCGACGCTTTTGCCGAAAGTAATCCCATCGCCGTTGAAGAAATAATGTGCGAAACATTTGTGCGCGGCCTTACTACGAATCTTCGAATTGCGGTAATGAAAAAAAAAGGCAGTCATCACAGACTTTCAAAGATCTGCAACAAGTTGCAAAAAACGAAAGTCATCTTCTTGAAATTGTGACGCGTGAGAGGGGAATAATTGATAACGCCCTAGTGAATGCAATCACATGAGCCGTTCAAAATGCACGCATTAGTGAAAGCTGTCCAAATCGAAATTGCGAAAATCAAGGGAACTACCAGCGTCAACAGTGGAATCAATCGCCAAATCCTGCTGTTAGTGCATCGCGAAATTTTTCACAACATTGGAACAATAATAGAGCATATCACGAGCGTAGTCCTCAATCCCATAACGATAACGGTTACTTCAACAACGGAGGAATTCGAAGCCAACGTGGATATCAGGGACGCGATTCTCTAACCCCCAGAAATAACGTTCCCCAAAATTACATTAGAAATTGGGATCAGCGCGATAATAACCTATATCGTGATAACTCTAACGAATTTCGCAATAATCAAAGAGCACAAACTCCTCGTAGAACAAGAGGAGAACAGGTTTCTTTTCAGGAAAGGTACCGCTCGCGATCACGCGACAACAGACAAAATTATGGTAGAAGGGTAGCGTCAGTTTTTAACACAGTTCCCTCATTGTTCGTTGCTCTTTCACTTCTATCATTCGTATCGATGAGCTCTGGCCAAAAGTTCGAGTTCAAAATGTGTGGTAGCGGAAAGGCAGGGTTGCCTGTGGCTATTCCCAAACCAACAGACTGTTCTCTTTCCCATAATAATAATTCAGTTGTCCTGGCAAAAGGTGAGATTTATACTGAAAACATGAGTCCTTTGAAATTCGAAGGGATACATTGTTTCAATAAGTCAAGAACTGTTTGTACCAGCTCGTTTTTTCATTTAACTCTGAATGTCGATGCTGACGTTATAACGACTCTGTCAATAGATCCAGAACTGTGTAGGAAATTGTCAAAAAAATATAACGGGACCCCTTTAAAAAAGTTACATCAAAGTCTTTTTGGTACTGGTAATTATCAATCTTTTTCATATCCTTTTCTTGGGAAACGGTGTTCCACGTTCAACAACATTTTTGTTGAATATGGGGAAATTATTACTAACGACGGAGATCACATGATATCCAACGTAGCGGAAATGAGTACTTGTAACATTACGCACGGCGAATGTATCAAAGAGCATGGCGCTGTTGTGTGGGAGAGAAAGTCATTAATGGACGGTTTTTTAAGTTTGTGAAGTCTTCTAGCTCTCTAATGTATGTCTCTACTCATAGCGTACTTAGTGGCCAACTTCAGAGGTGTTCTATTTTAGTAACATCTCCGTGCTGAGTGAAACGAAACAGAAGTGGTGCTTGCCTAAATCCAGTGAAAAAAAGCTGAATGGCGTATTTCTCGATTTTCCCGATTTCAGTAATTCTCATGGGAATATTCGCGAAATTCTCAACAAACCAGACCTAGTGCGATCAATCAATAAAAATCATTTTGCTGAATCGCGAAATATCAATTCGGCCAAATCACGCACTAGTAGATCTTTGACAGCTTTGCTGAACAGAAAATCCAACAAGTCGGATGAAATGTTGACAGCAAACGGTCAAATTTCTCCAGAAGCAAGAGAGTTTGCTAAGAAACGTTTTTTAAACATGTTTCCTCATTCCAAAAACAATCTTGACCATCTTTTCCACGAAGAAAGGCAAGATCAAAAACAGTACGAGCTAAATGTCAGGGCTCAGTTTTTGTCGTTCAGATTACAAGAAGAAATAGATAGCGATTTTCGAACACTGTGGTCAAAAATATGTCATAATAAAATATTTTTTCTCAAATCCACCGCGGAAAAGGAGCTTGTACCAAGCAGTCGCGAAATAGATTGCGCTCACTCTTTTAGTAGTATAATTCACCACAATGGCAAATGGCTAGGGTACAGGGTGGTGGCCACTATAGGCGGGCATGTCACGGTATAGTGGCCACCACCCTGTAAGCCACGCCCCTACTTGGGTTTGGAAGGTTGGCAGTCTCCCAGACTGCATACTTTGTATATGGTTGTGTACATAAATATAAATCTATAGAAATGCTTTGTCGAACTCCCATCTCAGCCAGAAGCTTGACAAACGCCTGTAGCACCGCCAGTCGATGGATCATGCCCTTTACTTTTGGAGGGAAACAGAAGGCTGAGGGAGCATAGGCGACTTCCACACAAGCAGCAGAGGCCTTCTGAGGAAAAATGAAGAGTGGAAATTACGCTCCACACGCCGATGCTTTCGCACCGCACTTTTCTTCGGCCACATATGCGACTGCTCGAGTTTTAGAGCGGGCTTAATGATTTACATTTTAACGGATGCCGTTTTCAGAAATTCGCCTTAGTTCACTGATCGACTACTGGTTTCACTCCAGGCTCAGCAGCAAACCCCGATGTAACATTCCAAAGCCCTTCCAGACGCACTGCCAGACTGCTGTTCTTCCTCGCCGTCGGCTCTATGTGGGCGATAAGTGCGAACTGGTGGAATACTGTGTTGCCGCGGCACTGCGAGAGACGTGAGGCGGAACAGGAAATAGCATCTGCAAAAACAGGCGTCGACAAATGACGGAAACGCGGCAGTGCTCCCGTCATCGAGAAGCGCACGCAGAGAGACCAGACCTAGCCCGTGCGCTGAGAGTGTGAGACTGAAATGGCACGAGGCAGCAGCAGCCATGTAGTCTGGTCGCTTCGTCTCCCCATTCGAAAAGAAAAGGAAAGCCTCGAGAAAGAGAGACGGTCGCTGGCAACCTAACAAGGAAAGGCTCCCAACGCATGGTGAGCTTTTGCGATGCTATTTTGACAGGATGTATGGCCGTGTGAGCGGAGTCCAGAACCACAGTTAGTTTTTGCTGAACGCATTTTCAAAGACCTGAGAAAGAGTTGTGAAAACATGTGCGCAACACTCATCAACCCCTATAACACCGCACGGGACGCCTCGGTGGCGCAGCCAGTGGGGGTGTCGCCTCATAGGTGCATAGCTTTTGAGTTCGAGTCCGCACACTGCTAGTACTTTTGGACATATTAGTTTGTAGTTATTACGCTTTCTAATGATCACAGGAGTCAGTTATAAGCGATCGATGCTTACAGCAAGCCAAGGCTGTTTGTTTCCGCCTTCATATGCGCTAGTTCTTCAACGATGTGTATCTGCACCACAACCATATCATACCGTATCATCAACGATACCGTAACTGCACACAAATTCGCATGCCTTCCGGGGGAATATTATGAACCCAGACCATATCCTTACATAAGTGTACTAAAAATGTCTCATGCTCTCACCGAAACGTGCTCTGGGACGACTACTTTTCACCTTCGCACTGGATCTCAAAGGTAGTATAATGAAAATGGGACTCTGGCCAAGATGGAGAAGTTTGTTCCTCACTGGGTTTTGTAAGATGCTGCTGGTATGGCAAACGCTCGTGTTCTACGTGCTTCATAGTTTCTAGATGTTGACTAAAAAGGAAGAGCAACTACACCTTTTATTTCCAGAGAAGTGACATGGTGCTGATACGCACCGTTGAAAAACTAGCACATATGAAAGGGCAAATAGAAATGTTGTAAGCATTGATGACCTATAATTGACTCCTGTGATCATGAGAAAGCGAAATAACAACGAAGTAATATGTGCAAAAGTACTGGCAGTATACGCCGACTCGAACTCAAATGCCCGCCGGTATGCTCCTATGAGGGGCACTCCTATCGGCTGCGCCACCGAGCCAAATCTCGTGAGGTGTCACAGAGGTTTATGAGTGTCGCACACAGGTTTTCACACCTCTTTTCCGTCCTTTGAAAAAGCGTTCTGCAAAGACTAGCTGTGGTTTTGGACACCGCTCACACGGCTCTATTAGGGTGGGCCAAAAGTAATGAGACTCTACATGCCGTGCCAATATATATCGTGACTGGAGTCCGGTTTCGTGCTTCTCGTATTTGTATGTTTGTTTGCTACTTACTGAAGGCCACCTGAAAAGTGACCACTTTCGCCCTTTCCAGAAGCATGCCAAAACCCTAATCTATCTTATGCTGAAACCCCAGTCTGACGAGTCGACCTGTATCGCGCAAATGTCGCCCAATTCCCAACCCCAAGCAGCCTGGACTCAATAGTCACGCATGATGAGAAGTACGTCTTCTACCTTAACCCTGCCAGGCACCGAGTCTTGGTGAGGCCTGGTGACCTGTTACCGACCTTCGTTCGGCGGGATGTTCACGGCGAGGAGCACCTTCTGAGCTTTTGAGTTTGCGCCCATGGACCGGTGTAATGGAAGCTGTTTTCCAAAAGCACGACGATGGACTCCAAGGCCATCGTAAACGAAATAGAAGAGATGAACCGGCGACTCACACTTATTCGGTCTCAGTGCTTCAAGAAGGTCCTCCTCTTCGACAACGCCGTACTCCATCGGGCAAAAGTGGCCACGGATAAGCTTGCTTAGCTGGGCTAAGTTCACATGCCTCAACTACTGTATTCGCCGGAGATCTCTTCATGCGACTACCACTACTTCTTCAGCCTGTAAGACTTCATGGTCGGAAGGGACACAAGGACCCAAGCAGACCTCGACAACCATAACGTGCAGTGGATCAGCACCAAGCCCAAGCAGTTCTGGAAGGATGGGATCAGGAAGTTGACTGATCGATGGCAGCAAGGTCGTTGACCTTAATGGCGAATACGAATACAATATCCTCAGCACCGTTGAGTTGTAATTGAGTTATAAAGAGATAAAGAAATTTGTTGCATTTGTCTCATTACTTTTGACCAACCCTAATACATCCTATCAGAATAGCATAGCAAAAGCTCACCATGAACCGCCCAAGTCCGAATTTCGATAAATTTTGGAATATTGAGTATACGCCAGCGTGTTTCTTCTCTAAGCTGCTCACCAAAATTGTTAAACAGGCTTTACCTCGGCTGACGTTTCGACGTCTTCGCCTTCTTCGGAGCCTGGAAAAGTCAAAGTCGAGAAAATTAGTGAAACTACTCCCCCAGCGCCATTTCATCATACAAAATAGTATTCTCAAGACAGCCAGAGTAAAGAGCCGATGTCCCAGGTACAGCGCATTAGCTAAAATGGCACAATGGTAAAATGCAGAAGTCAACGGATACCCGGCTAACAGTACTTCTAGAAGAGGGAGACCACGACCCTGCGCCACGGTTCGCCGTGAGGAAGAGCGGGGAAAACACCCTTCTGTGCGCCTTTTATTTGACGAGGTGAGCGCAGAGAGGATCTCCAAGAAGTGGTGAGGGTGGTCGAGGTGCTTCCCATGAATTTGAAGGGGCCTTGGTCCAGAACCGAATCTACGCTCGGATGTGCTCCGTTCGATCCTGCGTAGTTCGCCCTAATCGTAAGGAGGGAGACTGCATGACATCAGGTGTGGTACACCTCATGTCATGTAGAATGTGCGTGCAGGAGTACATAGGGGGAACCAGCAGACCGCTGTGTATCACAGTCAAGGAGCATTTGGGCGGGCTTAAAAAACCCAATGTGTCAGCTCCTGGGGAGAGCACAGGGCCACTATGGCGCCATGTTCCAAGAGTCCGTCTCCATCCTAGCGAGAAAAAAACGACGTCTCAGCGCGCAGGACACTTGGGGGGCTTTGGATAGCGGCCAAGAACGCACAGGTCAACCGCAAGGACGAATTCATAAAAACCCAAGAACTGGCACCCTTTGTCAAGCCCTGTGGGTTTTGATCAATTTGGTATGACCTCCACGGTATTTAAGCCGGGTGGCATCCGGGGCTAAACTCACTCACCCACGTCTATCTCCATCTACAGGTGCTTGATGGTGTTCGTCGGCACGCACCTGGGAGGATAGTTGATACGCTGTACCTGGGACATCGGCTCTTTACCTTGGCTGCCTTGTGAATGCTGCTCTGTATGATGAAATGACGTTTGAGGGAGCAGTTTCACTGAAATCCTCGTCTTTTCCAGCCTCCGAAGAAGGCGAAAACGCCGAAACGTCGGCCGAAGTAAAGCCTGTTTAACAAGCCTGTCCTGGTGAACAGCTTAGAGAAGAAACACGCTGAAACTCGTTATGAGTGAGGAACCTTTCCTTGTAAGGTTTCTTTCCCTTGAGAAAAAATAGCAAGTTACAAAGAGCAGAACATGGCCAATAATATAAAGTGAACTACCGAACAATTGTCAGAAAACTAGCATCTTAGAGCCATTGCGATATTCTGCATAATCTACAGTCACGTCGCTCTCGCAAGATTATTTTCCGGATTCACTGGAAATTAAGGAGTGAAATTCCAATTGAGAGGATGTAAAGATATGTTCCGACAGTTTATGAGCTCTAACTATCCTATCGCTCACAAGTGGAAACTCTTAATAGTGGAATTCATTGCGAAAGATATTTCAAGTTCACGTTAACTTTACTTTTTACTTTAGTTAGAATGGTTATTTCTAAACGATACACTGATTGATGGAAGTTAGACATCGAAAACGGCGAAGTCGTCCGCACGACCTAATAGATCAGGGATATGCGGTTCTGAAAAAGCCTTTCGGTTTTCAAAAGCACGCGTTTTCAGCCACAAACGCTTTGTTCATTCATTACCAACATTTTCCCAGTACGCAATTGAGGTGAGTTTCAAACTGACGAAACATACATAGATTTTCGGTATAGAGCTGCAGCTTTACTTCTGATTCTCTGCGCACCCCTGGCTGCTCAGAAATCGCCTTCTGTATTTATCATGCATTGTATACACCTCACTATTGGAAGTAAACCCTCTTGCTACTCTATAATGAGGCGAACAGAACACTCGAATGCAGTCGTATCTCATATCAAAAGTCTGCTATAATTATTAGCTCCTCAAGCTCCTGGAATCATCAGTTTCTTGAAGGATTTCCGGCCTAGAGTTTAATTCCAGAATCCTGTTATAGCTCTATAAAACTCTAAAATTATGAACTCACAACCACAATCAACGCTGGGATCCAGAATATCAGTCCTATATGAACGATAGAATACCATGATTCGGCGTCAAAAAGACGGCCTTTGGTGGAAGGATTCTCGAGGCGGGCGATTTCCCAGATCTAAACATACATACTAATTAGTCGCATTAATTTATACAATTAGTATAGCAATCAAGGGCTATTTTCTAATGTTGGCTTTTCTCCGCTGTGTAGCGCTGCAGTGGCCCACTTATTTTTCGAGATTAGACGAGTAACCCAGTTCTAAATAGTTGGGAGCCGCCTTTCATTTGATTTCCTGCTATTTATGGTTCGTTTCGCGATTTCAAATTTTCAAGTTTTTCACGGTTTCAAAGCGCCTCCACGGCTGCGTTTTCTGTCGTCAGTATAGAAACGCCTACAAAGATGCGCATTGACCTTTGGGAGACGTCTTATAGACCAGGTAGCTCCTGATACAGTTTTATACGAAGGACAGAACTCAAATTCGTCTTTTGTGACCTACTCTGGGGGATTATTTCGTATTGAAAGCTTCTCTACTACAATACATAGTTGAGACGTTAATGCGAAAAACACCTAGAGATGTCTACTAACGTTTTCCTGTCTTTTGTATTGCATTTACAGAATCGTCGCCGTACGGTTGTTCAGTGTTGGTCGCGGCCATCTGAAGATGTCGAAAGCAAGGAAAAACTATGCAGAAAACATAGTTTAAGTGGCTAGTTCTTCATCTTCATAGAGTGAGACCCTCTTATTTCACTACCGTAGGTGTCTACGATGCTTCTTTAATACGTCACTCCCTCAAAAGGTGTCCGGTAAGGCCCTTGTACTGTACAGAAAAGAAGACCTTTCAATTATAATAGAAACAGCGTCAGTCGCCGGCTTCGGGTATGGCGGACCACGCAAGGAACGTAGCCCAAACCTAGGTACGGACGCTGGGTGAGGAAGCATCCATAGCGTCGAGGTCGAACATGTTGAAACGTGCGCGTACTACATACACATTGTTTGATGCCTTGCTGAGTACCACTCATATCCTTGTATAGCACTCAGGAGAATGTCCTTCAGCACTACTGCTTCGTCTAGGGCTGTGTTCACAACCTATTGCAGCTCGTCAAGGCTCAATGAATGTCTGACATTTCTGTCCTGTCGCCCTACTTTAAGCCACGAGATGTGATGATATTCGGAAAAGGAGATTTGCACAAAGATATCCATCCTCTAGTATATACAGTGCTAAGAGAACTGGTCGAGTACTGCTGAAAATTGAGACCGAGACCGACGTGGTTGAATACGAACCGTAACCCAGCCCAGGTTCCCAAAACTTTCTTAGCTGTTGTTTGTACCAACGCACAGCCTCAAACCTGGGTAATTAAACTTCATTAAATAAAAAATCAACACACAATAGCATCGAACAAAAATTAAGGGAATGGCGGAAGCAGGAAATAAGTGAGAATGCGCCCTACAACTAAATGATAAAATGCGCCATCCTTTGAGTAATGTATGGGGTCCTAAATGCGCAGTCCTTAGGAAATAGAGGCGTGGGGGGGGGGAATGTGGGGAGCTAAGAAGAAATGACTAGGGAAATGTTTTTTCACCACCGCTTTTATATGCGCACGCAGGCGCCGCGGCTTATCAAGGCTTTCATCAGCTACATGAATGCTACAGAGGAATGCATGAGAATGAAAACAGAGCTCTAGAGAAACATTTTTACTTTTACAATTTTAATCACGTCTGTGATAGGCTTGTCCTAGTCCACTGCTGAAAATTGGAGGACCTACGCAGTTAAAAAAGCATAGTAACCCAGCGCGAGAACTCTGCTATGAAGCCCTTCCATCGGCCATCGTAATTACTGAACACCCATCAGTTAAGTCCGAGAGGAAGCCATAGCTCTGCCGAAAAGATCGATAACATCGATCGATATTGTTTTCTAGCTGAAACTCGCTCGGCTGTGGAGCGCTCCTTCGGTCAACGCAATCAGGCAACTACTATCCCGTCAGAGAAAACGTGTATGCGTATTGGCTGGCTGATCGAAGCACTTGCCCTGCTGTGAGGCGCTTAATTCGGCTAACACAATCCCACAGCTCCCATCCCGCCCGGAAAGGCTTGAAAGGAAACCATAGCACTGCTCAAAAGATCGATAACATCGATCGATATTGATTGCATTTAATATACGGGAATACAGAGGAAAATTCAGTAGGGCTAGCAAAGAATGAAGGGTAAAGGTGGGTGAACCCGAAAAATTGTGACTGGTCGTATTCGTCTCAGTGGCTCCTTCTTCATCATGCGTAATTCCTCTACTAGAGGCGAGATTCAAAAGATCTTCTTACCCCTGGCTAAGGCTTCAGTGAGAAACGCTTTCTTTATTCACAGAGCGGGAGCAGAATACCAAAAGCTGTGCAAGCGGGGTTCTTTTCGCATCTCGTCTATTCATGAGATTCCGCACATCTAGCTCTTGTTTTCATCCTGCCACTGTTTTATTTTAATTATAATGCTATAGTAAACGTTGTTGCTGTTCAGTTTTCTTCCATGGTTCTGTGTTACGTAATTTTTCTCCATATTAGTCTCACATGTGCTTGTAACAGGTAATAAATATCAATATCAATATCAACCCGTAGAGAGCGCAAACGTACAACCAACAGACTTCGGACCTCATGGATATGGGTGGGTGTTCTTCGCTTTCCACTCCTCTGGCAGCTGGTCGGTAAAGACATAAGATAGGATCAGGATGGTCGTCTACACTTCACACTCATGCCTTCCTCTTTCTCAGCGAAACCTCATGGATATGGGTGTTCTCTGCTTTGCACCCCTTTGACAGTCGGTGCGTAAACACCTTAGCTAGGAACAACATGCACCGTCGACAGTTCGTGCTCCTTCACGAGTAAACACCCGCGGTGTGGAGGCCTTCAGCTCGGCCGACGCAGCGGACGAGGTAGGCTTCAGCGCGGCGGATGTGGCGGGCTTCAGTGCGGCGGACGCGGTGGGCTTCTGCGCGGCGGAACAGCGGATGCCGAAGGCTTCAGCGCGCGGGCTTCACATAAGAGTGCATGTCGACATAAGAGTGCATGTCGTCGGGCAGTGACTCATGCCTCTTTCGATTAGATATAGTAATGATGACCAGCGGCTTCGCCGGCGCCGTACACTGGACGTGCGGGCACGCCAGGCTTGCGGCTTTGGGTATGGTGGACTACGCTAGGAACGTAGCCCAAATCTAGCTAGGGATGGTTCGCCGGCTTCACCGGCGCCGTACGCTGGACGTGCGAGCCACGCCGATTACGAGAGAAAATGCCCAAACAGTGCCGCGTCTGTTTCTGTGCAAGAAAATGCCCACCCGAATCGGTTAGGTATGAGAGAAAACCGATAGCACCGTTCAAAAAATCGATAATATCGATCAATATTTGCGTGATTGAAGAGTAAGCGTGGGTAAACTCGTGCACAGCGCAACCATCGTAATTACTGAACACCCATCGGTTAAGTCCGAGAGGAAACCATAGCTCCGCTCAAAAGATCGATAATATCGATCGAAATTGTTTGCTAACTGAAGCTCACTCGGCTGTGGGGCGCTCCTTCGGTCAACACACTCAGGACACTACTACCTGTCGGAGCAAACCGACAGCCCGCTCAATAGATCGGTGATATTGACTGCCAAGTAGTCCACGTCGATTTCGTTGCATGCTTTGACCTTCAGGGACTTGATACTTTTGTGCATGCAACACGTAAAAGTGTTGCACATTCTTCAAGGACCACCAAGGTGCTAATTCTGGTGGAAGGCTCGTTTCAAGGGAGGCGCATCCGGCCAGTATCATGGTTTGTGCATTCATCACAAGCGTCTCTCGTTTTCACGGATACAGGAGTGAAGATGTATGATGAAGAGTAGAACTACCTGTATTGATGTCCTAAACAAGCAACTGATTCCTTGGCTCGAATTCCACCTCGAGGGTAAGCCTATGTCTTCCAGCAGGTTTAGACTCCTGCGCAGAATAGAGGACTGTTCAGGACTCGTGCCGCGCGAACTTGAAAGACTTCATTTCGGCAGAGGAATGATCTCTGTTTAGACCTGATTTGAATCCGCTGAATTACTCTATATGGGAGGTTTTGGAGAACAAGGCTTGCGCTACTTCCCACAAAAGTATGAAGTCAGTGAAGGATGATATGGTCAAAGCATGGAACGAAATCGACGTGGACTACTAGCGGCGCACGGTCGATGCCTTTTCTCGGCGTCCTCGCCCTTGCAATCGCAGGAAAGAAGCCCATATAAAATACAAGTGATGCTGTTCTGTTCGCTAGATCATTGTTGACGTTTTGTATGTATATAAACTTATTAAATTTTATGATGTGTTGTTATTTCTAACCTTTACGTTTAGTGCGTCAACACTTTTTACGCAGCCTGTATAGGCTAGTCACACTGCAAGAGCAACGGCTAGTTTGGGGATTAGGCGAAATCCAGCGAGTACCCAGTCTTCTCTGGACTCAAATGAACTTCCTGCCGCAGCACTAGGTCGGATTTCGATTTAACCCCAACCATGTGGCGGCGCAAGTGCAAACTAGGCCTAAGATGTGATGTGTGACTGTGATGCCCTGGACATGTTCTCTCTTCCCAATACCTGCAGCACTTGTCGCCCCACTAAATAATCGTAGGACGCTCGCGAGTTTGATGACAGAAAAAGACCTACTGGTCGCTTGCTGTACACCAAACACAGATTCAAATGACGAACGACCTTCACGACATAGAAGGCAGAAGGTGTTGGGCATCCCAAAAGCGAATGACTAACACCGCAGTACATGCATTTATCCTTTATATCAGAAAAACATAATGAAAGATGTGAGTACTAGCTGGATGAGAAGTGCTGCGGTTGTAAAGCTCCCTAGATTTCAGTAAAAGATCAGCTCACTCACGTAGTCCACTGAAAACACTTATTGAAGGACCAGGGGGCATGCTTCCATCGTCGCCAGTTTGAACGATGGCGTTCCCGCGGGGCACGATCAGACCATTTAACGTCGAATTAGACACTTTTCAAACTAAATTGGACGCTTTTCAAATCAGATTGGACACTCTTCTATGTTAGCTTCAAGACTTTTGGAATCAAAGCCAACTCTTTCAAATCAAAATAACCTAAACTACAGACTCAATAAGATAGTTAGAATGACTTTTTGTAGAAGAAAAATTTTGGTATAACCTTCTTTGAAATTTTTTTGGTTTAGCTGCCCAAATAAGTGTAATAATTTTATAAAACAATTTATTTCTAGATATTTGCAATTAGAATTCTTTTAAGGCACAGCAAAGAAGCAAGTACATAGTACAAAAGATCAGATCGCGCCATGCACTCAAAAGAATCGCCACACCTTTTATTCGATTGATACTACAAGTACCATTTACATGAACCATCAAATTGCGGTATGGGTGTTCTTTACAGTTGTTTTTGTTATATCGTTAACAGGTGTCAAACTCCATACATTCCGAAATTCTGCTATCAGTCGAACAAAAATTGCGACGTCCTGGAGGAGAGCATGGTGCAATCTCTCTTCTGGCACTAGAAAATGGCCGCCTTCCTGCTCTTGAAAACAAGCTTTAATCCATTATTTGCCTAAGAAATAGAATTTTTAAACACTTTAAAACAACGTGTTCACTTATTGGCTAACTTAACCAAAAGTTCAAAGTAAGTTGTACTAAAATTTTCCTTGAACAAAAAAAATCAATCCAACCTTTTAGGAGAGTCCCTATTTTTTTGTGGAAAAAGTCCATTTCAATTCGGAATAGTTCGGTTTGATCTCGAACGTCTTAGCCTAGCTTAGAGTACTGTTCAATTTGATTTAAGAAGTGTCTAATTTGGTTCGAAAAATACACCATTTGATTTGAAAAGTGTCCGATTCGATGTGAAAATGACACATGCCCTACATTTAATTTTGGCGCCACTGTAAAAGCATCAGAGTGTAGTATGCCCTCCGACTAGGATAAACAATATACATCAATAAATTACAAAACCACGGTAGACACACTCGACAGCAAGAGAGTAGGCACCCCCCCCCCCTCCACCCATCCCCCCTCCCCCTTGCAAGATGGCCCAGGAACACGTTATGCGATAGATGGTTCGATGCCAAAACCGCCGTCGAAATCCTATTCTGTGCAATTGCACTCAGCACTTCATTGACGGCTTCCCGGCGTTCCCGACCGGTTGAGGGCGGGTAGGCCGGGAGCCTCCCGCCATCGGCGCGGGAGCCTACCGTTGGTTCCCGGGAGGTTCATGAATAGGAACTTTTGCTTCCCGCCCCGGCCGCTTCCCGCGGTAAGCCTTGAACGTTCCCGGGAACGTTCATGAATACGGCCACAGGAGGTACAAAATATGGTCACGCCGCTGCCGAGAGGCATGCGACCTTCCTCGGCTCCAGGACCTAACTCCAACGCGACGTCGCGCGCTAGCCGAGATCCCACAGAATGTGATAGGCAACAGACTGGACAATTGATCCGAGAATGGGTGATAGTGGCCTTTTTCCGTAGTATAACCTTAATCACGGGTAAAATTTAACCGAAGAAGTTGTAGTTTGCAAATCCTGACGCTAGAAACCATCCACATGACCAGGATTCCTGTATAAACTGTCGCTGATCGTCCCATTGAAACCACATCCATATACCATCTCCAAGAAACGTTGAAATAAGGCAAACGCGTGCCGCATATCCATGTAGGAAGCGTTTCTAGCCGTCGGAAGCATCGGACTGCGGCAACTACTCCAATTTCGTCGCACACCGTGCGCGACGCCAGCGGGGTTCGCGCGGCGTCGGAGTTATGTCTGCCCCCGGACCTTCACCCCTCTTGCTCGCCCGCCCCTGCTCCTAGGCATCACCGAAAGTCTGACAGCTGCCCTACGAAACCTTCAAGACGCAAAACAAAATTTTCCGGTCCACAGAACAGCAGCTGTACGCTGTCGAGCTACACTTTCCCACACATCGCGGGCGTGACATACTTTTTTGAGTCGCGCACGGTGTTTAGTGTTGGTCCTGGGTGGATCGCCGTCGCACTCCCGTGCAGAGTGATGAGCGATGCGATGGGCACTGGAAACTCCACCTCCTTCCGCATCGCTCTGCAAAACTCATCGATTCCATAGCGGCGACTGGAAGTATGTACGAGGCCTAATACAAGTGTGTCAACCCTCCTGAATGCCCTCCCCTGTCCGTTAACGTGGCTGAGATCATAAACGTCTCCACGGCTGTCATGATTCGGAAAATCAGCAAGGATGAATTTCGACGATATCAATATTTTTACGAAGGGTGGTGATGGGAACGTAATTCTTTAGCAGGCTCTTCAATTTCGAACACCGGCGCAGTAGACCTCACTAGAAATGAACGTAACCACATTAGAGCATGCAACTGCACAAAGTCTATATTCGGAAAGTATCTGTTGGCATCTGGCAAAATTTCAAAACAACACAACCTTTTAATACATTCTATTATTGAGGGAAATAATTTCCATCGACGTCGAGTACCTTCCGCCACTATTCCACAAGAGCAGAGATTTCTTTTTCTCCGACAACCTGGAGGCAAAAAAGCCCGAAGTCCATTTTCGAGGTGGTCACGATCATAGCATCGCACCTTTTCCAGGTGGTGCTGAAGCGAACAGGAGTCGCTTGGGGTCCGATCCAGCAAGCGAAGATTGTCGAAATTGAGGTGTTCTCTGCGGATCTTGTCGGCCAGCCTTTGCAGCCGGGTAGAGAAGACCTCGGCAACAACCGTTGTATCAGGCAGCAGTTCGAAACAGTAGATTCCACCAACTCTCCACTAGCTGTCCAGCATGACCTGGGTTCCACGTTTCACGAGATGTTCCAGAGTTTCATCGCCCTCGCACGAGTCACGCTTGCAAGCTCGGTTGATGCAGAGGATCCATTTTTCATCTCCAGTCAAGATTGTGATCGATGCTCGAAAGATCGAAGTCCATTGTCCTCGGTCGACTGGGAACAGCTGAGAGCGGCAGCGAAATAGGACCACCTTCATGCGGATGCTGCTGATCCAGTTTCTTCACTTCATCCAACGATATCGCTGTGGGTCGTCAAGCGCGAGGCGCATCTTCGAGATTCTTGTTGCCGGCTCTGAAGCGTTGGAACTAGGCCGCTAGAGACCGTTCAGAAGAGACTACACGGCCGAACACACAGGTTTCGATAGGGTTCAGCAGCGCAGTGGTAAGATCCGAACTCGTAAAGGAGTATGTGTCGAATGTGGATAGTCAGTTCGGCCATTGCATGGGAGACGGAGGTGGATATCGCTGTAGGTCGACAAGCGCGACGCTCACCTTCGAGATTCCTTATAAAATGTCCGTGTGCAAACTTCCACAACATTCCAGAAAAAGAACTGGAGTATTGCGAAATTTGCAAGAAGTACATTCCGAATGCCCTAACACCTAAGAGGGTGGAAAATTATTCCAAACCAGTCGTTCAGCGGCCTAGCGGCCGCCTCCGACTGGTTGGGGGCTTCGCCCCCAAACCCCGAGAAGAGAACACTCCGACCATCTTCTTTTCCCAACTTTTAGACCTTCATACCTCAAAAACAAACTTCAGATTCGTGTTCAGCGACCTCGATTACCCCCAGGGCCGAAGTTTCGCGCCGCTTGAACGCCATCCTCAAAAAATCGATAATATCGATCGATATCGATTGATCCGACTTCAAATTCGTGTTCAGCGACCTCGATTACCCCCAGGACCAAAGTTTCGCGCCGCTTGAACGCTATCCTCAAAAAATCGATAATATCGATCGATATCGATTGGTCGACTTCAAATTCGACTTCAGCGACCTCGATTACCCCCAGGGCCAAAGTTTCGCGCCGCTTGAACGCCATCCTCAAAAAATCGATAATATCGATCGATATCGATTGGTCGACTTCAGATTCGTGTTCAGCGACCTCGATTACCCCCACGGCCAAAGTTTCGCGCCACTTGAGCGTCATCCTCAAAAAATCGATAATATCGATCGATATCGATTGGTCGACTTCAGATTCGAGTTCAGCGACCTCGATTACCCCCACGGCCAAAGTTTCGCGCCGCTTGAACGCCATCCTCAAAAAATCGATAATATCGATCGATATCGATTGGTCGACTTCAGATTCGAGTTCAGCGACCTCGATTACCCCCACGGCCAAAGTTTCGCGCCACTTGAGCGTCATCCTCAAAAAATCGATAATATTGATCGATATCGATTGGTCGACTTCAAATTCGAGTTCAGCGACCTCGATTACCCCCAGGGCCGAAGTTTCGCGCCGCTTAAACGCCATCCTCAAAAAATCGATAATATCGATCGATATCGATTGGTCGACTTCAGATTCGAGTTCAGCGACCTCGATTACCCCCACGGCCAAAGTTTCGCGCCACTTAAGCGTCATCCTCAAAAAATCGATAATATTGATCGATATCGATTGGTCGACTTCAAATTCGAGTTCAGCGACCTCGATTACCCCCAGGGCCGAAGTTTCGCGCCGCTTAAACGCCATCCTCAAAAAATCGATAATATCGATCGATATCGATTGGTCGACTTCAGATTCGTGTTCAGCGACCTCGATTACCCCCAGGGCTGAAGTTTCGTGCCGCCTGAACAAAATCCTCAAAAAATCGATAATATCGATCGATATCGATTGGTCGACTTCAAATTCGAGTTCAGCGACCTCGATTACCCCCAGGGCCAAAGTTTCGCGCCACTTGAGCGTCATCCTCAAAAAATCGATAATATCGATCGATATCGATTGGTCGACTTCAGATTCGAGTTCAGCGACCTCGACTACCCCCACGGCCAAAGTTTCGCGCCACTTGAGCGTCATCCTCAAAAAATCGATAATATCGATCGATATCGATTGGTCGACTTCAGATTCGTGTTCAGCGACCTCGATTACCCCCAGGGCCGAAGTTTCGCGCCGCTTAAACGCCATCCTCAAAAAATCGATAATATCGATCGATATCGATTGGTCGACTTCAGATTCGTGTTCAGCGACCTCGATTACCCCCAAGGCTGAAGTTTCGTGCCGCCTGAACAAAATCCTCAAAAAATCGATAATATCGATCGATATCGATTGGTCGACTTCAGATTCGTGTTCAGCGACCTCGATTACCCCCAGGGCTGAAGTTTCGTGCCGCCGACGTGTTCGGCACGTCTACGGCACGCCATGCAGGGTCGCCGACGTGTTTGGCACGTCTACGGCATCGCCAGGCACGGTTGCCGACGTGTTCGGCACGTCTCCGGCTCGCCATGCACGGTTGCCGACGTGCTCGGCACGTCTACGGCTCGCCATGCACGGTCGCCGACGTGTTAGGCACGTCTACGGCTCGCCATGCATGGTTGCCGACGTGTTTGGCACGTCTACGGCTCGCCATGCGCGGTCGCCGACGTGTTCGGCACGTCTACGGCTCGCCATGCGCGGTCGCCGACGTGTTCGGCACGTCTGCGGCTCGCCATGCGCGGTCGCCGACGTGTTTGGCACGTCTACGGCTCGCCATGCATAGTTGCCGACGTGTTTGGCACGTCTACGGCTCGCCATGCATGGTTGCCGACGTGTTTGGCACGTCTACGGCTCGCCATGCGCGGTCGCCGACGTGCTCGGCACGTCTACGGCTCGCCATGCGCGGTCGCCGACGTGTTCGGCACGTCTGCATCTCGCCATGCGCGGTCGCCGACGTGTTCGGCACGTCTGCGGCTCGCCATGAGCGGTCGCCGACGTGTTCGGCACGTCTGCGGCTCGCCATGCGCGGTCGCCGACGTGTTCGGCACGTCTGCGGCTCGCCATGCGCGGTCGCCGACGTGTTCGGCACGTCTGCGGCTCGCCATGCACGGTCGCCGACGTGTTCGGCTGCCGCGCCCCAACTCAGTGGGACGGACGGACGGTGTGACACACACAGTGACACACACACACAGTGACACACGCTTGCTGCTTTATATATAGTAGGATAGGATCCTCAACAAAAGATGAGGGGAAACAAGCACAACAAACACGCTCGGCCAGACGCTGAAACGTGAAAGCAAACTGCTGTGCAGTTTGTAGGCAGATCAGCTAAAAAGACGCAGTCAGCTGCATCAGCCAATGGCCAGGTACATAGAGCAACTTTGCGGCGCGACTGAGCTCAGGGTTGGTACGCGGGAGAACGCCGTTTCTAAATTCTTTCGGCAATGTCTTTTGCGGATGAGGAACACATATTTACGACTAGCGTTCACAGCTGCTTCTGCAGAATGAAGCTTGAGTGCTTCTGACCTCAAACTTCCAGAGCGAGCTGGATCCTCCCCCTCTAGTTCGCTCCAACGTAAGCTTGTACTCTGCGATATGAGAACCTCTTACCTGTAGGCACTGGCTCCAGTTGAGGTGTTGGAAGGGCACGTAGCTCCTCCACACGACAAGCTGTGGAAATCCGATGACGAATGCAGTTGCCCAAGCTGAATTTAGCCGTGTAGCCGTAGGACGGTGTGTAATGAGAGCTGACTACCTGCTGCCAGCATGAGCCGTATCCGTCGGTTGGCCTTGTCGGGAGAGTGCCGTGTCGCCGAGAACACCGAGAAGAGGCGGTCCAGGGCAATGCACACGATCACGTTCGACGACGACTGCAACAGAAACACCGTCGTTTAGCGCCCTCTGCAGCGCTCGCTCCGCGCAGGGTCCAGTTGTCTAGGAGCTGCGCTCTTTTATTTATCTATTTGAAGCATCCATTAAACACGCAACAATATATTATACAATGTACACATCCCAAACGAAATAAAGCTTGCAAAAACGACAAAATCAAGGCGGATCGAAGGTGACATTTCTCTCAACGAACGTTTTAAATGCATTTTTCGACAAACTAAGAAGATTATCACCTTTGGCTAGTAACGAGTTCATCACATCCGGACACCTGTAAGTGATGATCCGTGTTCTAGCAACCGAGACGTACAGCATTGTTTTTCCTCTTCTACTTCTTGACAATGGATGACCAAAAACTTTTATTGAGTCTATAGACACTTTCCCTGTGTGTTTTGTAAATCATTAAGAGGTCAGCTAGTTTCCTTCTTTTATAAAGTGATGAGAGACCAAAATTTTTAGATCGGTCATTCCCTCCGGGGAATGTGAAGGTAATCCATTCCGTAGCACCTCACAACTAATTTCCGTGTAAAACGGTGTTGTAGGCTTTCAAGAAGGCAAATGTCTTTTTTCTTACAGGGGTTGAAGATAGTTGTTCCCGACTCTACAATTGGTCGCACATATGCTTTCAAATTGGGCACGCAGCAACACTTGGGGTCGTTGGACTTCAGAATTTTGAAAAGGTTGTGGATTCGATGATCTGCTTTGTTTACCAACATTTTATAGTCCCTACTGAAGTTCAAATTGTTAGTTATCATAAAGCCTAAATCTCGTACATCCTCTACCAATTTAAGCTTAGTGTCACGAGGACTATAAGACTGCGGCCTATTCCCTGATTTTGCCCCAATGCGAAGGCGCTCACCGGTAGGATTACTCTTTGAGAAGCTGTCTGTCAAGCATCGTTAGAGGATACGTTGTGACGTGGCTGCAAAACATGACGACAAGGAGCTCAGTGTTCCCACTACTTCTGTGGGATCTGCTTGACAACACCTCATTGATTTCTGGTGGTAGAAAAACCTGGTTGAATATAGCTGGGAGCACTAAGTGACTCTTAAGCACCTCGACTGCGACTGCATCACATGCTCTTCGGGTGCGGTTGCTTTGCTTCAGAAATACGATGAAGCGGAGCGCAACTTAACACGTTTGAAAAATGTCTCCAGCTACTCATCGTCTGCGAAGTTATATTCTCGCATCCGCTCGACGATAAAGGCTTTGCGGTCGTAAATAGAATGACAGCATAGCATGAAAATGCTGGCTGCTTTTAATTCGGCCCTGAAGCGTTTAATTGATTTTTGAACTGAGGTTTGGTACTGGGTATTCTAGAATGGGAGAAAGTTTTCACCTGTCTACTCAGAATACGAAGAGTCACGTTAAAGGTGTCCATCTATAAACGTGGATGCGGTAATGAAGGAATACCTCCTGGGAAGCAAGGAGATCAGAAGAAGTGATGCGTCGTGTCACCTCCACTCTCAGGAGGGATGTGATTGAGTGAACTGCTCGATTTGCCAAGATTAAGTGCGGGATATCGAGAGCGGCTGCTCTGAAAGGCTCGCCTCTAATCCAGTGGAGCTACGCTTAACTCTGCTGCCAGATCAGAACGAGTTTTCACGACTTCCTGGCTAATTTCGGCGTTAGAGGGCCATCTGCTCTGAATTTTCTTTTGCTTCGGCCTTCTTGTGTTGTACACTCATTCTTCTGTCAACAACGGCATGTCGCGAATTCTTCAAATGTATTTTGATCCTCAGAACACCAATAATATGGGGGAGTGTGAGCAGACTATGCACTTCTGAACAGGTACCAGACAAGCAGGACTGCCCAGCAACAAAGCGTTTTCTATGATTAGAGGACAACGCCGTGTGTTATGCTTATGGAGCTTTAAAAATTCGAAATTCAGAAATATCCTTGCCCGTCAAAGGCAGCTGTAACTAAAAGCTAGGACAAGAGGGACAATGTCGTTGCCTTATATGTTTCCCTATGATGTAATCGCTTTGTAATTTTATTATTTTGTACTGTGTTGGTGTTAAATGTTACCTGACATTTTACCAGTTGCATAACATCTTGTCTTCTACGATACACCGATTCAGTCGGGAAAAATGGCGCTAGTACGCCAAAACTCTCCACTAACCGGAACAATTGCAGAAGATGAAGACGAAAAACAAGATTTTATCTTATTTTGCCAAAAATGCTGACAAGAGGGTCGGCAAAAATTAGTTCGCTTAAGTCCCTTGTGTTTACGGGACCTTCGAAGAATTTTCATTAGAGCCAAAACTTCATAAGGTTCGTGATGCACGCTTAATCTGGCTTCTTTCAACACAGGTGGGCCCTTCATGTTGATTCCCGGGAACCCTCTTCCTAAGGAAACATGCCCTTCTTGAAGCAGCGACATCCAAAGTGCATAGATGGACATACGCACATGCGTCAGTGGACTGCTCAGTAGGGGGATGCGATGTGTGGTCGAATTAATCCTCCAACTGTGCCCGGGGAGTGAAATTGTCGGGAGCTTGAGCTGGCTCATAGGTGCTTAATAAGAACTCGAGGTCGCTGAGCTTCAAGAGGATTTCGTGTCACGGCAGTTAAGCGGGAGCGGGAGACTGCTGTGAGACGAGTTTTGCCAAATTCGGCATCCTCGCAGGCGCTGGGTGAGCTGGGTCAGAGCAGTGTTTCCCCAGTGAGACTTTGAGCCGTTTCCCAAATTGTCAGCTAGAACGCCAGCGCATTTACCAACTTTCGTGAAACAAACCTGGAAAGCCACAGTGTGCATCATTTTCACGACCCGACAGAGCAGATCTCCGCCTCTCCAGTCGTAGGTCAGCAGCCAGCAGGCCCTCGAGGGGACGTACACAAAGATCACCAGCAGGTCTGAGTAGTTCAGATGTCGCTTCAGAAGATCCAGACGACTTGTCATGGGTCTTTCCGCCAGCTGAAAACATGCCTGATTCATACAATCAATCGCTTTCCAGGACAACATAATGAACAGCTCGTCTTTTAACACGCTCAAATTGCTCTGAAAATTCTTGCAATTTCAGTAGAGTGGAGGCGGACAGGTCCATTGTCAGTGAATGCTGTGCACTAATGATATCTTCCTCCGTTTTAGGGTTACGCGCTACTTCCGCACCAACTATAAAACATCACAACGGAACGGTAACCGTTGGCAGGGTGATTCTGAAGGCAGGTCCTTCGGAATGAAATGTTGCAAAATAGTCTGACAGCCCGCAGCCTTTGGGCTGAATACTATGCCATCAGGAATCAATTAGCGAGTAAGTCTAGGTACACAACCGGCAAAATGTGAAAATGGAGCAATATCTTCTACTAGATGGTCACGTACGGAGCAGGCGGGTAGGTGCCAAAACCCGCGTGGCACCACGAATCGATCGTTTCGCACACAACCAGGGCTCGCATTCCTTTCGGTTCGGTGCACGGGCACCTTGTATGTCTGGGAAGGAAAATGTTCTTCCTTCTGCTGGCCGTCATAATTCGATATGCACCAAGTGCGAATTTAAGCTGTTCTGTGTCCTTTAAAGAACCGTGTGCGAACAAGTATTATGCAAAACCCGCGGATAAGTGCAACAGCGTGGTAGCATGAGGCACCTGACAAGGAACGTGGGTAGGGGAGGGGAGAGAGAGAGAGAGAGAAAGTTTGGATACGATGCGGTCCCAGATCTCTGTCATCAAGCCTATTAATATTGTGGAACGTTGAGGAGGAAGAGACAGAATGCATGCATTGTCTCACTATCAATCAGCTCTTGTGTTGCATACAGTGAGTAGAGAGAGACTCCTTGGCAGGTCCTTTGAGCTCTCAATAGGCTACTCTGGCTCCCGAGAGGAACCACTGGAAGGTTGGGGGCCGCTCGAGCGATGGATGGTGAAACGTGACAACAGGTGCTGAGGGCGAATGTGCGGAGACAAAAAGGTCAGGCAATGCCTGCACGCTATAATCATGCTAAGGACAGAGCACCTGCTTGGTGTCTATTACTGCTACAATTTTGAAGGCTCAGCAATTATTTGTCGCATTCCTCCGTTTAGCTGCTAAGAGAATGAATCTTTCTCAATGCCCCTCAACTGGAGTCGCGGTTCACACTAAGAGGACTCCCTCTCAGCAGGAGCAGGTGCGATTTGCTGGACATTTATCGGTCTCCAATGTGAACATGTATTACGGTGCTCTCGAAGATAATCTGGATTGCATCAACGAATTCATTTACAATGACCGTGAGATATTGAAAAACAGCTCTCAAAAGTACATCTGGCGCGGGCACAATTAAGATAACGAAGCCCCTTGGGCCACTCTGTCCCTCAGACGCTGTTTTTCCCGTGCATGTATGTAAGGCGTTCATTGCATGGGTAGGCCTCGGCTGCCAGGTCTAGGAGTGCTGCGATATGTTCATGGAGAAAGGTCAAGGAAGCTGCTTCTAACTGAAAGTGCTCACCAGCCTGACTGCGTAAACATGTCTGCTGAAGGCTTTCAGCGAACTCTGGCTCGATAAGCGAGCTTTGTACTCGCTTAAAGGAAGGTCAGATGACACAGATGTTTGAGGCAAAGACGGAGGTTAGCCAAAAAAGCGAGTTGGAGACAGACGCAAACAACTTCTGTCATACAGACAGACAAAGTTGGCAGGACTCGGAAGCGCCTTAGTTTTCGATTTAAGTACTAGAGGTGCACGTGGGGCATGCCAAATTAGCGCAGCACTTGCATGGTAACAGCAGGTTGACTGGACCACATAGAAATAGCTCTGAGGGTTTGGATAGTGAAGCTTTACGTCTGCATGGGAGCGAGCTAACCACGATCACGGTCTGACTCAAAGAAGATTCCGGGCTGTGCGGGAAAAGTCAGCTTTCATCCGTACCAACGTCCATGAAACGCCCAGACATTGGCAGCAGGATACCCAAACGTTGTGAACCCTCATTAATGTGCTGCACAACTAAGACTAGTTTAATTAAAGTGCAGCGCTGACATCATTTCAACCGAAATTCAGCGCTGGAAAATCTCGTCTGAAAGTAAACCTTCTTTAAAAAAGCCAGCCCTTGTAGCAACACTGAACCTATGACAAAGAAAACTGTGCACTGTTGAACTCACGGCATCACATAAATGCGTCAAACCAAATTGAAAAGGTCTTCTATTTCGAGTGAAAGATGACAGGTAAGATTTGAACGAAGGACATGCGATTAGTTATAAAACTCTGGAACAAAACATGTTGAGTTCCAGCTTAGGGTACTCGCGTCATTTTCTTACTGAGAAGATGTTTCCTACTAGCCTTAGCCGTCAGGTCAGTCAGTAGTCCTTATGTCCTCCTATGTTGAAACTTCGGCGTTGCTGTTATTGTCAATTCTGGCACTTCTGCGAAAAGAGGTTCTCTAGGAGAAGGGCTGGAAACCAAATCTCGAAACACGGAAACGGAACTTCCGCGCATCCCTAGTGTGCTTGTCATTGAGTGACTTTCGGGGAGCAAGTAGGAGTCCTCTGGAAAATCGAAGCAAAATAGGAAGGCCCAGACTCGCACCCGTTTGTACTTCTCAATAGCTGTGAGTGAAATAAATCGAGCGGAATGCAGAAGTTTTGATTTCCCAACACATCTATCAAATCAGAGATCATATGGAGCTGAGTCAGATGCTCCATCTCACTTGTGTCTTGCTATACCGTCCTGAGAATTCTGCCAGTAAATTTTCCCTGGCTACAGCAGCGTTCCAGTTGGTATTATTCTTGTCTCCACCTTTCCCCGAAGCCCGCCTATGGACATACCATGAGAGCTAGGGCACTGCAGTGCACTCTTTTTGCACACTGTGAATCCAGACGCTATCGGACCCAACTAATGCTGTCTCGAGATCTTCTCGCACATGCCATCGGGTTTAAAACATCGGACTACGAATCGAGAGCGATAGTGGTGACATGAGGCCACTTTCAGAAGGCGAACTGCCAACTTTTTTCAAGTGCATCTCATGATGAAGTCAAAGCGTGACATCTTTTGTGGTATGGGCAAAAGGCAAAAAGTATTTTCGATTGAAAATGTAACAGTATGAAAAGAAAAAATCAGCATGGAACATCAGTAATAGCTAAGCTGAGCGAAATGTACCTGAGTGTAAGCAGCCAGGTTTAGTGGAGCTCCTATTATGAACATGAGCACGAGCGATGTCATCTCGAGGTAGTCGGAGAAGATTGGCTCAGGAGGGTTGTCCTTGGCGACATCTACAGCATCAAGAAGACCGGAGACGCTCGTCAGATTCAGGTGGTTGTCGTCGGATTTCATTCTGAGAAGATAATCATTGAGTGTGCCGGCAGACGTGAACTAGAGAGTCACGTCAGAGGTTCGCGGTTAGCGGCGGAGCCGACAGGTGCTGCTTGGAGGGAGGGGAAACCTCGGCGAAATTGATATTATATTGAGAGAGGGAGGAGCCGAAGCAGCAGAGCGGAGGCTTCTCGCCGCGAACGGCAGACGCGGTTCGACCACGAGACGCTTCAAGCGAAGCCTGAACCATGGTAAGTGAGCGCGGCATGTCGATACATTGAAGCGATTAGAGGACACTCTCGCCGAACTGAGTGCCATCGGCAAGAGGATCGGGAGCGGGATTAAGATTGGGGATGAGCAGGGATGAGCAGTCACAGCCCCACTGCATAGATAGAGTTGACGGGTGGAGGGGCATGACTAGAGGCGACAGCTGAGCGAGGATGGCTGTGCAGCTGTGGCCAGTGCTCGCCGCGGCATGGGAACTCGTGAATTAGGCTCAATCGGTCATGCGAACAGCTAATTCATAAATTCTCAAAACTGGCCGCGCGCAGGCGGCCACTCATACATAGCCGAGCAGATGGCCGCAGCCGTCGGGGATGAGCGGCCGCGGACAGGCACCGGCTGGAAGTGCTACTGCTGGAGGAGGAAACGCCCAGCCGAAAAGCACGGCGGACGAGGAAGGACCGGGCGCGCACCGAGTCGGCTAACAGACTTTCCTAATCAAAGACGCAACTACTTGAAAAGCGAAACGTTCGGCTGAAGATCATGTTTCGCTCTTCGATTAATGGCCAACATTCCTTTCTACAAATCCTTAGGACAAAATAATCAAATGTCCTTCGTGCTAGAATCTCATTTTCAATTGATGTCTGATTAAGCATGTGTGCATATGCATATCGCCCGAGGCAGAAGCAGTTCGAATCGACTACAGGTGGGGAACATGTCATAGTACAATTCTAAGTGAAAGGCTCACGCCTTTCTAGGAGAAGACTATCCGGCTGCAGCACTCAGCGATCATCTATGCTTGGGTTCTGTCCAGTACTCAACTAACCTTTCCACCGTTCCAATAACAGCTGAATTAAACAAGAAAATAGCTGTAAAGAGGTCTAGTAGTTCTCGTGCACCGGCTGTCTAACCCGTCGACCTCTCGTCCCTAGATTAAAGACGCTTTTTAGTTCGAAGTTTAAGTGCATTTCAAGGAATGTAGAAGTGGGAATACGATGACATGACCCGATGATGAGAGCGAGTCTTAGAACCATCAAAAAAGTCGCTTTCAAACAGTAAGTGCATTTTTAGGATACCCCCCCCCCCTTAGGCTTCACCGAGAGTCTAATGGCTGTCTCACGAAACCTTTGGCACGCAAAACAGAAGTTTCCGGTCCCTCAGCAGGGGCGGGTGTACCTCCTTTCGCGCTGTCCTTGCGTGCTTTTCGCCCTGTGTACACTGTACAGGGATTGAGTCTTGTTGAAACGTCCAATGTGCATTGCTGAAGTGCTGATAGGAGCAGAAAACTACTACAGCCCCGAAGATGTCCCGTCGGTACACATCCTGATTTATTCTTTTTTACACCTCCGTCCACAAAACCACGGGCTCCTTCAGTTGGTGTAGATTCTACCCCAAACCATGAGCGCCTGCGGATTTTGACGATGTTCGGCGATGGACAAGGTGGCTGGAGCCTCTCTACATCAGATACTGCCGTTTTGGAGGTTGGAGCCTATTCCACGATGAACAGCTGAACAGTGTTCTCTCACCCGCGACCTGTGACCCGCCTGAGCTGGAGCCGTTCGCTTATCTTGCACATTAGGAGCTGGACTTCATGGAACTTGTAGGGCTTGATCCGTGTTTCTTTCTAACGTTCGGTGCATTGATGTGAGACTGACACCGATATCACGGGATTTTTTTTCGGAAGACTCTCGAATTTGGGATTTCTCGATTTTCGATGATTTTCCCTATGTGTGGCGTATTGATGGTACGATTCTTCCTTGTCCTGGACCGTCACCTTCGTGAGGTCCTTACATCGACAAGTTTCTGTGGAGCCAATCGACCAAGCATGTTAACGATGTCGCATTGTCGCTTTTGGCGATGAGGCTCCAAAATCGTAGTGCGATGGTTTGACACCTTGAGAGGAACCGGGAACAAAATAGCACTTAAAAAAATATAGCACGGACAGAAAGATACGCCCAAAAAGACGCTATGTCCGCCAGATTGATGCGTTTGCTTGAGAGAACTTTATCATACTCTATAATAACGCGCTAAGCGATGAGTCATCCCATCGATGGGCAGCGCCGCAGAAATTAGCGGGGGGAAATCGGTTTGGAAAATGGGGGGGGGGGGGGGGGAATGGGGGGAAATTACGACGTGGAGATAGCGTAAAATACCCAGACGTCTCCTCCCTGCCTGCGAACTTCGGCCCTTGGGCAATCGAGGTCGCTCAACACGAATCTGAAGTTAGTTTTTGAAGTATCCATCACCACCAATCGATATTGGCCAAATTACGGGTCACGAAAATAGCGGAAAATACCCAGACGTCTTCTCCCTCCTGGGAACTTCAGCCCTGGGGTAATCGAGGTCGCTGAACACGAATCTGAAGTTTGTTTGTGAGGTATCGATCGCCATCAATCGATATTGATCAAACTATCGATTTTTTGAGGATGTACCCAGACATCTTCTATGTGCCAGGGGATTCAGAAGACGTGTGGAATACGTCGCATGACGTCCCTGGAACTCAAAGGACGTGCCAGAGACCCCAGGGCTGAAGTTCCCAGGCAGGGAGAAGACGTCTGGGTATTTTTCGCTATTTTCGCGCCGTAATTTCAGTCAGGCGGAGCGAATGCTGGCAGACTTCGATCGTTGGACTGCAGCTGAATCTCAGGAAGACGATGTTCATGAGGAACGGACAAGTTTCCGATGCTCCATTCTCGCTCAACGGAACGAACATCTCCAAATGCTCCAGCTATGTGTATCTGGGTCGCGAAGTCAACATGGCCAACGACCTAGCACCAGAGCTGAGCAGGAGGAAACGAGCTGCTTGGGGAGCTTTCAAGAGCGTCGAAGAAGTCGCGAAGAAGACGAAGAACGTCCGAGACCGTGCCCACCTATTCGACTCTACCGTTCTTCCTGCCCTAACATACGCCTCAGAGACCTGGGCTATACGAAAGCAGGATGAACACGCGATCAGCGTCGCGCAGCGTGGAATCGAGAAAACGATGCTCGGAGTGACACGACTCACGCAAGTGAGAGAAGGCCTCCGGAGTTCCGAGCTTCGCCGATGTTTGAAGATCAGAGACGCTGTCGCATGGGCCAAGTCGTCGAAAATTAGGTGAGCCGGCCACGTAATGCAATTCGCAGACACCCGCTGTACGAGAGCCATCACCGACTAGATTCCGCGGGATGTCAAGGGAACACCCACCAACGCGTTGGGCTGACTTCTTCGTGAAAGTCCTGAACGACCGATATGACGCTCTTCGTGTCCTTTGAGCGAGGAAGATCCATTACCACTCTGGCACGCAACAGGGAGGAATGGAGACGCTGCTGGCGCCCGCTCGAGCAAGTCGATGACCAACGGGACGACAGGTGATACAGGTGATACAGGTGAATTTCCCCACATTTTCCACCCTAATTTATGACTAATTTCTGCGGCGACGCCGATCTATAGTATGACTCATCGCTTAGCGCGTAATTATAGATTATGATATATACGCATATATAATACCCTATACAACAATTCAGTCCACGATATGTCCAGTCCCCATCTAAGTCTAAGTTCCTGCTCCATCTTTCAGGCAGCCTTTCAATTCCTTTCTGCCAGAATTCCGAGGGCTGTGAGGAAAAGAAATCAGAAACCTCCATTCCCAGTTGACGTCGACCACCGAACTGTCTACCTCGAAGATGCTGCTTCAGAGCTCTGAATAGGTGGTAGTCAAAGGGAGCGAGGTCTGGAGAGTACGGTGGATGGGGCAGAACTTCCTAGCCTAACTCCAGGATTTTCTCGCCACTCACTTTTGCGACATCAGGCTGCGCGTTGTCGTGCAACAGGTGGACATTTTCACGATCTGGACGTTTTTGGCGCATGGCGTCGGCCAAGCTCTGGAGCTGGGTAGCGTAGACAGATGCTGTGACTGTGGTCTCACTATCCAGCATCTCCCAGTGAAGCATGCCTTCTGAGTCCAACAGACGGGCGTCCAGCCTTGAAGCGCTGATGCCAACGGCCACTGTGGAATAGTGAATGACTTCCTCCTTGAATGCAGCGCAGATGATGGAGGCTGCAGTCCTTGCGGAATGGCCTTGCAGAAATTCGCAGTAGACGATAGGTCGTAGCATGCTGCTGCTCCGTTGACATTGTTGCTGTATTCGTACTCGACGAGGCCTTATATAGTATGCTTGAGGAAGATTCGAGAATGTACTGTGACGTCACCACACAAGATCAGTACTGTAAGAGCTTTGACAAATTTAACAGGCAGGAGCGTAAAGTGTTGCAAGGCTTTTCGATCAACCCAATACAAATGCTCTTCCTTCTTCGACTACAAGAATACCGGACCGACCACGGAATTTTCTAAGTGGTACATGGTCACGTGGGAATGAGTTGTTTCGCTGTTATGTGAGCCTAATGTTTGATTTTGTGATTCACGAGCAAGTATTCCTCGTGAAGAAAGACAAATATCCCAGTACCTAATACGTTTTCCTAGACGCTCTCTGTTCTGTGAGCCTTCACAGATTGCGATGCCACCTTGAAAATGGCCGGTTGGAATCCTTTAGGGGGAACACAAGCAAGCGCACACGCTTGTTGAATAAAATGGTGGAGTTAAAACTGGGTTTGAGTGTTGTTGTCTCACCTGCGTAGGTCGGTAACTCATCAGAACACAAAGAGCGTTGAATCACGGTTGGATCTATGTAGGAAAAGAGTTTCTCAAATTGCAGGGATTAAGACATTGTCGTCACGGTCATATGAATGCTAATTTTGCTAATTGTTGTTGTTTACTAATTTTCTCATGAAAAATGAAGTATATATAAAAAATTGTTTGGTTTCCGATGCGGCATGAGCCGCTCCTCTTCTCATACTACTTTGGTGCTTTTTTCAGGTATGAGAAGTAGTAAGTCGTACTGAACGTTTCTGCCGTTTTAGTGCTTTGAGTTCCCCGCATTTGTTCAACTATAAGTACACGAGTAGTGCTTGGTACACGACTTTAAAAGAGTTTGTGGTACCTGTAGGTGGGTAAAACATGCTGCTGCATGCTGGAAGCCACATGAAACACATAAAAAAGCTTACAGAAAATAGTGGGACTTTTGGAGTCATGAAGTACAGTAGCGCTGACAAACCACCGTCAATGCCTAACGAAGACGGTTAAGATAAAAATATTATCTATTTTGCAGTTGGGATAGGCCCTTGCATGCTACCGAGCAACTGCGAAGAAAAGTCTCCCTTCTGTCATTCGTGATGTTAGCTTGACTTGAACGAAGCGCAGGATCTAGATGGTCGCCGGACGATGACGATGACATGGGTAGAATCACGTCTTCTTGTAGCAGTGAGAAGAGCATCTGCTGTATGTGACGGCCATGAGACCACTAGCATGGTTGGGTGAACATGAAGAAGACAGATTGGCACTATTATACTTTCTCTCCAGGGGTCGAAGAGGGGTCGAAAAAATGCAAACATCACTTGTATCACCTTCGTCCCGTTGGTCATCGACTGGCTCGAGCGGGCACCAGCAGCGTCTCCATTCGTCCCTGTCGCGTGCCAGAGTGCTCCAATGAATCCTCCTCGCTCGAGGAACACGAAGAGCGTCATAGCGGTCGTTCAGGGTTTTCACGAAGAACTCCGACCAACGCGTTGGTGGGCGTCCCGGTGTTCCCTTGACATCCCGCGGAATCTAGTCGGTGATGGCTCTCGTACAGCGGGTGTCTGCGAATTGCATTACGTGGCCGGCCCACCTAATTTTCGACGACTTGGCCCATGCGACAGCGTCTCTGATCTTCAAACGTCGGCGAAGCTCGGAACTCCGGAGGCCTTCTCTCATTTGCGTGAGTCGTGTCACTCCGAGCATCGTCCTCTCGATTCCACGCTGCGCGACGCTGATCGCGTGCTCATCCTGCTTTCGTATAGCCCAGGTCTCTGAGGCGTATGTTAGGGCAGGAAGAACAGTGGGGTCGAATAGGTTGGCACGGAGTCGGACGTTCTTCGTCTTCTTCACGACTTCTTCGACGATCTAGAAAGCTTCCCAAGCCACTCGTTTCCTCCTGCTCAGCTCTGGTGCTAGGTCGTTGGCCATGTTGACTTCGCGACCCAGATACACATAGCTGGAGCATTCGGAGATGTTCGTTCCGTTGTGCGAGAATGGGCACCAGAAACTTACCCGTTCCTCATGAACATCGCCTTCGTAAGATTCAGCTGCAGTCCAACGCTCCGATATAAGCGATCGAAGTCGGCCAGCATTCGATCCGCTGACTGATGCTTTGTGTTATGAGCACCACGTCGTCAGCGAAGCGCAGATGATGCAGTTGCCGGCCAACGACCTAGCACCAGAGCTGAGCAGGAGGAAACGTCTTCACTCCCATGCCTTCCCATTATAGTTCGCGCATAACGTTTTCGAGGGCGGCGCTGAAGAGCTTCGGAGATATGGTATTCCCTTGACGAACCCCTCTCCTCACGTCAAGGACGACGTCGTTATAGAATGGAGAGATCTTGGTCGTGAATCCACTGTCCTGCTCTCGAAGGACTCTGACGCCCTGAGTGAGCAGGGCTTCGAGGATCGCTTCAGTCTCGACAGAGTCGAATGCCTTCTTCAGGTCCATGAACGCAAGGCACAGCGGCTGCTTCTACTCTCGCGACACTTCGATGAGCTTCGTAATGGTGTGTGTGTGGTCGATCGTGCTGAATCCTCTCCAACCTCCTGCTTGCTCGCATGGCTGTCCTTCGTCCAGCGTTCTGCTGATTCTATTCAGGATGATTCGAGTGAACAGTTTGTAAACTACGGACAGCAGCAGGCAGATCGGGCGATAGTTGCCAATGCTGTGCACATCTCCCTTCTTGTACAGCAAAACGGTCCTGCTGGTCTTCCACTGAGATGGAACCTTGCACTCCGACAGGTAGCGTGTGAAGAGCCGCGCCAAGCGTTGGCGGGAGACTCTTCAGGTGTTCGGGTCTGATCCTGTCAGGGCCGGGTACTGTACGTTTCTTCACCGACGATATAGCGTGATCTCGGAAGGGAGAACAGAGGGGGCGACGTATCCATCCCGCGGAAGATGGCGTGGGGGCAGGTGGACGCGGCTATCGAAGAGGTCGGAGTAGAAGTCGTGGATGACCTTCTTCATGGTCCTTCTGGAAGAGATGACGGTTCTGTCAGGATGTCGGAGAGCGCTCATCTTGGATTACTATCCCGAAATACCTTTACTGCACTAGTTCGGCAACCAACGATGTGAGAATTCATGAAAGGGAAGAACCTCAAACTTGGCTGACCGCGTGAAATCGAGAAAGGGTACTCAAGAAATCTGAGAAGAAGTTTCTTTTCTAGTTTCCCTCTGCCAACTGATTTCCCTCGTTTAGAGGGAAGGGAACCTTATGCCCACCACCTCTTTGCCGCAGAATTTGTAACTTCCGACCTCTTGGCATTTGAAGGAGCGGGTGCATGTGAAAAAGCGTCCAAATAGGTTCCCCGTTGAAGGGAATTATCCAGTAGGAAACGCATGGTTGCTAAGGATCACTTTGAGAAGCACTCGCAAACGCAAATTTCCGTTTTACAACTCTGCACTATGACCAAACTCCTGAGGTGAGGACAGAATTTCCACGGTTGGGCAGCGATCAGACCCCCTAATGTCCACTCATGAATCCTTGCCTCTTTAAGAGTGCACTTTTGTGGCGTGAAGCGACGTTTGAGCGATAGGCTTCTAAGTGCTCCTTCAACTTTTTCAGGACCCGACGAAGGCGACAACGTCAAGCGAATGAAGGTCGCGTAGCAGTCTTGGCCAAAAGCAGTAAAGGGATTTCGGGATAGTAATCCGAGGGTTTTGGCCCCTGTCGTAGCCATGTTTCGTCGCGATCAAACTCTAGCGCAAGGCTAAGCTGGAATCCGCTTCCCCTGCTTACCAGGCAGAACCCCATAAGTCCACCGGAACTGCTCGATCGAAAGCAACTTTCATGGGTCGTGGGACCAACCTCTATTCACACTTGTATCGACGACGACTACAGCGATTTTGAAGACGGACGGATGAATGCTGACTGGTTGCACGAGGTGCTGGGGAGGTGGCGTTCACGAAACGGTGGCAGTGATGGTCGCTAGGCAGGGAGAGCGGGCTCCAGTCCGCCTTCGCGTCAAAGTTTTGATCTCAGCAAAACATCATTGTAGCAGCTCATGCCCTCGGTAGCAGCCGCTTGAGACTTGAAAGATGACCTGGATAATTTCTTGCGAATAGTTTGTCAGTAAAGATGCAATTCCATCAGTCCTTCGCACAGTCAAAGTAGCCATCGCATTTCCCGACGCCTACATTTCACTTGATTCTCGAAGCGAGCCATACTGAGGCCATTCTGTAGAACATAGGTGAACTACAGTCTGCCTCGTCATCTTATTAGCATATATCCCTTTTTCATGTCAAATAAGACACTTCAAAAATTTGAAAAAATTGAACAATCTTCTGAGCAAGCTTGACACTTTTTAACTATAAATTACAACCTTTTCTAGAATTTTTGAAGTTGACCTGTCCGAGCAAATGAATGTATTGTTTGAAATGTTATTAAAAATTTCATTTAACGAGAAAAAATAATTATTTAAAGCTTGTTGCAGAGTGCTATAAAGCAGCAATGCTACTAAGAGAAGAGATCGCGCCATGCGCTCGTCAGGCTTGTCGAGGATCCCTTTTGACTGATAACGTAAATGGTGCTTATATGAAACAGCAAAACGAAAATATTGTGAAAAGGTAAAGCATTAACTTTAGAAAAAGCGTAGAATTCTTTCTAGCCTATCTAGGTATTTTATCTAGAAACATAGAATTCTTTCCTTCGTCGCTCTCGGCTTTTGTTTTCAGATGGACGACGATACGATGGGAGACGAGCGAGGACCACGATCCATATAAGACCATCGACCGAGCCGGGAGGGGAGACAGGGAGATCATCACCGACGTCACTTCCGACTTCGCCCGACTGGCTATTGAACGACTACCACCACCGTGTCTGTACCCGTGATGCTCGTGATCAGATTCTCTGCCTGAAGTCATGTCCAGGACCATGTGGATAAAATAGTGTTGCGGCAATGTGTTGAAGCAGTGGTGCGGCCCGTATGGGGCCATTTAGGCGCGCGCTAGAGGTAATCGAGATCCTCGGGGGAAAGGCGCCCGTAGGCGACGGGCGACCTTTTAAGTGGTAGCAGCGAGTGGTTCTGGCCGTCCGCGGTCAGAACCGTCTCGCCTACCGCACACCCTCCGGTGTTGAGCCTCAACTGGGCATCGTGCTCGAATATGTTGTCTTGGGCCATCCGCCTGACCCGACGGCCGAGGGTCCGGCGCTTAGGACTTCATTTTAGCAGGGTGAAAGGCGCCCGTAGGCGACGGGCGACCTTTCAAGTGGTAGCAGCGAGTGGTTGAAATACTCGAAAATCATAAATTACGATTTTCGCCGCCGCGTGATTGGTCCGCTCTGCGTCCGCCGCCGCAACCGCACCTCCGATTGGCCCGTGATTCTCCTTGTGCTAACGCTAACGCGTCTCCGTTTTTGTTCACTTCCTTCATTTTTTTTTCTTCTTAAATTGTCTGACATATCATCTAAATAGGAATTATTGTCAAGCAAATTCCCACTCTTACACTAGCATCGCTATTTCGCGAGCAGAGAATTTCCTCATGAGCCGCCGCCTGGTTTCGATTCACTTTGCCATTATACCTTGCCTACGTCTATATGCCTTCGGTATGTATACGCCGTGTGCCCGCACCAGTCCGCATAAAGGCTTGAATTTCTTTTATTTTTCTTTAAGATTGAAGGCCGCCAATAATGCGGTCAACCTCAGCTACTTCAGAAGGAGACCCTCCCAAGGAGGAATCCCAGGAAGTCGCCTCATCAGAGGGACCTCCAACCCACGCGTCTCATTCAAATTGCTCGGGTATCCTTTTTTTCCTTCCTTTTTCTCTTCCATAAGATCCCTCTGAAGTACATAGCAATCTCATCCCAAGTGGCTCTCTCTTTTAGTCCTGATGCAATCCACCCAGTCAGCACCGGAAGCCAAGACCGCCGACAACACTAGCGTCGCCGAGAGGAATACCAGTCGGGTTGCCTCATCTGAGGAACCTGATAACCATGCATCTTCTTCTCTTTCTAGTCAGGTTGCTTCTTCGGAAGAACTTGACGCCCATGCTTCGTCTTTGCTTTTGAACGTAGAAGATTCGTCATCCGAGAGTCCATCCCATACAAAAGTAGGGGAAAAATCACAGTACGATTCCACCGTCCCCCACAAAAAAGCGAGAGTAACCAGTGGCCAGGAACTCGAGCCCGATACGCTTGCCGACCGAGTGCAGGCTCAGTCTCTGCAGTCTAGCGGTGTGCCTTCCGAGCCCGAGAACCAACCAAGGGTTATTAGCGCAGCAAACTATATGAAGTCCCAAAAGCTCCGCTATAAAACACCGGGCGAAAGTACGGTACATTCCTTCTACAGTCATCCCTGGAAGCATCTGCTCGCGCCGAAACCGGCCCCCTTCGTTTCACCACACTACGACTCCAATATCCGAGAACAGGACTTTGAGGAAATTGGTAATGCCGGTTACTCTGGTCTACTTAAGGGATTATTTAGCAAACCAGACCAAAATCACCCGACCGCTTGCAATAAACCTAGGATTCTCGATGCAGTAAGCCCCCTTTCAATTGAGAGCTTTCGTAGGAAGCACAGCGTGCTTGAAATGCTCGAGCTTCGTGAGGAGAAGAAGGATCTTCCTTTAATCCCAGATGCAGAAATGGGTGATGCGACCAATAGCGACGCTCTAGTAGACGGACTAGTAAAGGATGGCCAAACCTACCCAGTTCTTTACAGGATTAAAACTCTGTTTGGGACAGGCGTTAGATTGGAGTCGGTCCACATCGAACTTTGTCTTCCGGATCGCATTGATTTATACAACATTTCCTTGGATCAATTCGCGATTTGCGCTAAAACAGGCAAAAGAGGATTTGACATTAGTCGAGCAGTGGTCGGAGATTTAGTTTGGGTCTATTCATTGGTACCCACAACGAAGTTTGCATCCTCCGATATGGCCATTCCAGCTGACCTCAGAGAAGCATCCAGCCCATCTAGCGCGACCATATGGCGCGCCTGGCGCTTTGCCCTAATCCGTCACAAGTCGGACGAGAAGATAGGTTACGTCGTTGATGTCTCGAAGGGTAAGAAGGGTACGACGGTCAAGGCATACATGAATAGGTCAAGGGAAATAGTATCTTTTAACAGGTCTCGAGCGCGTAACACTACCGAATTCGAAAATCTCAAAGTAGATGATTTTATCATCGCTCCACTTAGAGACCGCCCACTCAGCCATATGGTTTTCTGCTGCATGCATGCTTCCATAGACGCCAGAAAAGAACTACGCGCCCACATGGCCGAAGTGATATACATTCCTCCAGCCCCCCGCGTCCCCTTTGACATACGGAAAGTCCCCTCAGAGTTCTCACAGATGGTACAAGAGAAGAGGCGCGACTTCCACGCTATCAAACGTGAACCCCGGCGCGCAGCACAATTCCTAGACGATCTCTATAGTACAACTTGTGGAGCCATCATGGCACTCACCGCCGAGCAGACCGATAATGCGGTATACTCTGTCGTGTGGACGCCGGCGGATATCAACACTTACCCTGCCGTGGTCACTTTTATAATTCCCTTGCCGCATAAAAGCGGTTGGGCGGTAGGTAACTCCATCCAGGGATTCTTTGATGTGGACGAATTTTCTGGGACCATCCACGGGGTTTCGCAAAGGGAGAACTGCCTAGACGTCACGGCAGTTTTGCAAAGGTGGGATTCCCTGCGATGGAGACGTCATGCACTCAACTCGCCAAACCAACGACTAGCCGTCGGAACCTGTCTGGCACCAGAAGACGATAGGGCCAATCCCACTCTGGCTCTACTAGAGGACCAAATTATCACGATATCTTGGTCGGCGTCCTCTCCGGGATGGACAAGTACACAAGCACTCTTAACCACCAACGTCCAACTTCTTGGTACGCCCCCCACTCATCCAGCTAGGGTACCGGTAAGAACGGACAAAGGGACGATAGCGTTAAATCAAGACCAGGAAAACGCAATCGACCTCTTTAATCACCGTTTCCCAATCGCGGTAGTCGAAAGCGCCTACGGAGCAGGAAAAACTTTGTGCGCGGCCGTCATGGCTCGAGAAGCATCTGGTGAGGGAAGGTGCGTCCTCATCGCTTCAATCCAGAACAGTGCCGTAGACGTCATCGCAGAAAAGATCGCGCAAACCGGGAGTCGGCATGTTCGACCCGTGCGCTACATAAGCGAGAGGGTAGTTAGAGACACGTCCAGATTTGCACGCTTTGACTTAGCCAATCTCATGGAAAAACTCCATGAGACTCAAGGAGACCAGCTAGACGAAGAAGAGACCGACCTTTTTAAAGAATTTGCCGTAGCAAGACAATACCTAAGGGAGTTTGCTTTCTCTGGCACGGACAACAATTTGATACGTGAAGAACATAAAGAACTCCTTTACGTCGAGCGAACGGTATCAAAACGGCTTAAAAAGCTTGTGGAGATCTTCTTCCGCGTATACGCGCCGAACATCATCTTGTGCACGGTTGCATCTGCACTGAACCTGACCTCTGAATTGGGTCTGTTCAAGACCATATACAAGTCATGGGATACAGTGATACTGGACGAGGCTTCCATGCTCCCCGAGGCAGTGTTAGTCACTCTCTTACAGAGATTTGATAAAGCCTGCTTCACTCTTATAGGGGACAGTAAACAACTCCCACCGTACATCGGCATTCAATCGATACCGACCGCCGTAGGGTTGTGCTCACAATCCGCTCTAGATGTCGCTAATCGGAGAAAAAACATCCCCACTTGCGCCATCCAAATAGTTTATCGCCCGCATGCGCTTATGATGTCGCTGAACTCGGAAATATTCTACGATAACGCGCTGACGTGCGGTACTCCTATTGCGGACAGATTGGCGGTCCTTGAGCGCATAGGTATGCCCAATGAAACAATCCCCGTGGCATTCATTGATGTCCCCAGCACTTCTACTACTTCAGCCACCCGCTCACATAAAAACGAGCAGGAGGCGGAGGTAGTGCGGATCCTAGTCAATCACCTCTTGCGAAATGGCTTCGAGAGTAAGGATATCTCGGTGATCTGCCTATACAAAGACCAGAAATTCCTCTGCGAAAGCGTCTTGGGTGGCTCAGGAATTACTGTGGGTACCGTAGACAGCGCACAAGGGACAGAGCGCACAGTAGTCATATTGTGCACAACCAGAACGACAGCGGGAACCCCTTCAAAAATGTCGTTCTTCACAGACCCCAGACGCCTGAACGTAGCTCTATCGAGAGCACGCGATGGACTATTCATTACAGGATCGGCTCGATGTCTGCGAAGTATGACGACATGGGAGAAGGTGATGTCCTGGTGCACTACACACGAGCTGATCGTGCCGATTGACTTCTTCCGCTCACAACCCCAATATTAAGTCCGAGGTCGGACTTCGGTAAAAAGGGGAGATGTGAAAAGGTAAAGCATTAACTTTAGAAAAAGCGTAGAATTCTTTCTAGCCTATCTAGGTATTTTATCTAGAAACATAGAATTCTTTCCTTCGTCGCTCTCGGCTTTTGTTTTCAGATGGACGACGATACGATGGGAGACGAGCGAGGACCACGATCCATATAAGACCATCGACCGAGCCGGGAGGGGAGACAGGGAGATCATCACCGACGTCACTTCCGACTTCGCCCGACTGGCTATTGAACGACTACCACCACCGTGTCTGTACCCGTGATGCTCGTGATCAGATTCTCTGCCTGAAGTCATGTCCAGGACCATGTGGATAAAATAGTGTTGCGGCAATGTGTTGAAGCAGTGGTGCGGCCCGTATGGGGCCATTTAGGCGCGCGCTAGAGGTAATCGAGATCCTCGGGGGAAAGGCGCCCGTAGGCGACGGGCGACCTTTCAAGTATATGTGTTTTCTACAACTGCGTTTTCTGTACCACTGACTAGTGTGCAACTACAAGAAACAGAATCGCGTTCGAGAGTTCTTAGTTCAATTTGACTTGATTTCAAAAGCGTCAAGCTCGCTTGCAGGTGTGTTCAATTTGATTTTTTTTGTCAGAAATATTCAAACTTGTTTGAAATGTGTACGACCCTTACAGCGTGTCTTGAGGAGAAATGTGCGTACTTCTTGGGAGAGAGAGTTCTCATTCTTTCGGCCAGAACAGTGTCTACGTGCCTTGTTAAGCGATACGCCACAAGGAATTGTTTGTTTGAAGGGATTGCGCTGTCGTCTCGTGATTATTTGATTGATAGTGCAAACGCTGTCTGCCTAGAAGTTATGCAGCGGAGAATGGTGTTCTGTTTTCTACGCTGTCATCGCTTTTGCAGGGTCTAGATTTATGTGCGTGGAAACAGCAAAGACGAGACCAATCCAACAGACAATGCGATGCATAGAACGAGTGTGGCAGCCTAGTCTTCTCTATAACACAACAGCAAGTTCCAAGCTCTCCAGGAAATGAACCTAAAATTATTTAGAGATGAAACAATGCGAATTTTGTTTTTATTCAAACAATGTAGTTACCCCCTCCTAAAACTCTCTGCACAATTGATTTTTAACAAACGTTTTCTTTAAAAAAGAGGTAATTTTAAGTTGGTTAGAGAACGCCTAATTAAAAAGTGGGTACATCCGATTTGGCTTGCAAGATGTACTTATTATTTCTAAAGGTGTCCGGCTTCAATTTAAAAAGCGTCAAGTTTTAAATGAAAGCTGTTCAGGTTCAAGTGAAAATTGTGTGTGTTCCTCGGAACAAGCTGGGTCAAACCGTGTATGTTTCAACGTCATATGCCGTACCCTGTCAGTAATGTCGAGGGCAAGTATCTCGGCCTCGAAGCGAGGAATGCGTGTTTGAGTTCCGCCTGGGCAGCAGTCTCTAAATTTCTCCACAATCCCACCCAATGAACTAAGTCATTGCGGGGGTAGACGGAGATAGGAAAGAGCGCGCTTATTCATTCCCACTTTGGAGTACTGACTCAAGTGAGCTCTTTTACGGCCGCTAATAGAGTGGAGTGGGGTGGGGTGGAGCGTAGGGATAGTCGATGGCAACGATGGAGCAGAAGCTCTCGAAATGTGTCTCCTCGTAGTACTGGGAATCTGCACATTCAAACGCAACAGAAGCGATTTTCAAGCGTAAAATATTACGGGTTGTTTTTCATCAATCCTTGTGACGGATGCGGCACATATTTCACTTCTATGGGATACTGTGGATGCAATTTGAATGCACAAATTTCGAGAAATTCTTCCATCTTCAGGTTTTTGATTCCCAGAAACAATAGATATGTACCTAGTCTTCTGCAGATGCGAAGCTGGTCGGATGGACGGAAAACTCCTATCTGGACATTATCTCTTCGCCTTAAGAATCGTCGCTCTACCGCAATTTTTAATTTGCTGCTAAATACCGTTGGGTTTAGCAAAGATGAAGTTATACTGTTGTGCCTATGTATCAGTTGAATGTTTTTTCTGATTTTCACTTCAAAGCCTGTATCGGGAGACATGGACCATTCAGGGGTGGCTCAGCTTTGAGAAATTTTTCATCAAAGGAAGCGGAGACAGAATTTCCATGCCGAGCCAGCTAGGCTAACACATTTCTCCTCTCTTCTGTCTTCGCCTCAATGCTGATCTTGAGCCCTCCCCACCCCGCGGCCTTGTAGAGCCGCCCTTGTATGTAGTTTTTAAAGACAACATCCAGCGCAATCCTTTGTTACAGAAACGAGTGAACATTGAATTTGTTGAAATTGTTCCAGTGCGTATGAGCGAGAAAGTAGTAGCGTTCCCCAATTGTGGCTCACAGCCATTTTTCTAATGTTCACTTTGGAGAAGACCTTGGGGCGCCCTGCACGCTACCTTAATACTAAATGTTCACCCACCAGTCTTCAGAAATTTAGCAGCTTCGGAATGAGAGTGTGTCAACGTGGACTAGGAGAAGATATTCGGTCATTTCATATCTAATCGTAAGTCCACTGCTCTTTAATACGAGAAGCTGTAGTACGGATCACAGAGGACGTATCGAGGACGCACTGCATAATCGTTGTTGCACGGTTCATGACAATAGACAATCGCCTCTTAACAAGGTCGCGGTGGTCGTCGCGAAGCGTGGCTATGCTGCTGCTGCACCACGTCTTATTAAACACGCCTACAATTTCGCAAGTCATGTTCTGGTTGGTTGTTGAAGACACGAGCGAGTCGCTATGGGTGAGGCAAATCCGAATACTTCGACAAGGCGTCCGGTAGAATGAGAAGAAACCCGGCAGACTTAAGCGAGAGCAAATCTCTCTCAGCGCCGAAGTGTTGGAGGCCTGAAGGGAAGTGGATGGCCTGATGGCCGGAGCCCATTCATATAGCGTGGGGACCGGAGGTTCCTGGCGATTTCGGCCATTGGTGCTGACAAAGTGCATGTGATGGCGGCCATGTATCACTTCTACTTAATACACAGTTCCGACGACATTTGAGATGCATGGGTCAGTGCCGTCCCAGAGTGCACGCGGTTTTTGCTCGGCCGTCGTCCTTCTTGACGATGAAGGGCAATCGACTTAATCATAACTTGTGCCGAAGATGGGCTTCGCTTTCATGACGACTGCAGTCCATTTGCAGCATGGACTCCTAGCCGCTGCTATAGCAGTGTATACACAGCAGCGAGCAACGAAGTATATGGGCTTTTTCCTTTTGGGAGCGCTAGTCTTGGTAAACTCCACAGAGTCTTTTGAAATTCTCGCCTTGAAGGTGATTACCCTCCTTATAAATGATAGGGATAAAGGGCGGAATTACTCAATTCCTTTTGAGATGCGCCACGCACTCCTTCGAGGGATCGAGGGATGTCGTGGAGGCGATTTGAATGCGTATTTGTCATACAATGAGTGCGGTGACCAGGCGATGAACAAGTCAGCTCCATATCCTTCCCAAACAAGTAAGATACCAATTTACCGACTCGGAGGGATGGAAGGCTTGGTTGGCCTGGGCGGGAAATCCAAACCATGATAATGGTATCGAATGTACGCGACAGCCGGCACCTCTTCCGACTGCGCTACACGCACCCTCCCCCTCATAGCATGTATGTCTCCGTTCAGTAAGAAGACTTAAGACGGGAGGTCGCTCCAGAAAAAAATTCTCAAATCAACGATATCTGTCCTAATTGTTTTCCTCGCACTTTAAGTAATTATAAAATGTTAAAATGTTCACAACCCAACGAAGCAAAGGACTGGGTTAACAATGTCCCTTACTTTGTCAGCAGCAGGTTTCAATTTTGTGGACTGAATGGTCCTCTTGAAATATTCTTCAATTTCCGTGGTCTTATCCCCCACATGATAAGATATGGTGCATACCAATTTTTTTTCTGTATGACAGAAGAATGTTTTGTTGCGACCAAAGCTTAATGGGCTACCGTCTTAGCCGGAGTGCGGAAGGTGCAAGTTCAAATACCGCATCGGACAACAGTTTTGATCGAAATAAAACGACCTTTTGACATATTCCAGCCTGTATAACAATCGCTCTGAGCGCTGGAGCATGTAAAACACTCGCTTGTCCATCCCACATTGCACGAATTGTCTTTCTTTCTTTCCGGCAACCGTTGGTTTGGCCACTCTATTCAAAGGTGATGATTCCAAAAGAGCCTCTCCTGCGCTTCAGGAGTATGCTGGTTGCCACCGCTCTACTGATGAAGGGGAAGCGAAGGCCATAAGCGAGTCTCGCTTGTGCGCAATGACGCTGGGAATATTTCTAGCAGCATTAGCGAGACGCCTTCTGAATGCATCGAGAGGCGCCATGACTTTCGCACCGGAATGGGTCGTTAAGTGCTTGCTCCTGCTGGGAATGTACTCATGCAGGTGGCGCAATTGTCAGTGAGGGCAACGACACATGAATTGCACAAGGAGGAGCAATTGGGGCGCATCGTCCAACACTCCAGGGCCACAACGCATAAAAGGGGCCCAAACAAGGAAGTGGACTGGGATAAAAAAGAGCCAAACGAAGCCAGCTGGGTGCGGCCAAGAAAACGCCACGTCAGCTGCAGCCGATACGAGCACTTCTCAGCCGCTACTCAAATGAGGAACTAGATTAGAGCGATGACAGACTATAACGACGAGAAATTGGCGAACATCAGAAGGAGGGGTGTGTTAAAGGTTCTGAACTGGATATAGTATCTGGAAAAATGCCAGATGGCAATTTCTCGCCAATCTCGGCGTGAAATGTCAAATTCTAGCCTTTTTAGCCAACCGTCTCTGTCCTTTCGGAGAGCATTTTCAACAAATGTCTGCTGGAAAGTCACACATTCGATAGCGCAGCTGAAATACGAGGTTATTACGAGGTGCTGCATGCTTAAACGATCAGGTTGCAGTGGATGGGCGCCATGAGCATTATAACGCAATGGACGTTTCTTCAGCGTAAGGCCTGCTATACTGCAGGTAGCAGAATTGAACCATAGCTCATGATTATTCATATGCAGAATCTACCCGCATAAGTGGACGTGTCTGGATGGTCAGGGGTCTTGCTCGCTCTAGCGCACAGATTGAGTCGATTCATGATTCAGGCCCAGCTCAGAGCAGCCACTTCTTTCCTTCCTCCGAGGTCATGAATTGGCTCGTCACTGCTGGCCACAGTGGAGTGCACCTGGATTGCTACACGGTATCTGATGGAAGGAGAGTGTGTCGCATAAGAAAATTACCAGAGATAATTTTGCTTCAGTTCCTTGTGTGCTGAACGAAGTTTTCATGATGAAACATTATTTCACGGTTTCGACGCGATTGTCGCCGCCAGAAACTATACCAGCAACCGAGGGTGATCGAACTCGGAAATTTTGGACGCGCCCATACCTACACACGTCTGTGTTTAGCGCAGTCGAAGGAGGTGTCGGCTGTCGCGTGCACCCGATACCAGGTTCCTGGTTCGGAATTCCGGATTTTTTATTATTTTCTAAGCCAGACAGTTGGCGATGTCCGTCCTTCCACGTGGTGCCACTGGAAACTGCTCGCTATGCGAGCTAATCCAAACACGGACATTCTAATGCAGGCGACAGGCCCTAGTGAGGGGCCGGCCTCCGAAGACTCATGTCATATCACATGGTGTCTGATGAGTAATACTTTTCGAGATTGTGCTACGACATCCGCGGGAGCTGACGCGCACTCGCAAAGCCGGCGAGTGTGAGAAGCGAGGATCCCTGATGCGAGGACGGCATCGGGGGGGGGGGGGGGGGCAACTGAGCTAGCACGCAAGTCCCGTAACGTAAGCAGGACCCGCGTAGCAACGCCGAATGTGGGTACTATACTTATGCTCTCCCAAAAATTTCGAATATTCGAATGGTTTCGAATACCGAAAATTTTCGAGCATTCGAAATCGAATATATTCGAAAAACGCGATTTTTCTGAACATTCGAATTCGAATACATTCGAAAAACTCGATTTTTTGAATATTCGAATTCGAATACATTCGAAAAACGCGATTTTTCGAATATTCGAATTCGAATATTCGAATTCGAATGAAAAATCAGGCTGTATTATAGACATGATAGAAGGCAACACAGAAGAGAAAAGGGAAGCAATACATAACAGATCCCTTCCTAGTTGAGCACGAGGTTTTTATCGACAGGCATCTCATAAACCCCCATGTGAGTCGTAAAAATGAGATAGAGAACTTACACGTAGAACAATCAAAGGGCTTATGGAAGCGTCTAATCTCCTTGTTTACTGGAATACGAATTTTTCTCAAAGGAATGCTAGTGTTTTGTTAATTGCTGCTTATGAGGAACGAACGAAAGGTTTACAACACATTTGAAGGGAGCATTATCTGGTTGAGCCACTGTAAGCTTCTAGGTCACTTTAAAACAATCCTTTTTGAAATTGGTGGCAGACTGACTGTTAAAGAACTTTCATGAAACAATGCTTTTGCCTAGCGGCAGCTAATGAAGGACTGACGACAAAGTACTACATGTAAATCTGTAGCAAGTCTGTCCTACTCATCTACAAATGTGAAATATCACACTGTCGATTTTGCGGCCACAAAATGTATTACAAGTAGCTAGGAATAGGCTACCCATGAGGGCCAGTCTCATTTCGTTCTGGTGATTCACCCAAGTAAGTGGTATGAATAAATATTTCTTATTTGCGATGAACTTGTGAATGTAATTATTCTCCAGCCAACATATTGATAAACTACGGTAAACTTCTGAAAAATAGATCGATCGATAACATCCGGCCGACATACACTGCCTCCCCTTTGTGAAGTCCGGCATACGGCCAACGTATCCATGCGAATCCCACTTCAAATGGCCAATTCAGAACAAAAATCGATAAAATCGATCGATAACATCCGGCCGAAAACGCCGCCTCCCCTTTGTGAAGTCCGGCATACGGTCGACGTATCCATGCGAATCCCACTTCAAATGGCGAATTCAGAACAAAAATCGATAAAATCGATCGATAACATCCGGCCGACCTACGCCGCCTCCCCTTTGTGAAGTCCGGCATACGGCCGACGTATCCATGCGAATCCCACTTCAAATGGCCAATTCAGAACAAAAATCGATAAAATCGATCGATAACATCCGGCCGACCTACGCCGCCTCCCCTTTGTGAAGTCCGGCATACGGCCGACGTATCCATGCGAATCCCACTTCAAATGGCGAATTCAGAACAAAAATCGATAAAATCGATCGATAACATCCGGCCGACCTACGCCGCCTCCCCTTTGTGAAGTCCGGCATACGGCCGACGTATCCATGCGAATCCCACTTCAAATGGCCAATTCAGAACAAAAATCGATAAAATCGATCGATAACATCCGGCCGACCTACGCCGCCTCCCCTTTGTGAAGTCCGGCATACGGCCGACGTATCCATGCGAATCCCACTTCAAATGGCCAATTCAGAACAAAAATCGATAAAATCGATCGATAACATCCGGCCGACATATGCCGCCTCCCCTTTGTGAAGTCCGGCATACGGCCGACGTATCCATGCGAATCCCACTTCAAATGGCGAATTCAGAACAAAAATCGATAAAATCGATCGATAACATCCGGCCGACCTACGCCGCCTCCCCTTTGTGAAGTCCGGCATACGGCCGACGTATCCATGCGAATCCCACTTCAAATGGCCAATTCAGAACAAAAATCGATAAAATCGATCGATAACATCCGGCCGACATATGCCGCCTCCCCTTTGTGAAGTCCGGCATATGGCCGACGTATCCATGCGAATCCCACTTCAAATGGCGAATTCAGAACAAAAATCGATAAAATCGATCGATAACATCCGGCCGACCTATGCCGCCTCCCCTTTGTGAAGTCCGGCATACGGCCGACGTATCCATGCGAATCCCACTTCAAATGGCGAATTCAGAACAAAAATCGATAAAATCGATCGATAACATCCGGCCGACCTACGCCGCCTCCCCTTTGTGAAGTCCGGCATACGGCCGACGTATCCATGCGAATCCCACTTCAAATGGCCAATTCAGAACAAAAATCGATAAAATCGATCGATAACATCCGGCCGACCTACGCCGCCTCCCCTTTGTGAAGTCCGGCATACGGCCGACGTATCCATGCGAATCCCACTTCAAATGGCGAATTCAGAACAAAAATCGATAAAATCGATCGATAACATCCGGCCGACCTACGCCGCCTCCCCTTTGTGAAGTCCTACCTTATAATATAGCTTTTGCGGAACTGTAGTCGTTGCAGAAACGAAATCCAGAAGCAGAGCATTCAGACCACAGAGGAGCAGAAGAGCATAGCGTGACGAAAATTACAAAGCCGACTTCATGAGGTACTCTTCTGCACCAGGAGACACCCGACGTGGCAGAAGACAGAAGCGCACCCTGTTGACCCTCACGCCCATCCTGCAGACATTTGCTAGCTTGTGGTCTCAGACTCTTAACTGCAGCGTGAAGGACAAATAACGTCCGTTTGAAACGCCGCTTGAACCATCATTTTCAATTTTTTTGTTAACAATTCCTACTCTTTAAGGCCGCTTTGCACAGGCGCAGTAATAAATGTGGAATGCTTGGTACCTCCCAAACAAGAATTTACCTTTATCCTTCCTTCTGCTGTCCTTCATCCTTTACGTTATTACGTTTAGGGCGAAAATAGCGTCCAGAACTGCTTGAGTGGAATGCAAAACTGGTCCAGATCAAACTAACCCTTATGTCCATACTCTAAGATCTAAAGAACGTCTGATACTATATAGGAGCGCGCTGAGAGCTGTCGATCGTCGATGCGTCAGAAATTACTGACAGGAACAGGTGCATAAAATTAGCGTAGAATAGGTACACAAAATACTGGAAAATATCCAGACGTCTCCAGCGAGCGACCATGAAGACCATGTCACAGATTGATCAGGCAATCAATATCGGTTGATACTATCCATACTTTTATCGGTGAAAGTGGTTTTCTCTCAGAGTTCACCAATCGGGGTGGCGACGATTACTGGTCCCCGATCGGTCATTCACCACTGCAGCGATTCTCCGTGGAAAATTTTTTGCAATTCAACATTGTAAGACGTTGTGGAAGTTCTCCCTCTTAACAGGAAGGCTTTTCGGGAAGTGACTAGTATCGATGAGGCGCTCAGTATCCGGGCACCGAGCCACCATCGTACCACAGTTTTGATTCACAGACAGAACCGTTTTGGCGACCCAAATTACCCGAGAAACCCACCACGCCTTTTCAAAATACGCCGATACACAAATTCTTCTTGGGCATTCGAATGACACTCTTCGAATACTTGAATAATTTTTGCTTCCTGGGAAATTGCGAATATTCGAATGGTTTCGAATACCGAAAATTTTCGAGCATTCGAAATCGAATATATTCGAAAAACGCGATTTTTCTGAATATTCGAATTCGAATACATTCGAAAAACGCGATTTTTTGAACATTCGAATTCGAATACATTCGAAAAACGCGATTTTTTTTTTGAATATTCGAATTCGAATACATTCGAAAAACGCGATTTTTCGAATACTCGAATTCGAATATTCAAATTCGAATGAAAATCATTCGAATACCTATTCGAATGGGTCATTCGAGCATAAGTATAGTGGGTACGTTGATGGGCCGGTCGCGCGAGTTGGTTGAAGAAACATTGGAACGTAGAAAAGTTGACTTTGTGCGACTTTGCAGCAGACAAGGTGGTTCTGCTGCAAGTCAAGGGGCATAGGACGTCGCTTCAAGGCCGTTCTATGTGGAAGTCCCAGGTCCACCAGTGGTGTCGGAATAATCGTCTCCGAACGATTTCGTGACTCGATTGTAAGTGTCGAGCGCTTTAACGATCGATTGATGAAGATCGTTCTCGCCGCTAATAAGCGACTCTATACTTCTTCTCTGCGTATGCTCCGCAGAGTGGCTGCTCCGATGAAGCCAAGGAAGAGTTCTGGAGCCTGCTTGATGAGAAGACAGCAGATGTACCGCCAAAAGACGTCATCATAGCCACTGGTGAATTTAATGGGCACGTAGGTGCTGCGAAGGACGGGTACAGCTGTCATGGCGGTTTCTGATACGGGTCTCGTAACGCCGATGGTGAGCGTATTCTTGAGTATGCGGAATCGCGTAGCCTCACCATTGTGAACGCCGTCTTCCGAAAACGCGACTCCCATCTCATCTCATATTACAGTGGGAACTCCAAGTCTCAGATACACTTTGTCCTAGTGAAGGATCACGACCGAAGTATTGTCACAGACGCGAAGGTTGTGCCGTATAAGACGGTCGCCCCACAGCATCGACCGCTGATCTGCACCTTTAAGATCACCATCCGAGGCTGAAGCAGGTCGAGCAATGCGATGCTGCAAGAATCAAGTGGTGGTGAATGAAAGAGGAGAAAGCGGCTGTGATTTCTCGCGTACGGTTCCGAAAATCACGACTGTCGATGAACGATGGAGGAGAGCAAACGACGCAATACGCCAAGCTGCAAGATTTGAACACGGCAGTACGAAGCCTGGACGACGCAAAGTCGACAAGCAGACATGGCTGTGGACGGACGATGTGAAAGCAAAGGTTCGAGAGAAGAAATCGCTTTATCATGTGTTTCTGGGCGACAGAACAGTCGACAACTGGCAGGAGTATCAGAGGGCGAAGAAGGCTGCAAACAAAGCCGTTGCTGTTGCGAAAGCCAGTCATTATGGTGATGTCTACCGAAAACTAATACAAATTTCCTCAGCGCTTTCACAAACCGCGCTCGTGAACTGCCTTTCTTCTTCATCTACATCGCACTTCTCTGCAAGTGAAGCAAAGCGATTCGCCAGCTTTAGTTGGAATTGTGGTCTGGGAAACACTAGTTCCGTAAACGTAGTGAGCAGCAGTATCTGTAATTTAAGTGACATTTTTGCCTTCCATTTGTCTGAACGCACATACATCTCCACGCCGAAGGACTCAAGGGACTCATCGGCGTGCAGTGTGAGAAGGAGTTTCGAAAGAAAGCTCTCCTGATCAGTCTCCGGTAGGTAGCTTAACGTTGTTTGAAATATGCGCTTAGATCCCCATGACACTGCGAACTCAGCAGGCGGGACCATGAGGCGGGCATTTTATGAGACTACAAAAACGGAGAACTGAAGAGGGCAATGACTGTGATGAGCATGCCGTTCGTTTTCGTCCACATACCTGGTTGACTCATGAGGAGTCGTTGGTCTGACGAAGGACGTGAGAGCGTCTTCATAGTTAAGGAAGTGAATAATGTGCTCCGCACCAACGCTTCCAAGGTTTTTGAGGAAAGCTTTGTGCATTATGTATACACCCAGTTTAATGCCTTCTCTCAAAAAGAAATGATAGACATAGGAGGAAGAGGTTTCAAGACAGTCATAAAGCCACTGGAAGGAGTCCTTACATTTCAAAGATTATCGATTGCAGTTATCGATTGCAACAAAACAGGTGGTGAACACAGTTATAAGAAATATTTTCCCGTTGGCTGCACACTCAGCGACTTCGCATTCGCCAAACATCATCAGTGTTGTTTTGCCTTCACTGCTTGGACTGGCGCGCAGCTTTTCGCTTCGACTGACTTCTGATGGAATCGCAAGTGCTAACTCCGCGGCCTTCAGTGTTTTCTTCCTCTTTAGGCAAGTCCGATCGAATTAGTGCTTCGATGCGAAGGGGAACAAATAGCTGAGTCCTGCTGTGCGCGCAAGAAGAGAAGCTGGTTTCGGTGCCGGCGTAAAACACCTATTCTTGAAGATCGCCACAGATTGGATTAGGGCTCACAGCTAGAATTCAAAACGTCGTGCAAAGGCAAGCTGCCGTCATGCTTCAACCTTAGTTGATCAGGGAAGAAGAAAGTACATCAGGTCCTTCTCGCACTCGCAGGCAATCTGGGGCCGGATTCATCAACGACTTACAGAGATTTGACAGAGACATTACAGTGGAAAATCCTGGTCCCAACATTTCACCATATCGCTTGTTGGTAAGTCGCGTTGGTTCGCGTTTTTTTCAGGAGTTTTCGCTGTAATTTCTGTCAAATCTCTCTAAGTCGTTGATGAATCCGGCCCTGTTCGAGGGCATTCACATTATTTCAGACTCGGTTCGCATCACTTCTATGGCCTCAGTGATCCCGAACTTCAGATGGGATGAACTGCAATAATGAGCCTCAGAGAGTGGCACGCTGCAGTCAAAGAATTGACGGGCTTCGCAAACGAGCATGCAGCGATCCAAGCGGAAAAAGAGGATAAAGGATTCGCAGATTTACATATTCAGGGACGGAGTCGTCACATTGGTGGTCTGACCTGTAAAGCCTGATACCAAGGAATGGTCAGGGACGAGCGGATTAGCCGTTATCCGTTATCCTGTTTCCGGGGGGTTTTGGCCCATCCGTTTTGTTGTTCGTTATCCGGCGATTTTGGACGGGATAACGAACAATAAATTAGCTGAATCTTAGCTTTGGACGTGGTGATGGGTGGACTATGTACAGGATTCTTCACGATCGTAAGAGTAGTCGTCAGGAACAACAGAAGTATTCATATCTAGAAGGGTTAATTGAAGTTTCCTCGCTTGGAAACTGGCTTCATAGTTTTAAAGATATCTTAGGCCTACTTAGCGCAGCACTGTTCTCAAACGCAGCGCAGCACTCATCTCAAATCATGTGCTGACCAAGAAGGCATACAAAGCAGTCTTCAAAAGTGAAGAGCCGCATCCTGGGAAGAACTTTTTACCGCCGATCTTTCCATCGTATCATTTGTGGTTACACGATTGCTGTATGTTCGATTTGATTGCAGACGGTAGTGGTACTTTTTTAGCCATATGCTGTCGTGAATTATCAAAAAATACTGCAGTACAGCAATGAATACTAGCAAAAGAAATATAGATTAGTCCAAATACATAGAGTAAGCAACTTCTCCATTAAAAATTTTAGGGGAGCAATAAACTACTAAACAAACTTGTCATCGTGGATGCTGAAGGCATGTAGATTTGTTTTAGTTGGTGAGTTTTTTTTGTGAAACTTATCTGCAACATAGGGAACACCTCCGTTTTGGGGCTGGGTCGGATATTCGCCCATTAAAGATAACTACTACAGTCCAAAATTGGGGATAATTTCAAGCCAGACGATTCGCAAGAACGGTGGTCCCACACTCAGAAAATTTTGAACAAGTTACTTGCGCCTTAAGATCTCGAAAACAAGTTACCTGCGACTTATCGCTCGCGGTTAACTAACTTGCAAGCTTGCACCCAGGAATTTTAAACTTGCACGCAACTAACTGTATTGCAAGCTTGCAAGAAGCTTTCGTGTTCGTTTCGTTTCGTGCATTTGTAAATCCATTTCCTAATAGATAGAAAGTATCTCACAGCCTTTTCCCAAAAAGAAGGGGATCCACCTTGTTTTTGTTTCACTTTGGCAGTTTTACACGGCTAAAGTAGCTTTGTATTATATCCAGCTAGAGTTTTTATCTATGTCCCACTATATATAAAGGAGTCTACGTATAATTACTTACCCTTTTCTTTGTTGTTAAGTGAAATCGCCGGCTTTTTCAGAGATGATTCTGTGGACCCATCTTTCTAGACTTCGGTCGAGTGATCTAACCTAAGTGAAATACGCTGCATCATCCACAGCGGGGGCGGTCGAATGATCTAACCTAGGTGACATACGCCGCATTATCCACAGCGGGGCGGTCGAGTGATCTAACTTAAGTGAAATGCACCGCATCATAATCAGCCGGGCAGTCGCATGATATAATCTGAGTGAGATGCGTGAGGTACACCTCATATTCTACAACGCGGGCAAGATTTGCTATTGAACGTGTGATGTTTCTGCAGCAAGGAAGGCGCAGTCCTTTACTGCTTAACACAACTCCACCTACGCGCGTTTCTGAGCGTCCAGGATTCAGAAACCGACTTCGTGCCATTAGCATGAGATGACCACTAAAGGGGGACTAAGAGTAGAAGGGGGAATTCGAGGGTGAAGAACCGACAGCGATCAGGAGGGAGCGACCTGGAGGAGGCATCAGGATGGGTGGTCGATTGGAGGAACAAAGAAGCAGGCCAGGAGATGGCACCAAGGGGGGTTTAGTCAATACGGGAAGACCAGTAGGGAGTTACCATTAAGGGAGGGGGCAGTAAGGAGGATCAGCAAGGGAATCCATTACCAGTAAGATAGACCGGATTTAGAACATGTGACACCGATGTCGCGCTATGACCGTTCGCTCGCCCCGTCGTCATGTCGTAAGCGTGGGAGGGCTACTTAATTGAGGTAGAGTAGTAAGGAGGATCCCGAGGGGAGGAATCTACCTGGATGAAGGGATCTTGAGGCGGGACCAGGTCGGGGAATCAACAAAAAGGGAGCCGTAAGGGAATTGATACGGAGAACATGGAATCTGCTATATGCATAGCCTCTTCATGCTCGACACAGCAGCGACTGCGCGCGCTTCTGAGCTTGTGGATCGAAGACCAGTAAAGGCGGACCAGCAGTTTGATCCAGTAAGAAGAAACGAGTGAGAAATGAAGTTAATGGCCGGTCCGGAGAGAATATCTATGATAAATGTACCGAAGTGGTGAACGGTTTGATGCCGATAAAGTACGCACCAGGTCCTAGATGCTAGCGAATTTTGTTTTGCAAAAACTACTTTCCATAGGTCAGGGATGCTGCAAAGTCGCGCGAAGCGTGCAGTTGTTTGCATAGTTGAAGGCAGTATGGTCCTGACGCTACTTCATTTCGGTTCTTTCCTTATTCTCAGATTGAGTACTATATCACTTATTGCTTACAGTAGTGTACTTTTGGCTATTTTGAATTATCTATTTGTTGTGTGCAGCGTTTTCTTGTTCAGTCAAAGAAGACCTAAACGGCTTTTCGAATCCGTTTATTGTCTTTGAGCCTTTAGTTTTATCTCTTAGCAGCAGTTTATTCATAGCTCATTTCATAGCTTCTTCTTCAGGTCTAACATAACCATATTTGCATATTTTATAGATATACGATTGATCAGAGCTGCTGTTGTGTTACATACCAGGACTCCACACGAAAAACGAGGGGAAGTGCAAAGGACTTTCTATAGGGTGGTTCAGCCATAGGGTGGTTCAGCCGTAAATGAAATACAGGGGTTCTGAACCACCTACGGTGGGAAGTCCGTGGCCTCATCCCCTCTTCCTTCTCGTGGAGTCCAGGTCTATCATACATCAATGGTTCTGTTGATCATATACGTCTAAAATACGCCGCATAGCTACGCTCTTCGTGTAACTTACATGCGACATATTGTGCTAGCTTGCAGCAGCTTACGAATGACTAGCAGGGATCTTCGTGTAACTTACTTGCGACATTTCTGCTAGCTTGCAGCAACTTACCAATGACTAGTTTGAGGCAATCTATGGCCCGCATACAGTTTGCCAGCAACTTGTTCAAAATTTTCTGAGATGTACGGGTTCTAAAGGCGATGCTGGCTCAATGACCACTTTTTGTATGTTTTCTACTCAATTGCGTCCATTTGCGTGAGTTTAGGGGGACACTCTCACAAGATGCTCTAAAGCTGGGCAGAGATTTGTTGAGTAATACTGAGCGCGTCGGAGTCTAAGTGCCTAGATCGGCTCGCTCTTCGAGACTACCTTTCCTAGTAAGTAGCCGGTGTTTGTGCATTCTGAACGTTTTCGCATATTTCGAGCATTGCTCTTTGCAAAGCCTAGCTACGAGCAGATCTTTAGCCGACGACAGATCTTGCATACCGGTTTAATAGCTCGCAGACCAAGACGGCAATCTGACCGAAGCGGGCTGTCAGGACAACAGTTCTTGGATGAAACTGGTGTTTTGAATGTGAGGACACTATAGAATATACCAAACGTCCTTTTTCTATCACATGGTCCACCCTCAGTGGTTTTCCGACATCACGATCCTCATCAACGTTAACACGACGAACTCCCGCAGAACTCTGATTCCGATGATCGACTGTCATAAGACCTGGGCATTTCTGATAGAATAGCTTCAAATCTTCTGTGCCACGCAGGATTGTTAAATTCAACTTTATTACGCCTGACGTGACGTTTCGACGGTATCGTCGTCATCAAAGGCCTGAAAGAAGTTCGGTGGTCTGCAGAATGTACACTCATACCGTCAACTGCCTTAATTTTCCCAACCCTACAGTACCAATGGAGTCTCAAAAGCGTGACGAAGAAATTACTCCAATATGAACGCAACTCACCGCTGCTTCATCAGCACTGGAAGACCGCCCTACTGTACAACAAACATGTAGCAAGTGAAACACTCGGTGTACATGAACGGGCTTCGAGTAGCATTGTGTCTCACAGCTCACACAGTGGAATAAAAGGCAAAAATGCACTTCTGATGGAAACGCACTCGTTCCTGTTGTTCGTCGTTGGATTGCGTTCGTGGATATAGAAGGCCTCGGGGGTCTTCCTGGCGCCGATCTCATTTTCGTGCAGCAGTGTCGTGGATTTGGAGACAGACTTTGTCCTTGGGAGAGTTTGTGTTTTATTTATTTAGTATTTATTGATATTATAATTAATATTAATTTTATTCTTTAATTTATATTTATTTATTTAGTTTATTTTTTATTCCACTGTGTGAGCTGTGAGACACAATGCTACTCGAAGTCCGTATACTCCTGTATACCAAGTGTTTTACTTGCTACATGGTTGTCGCATAGTAGGGCGGACTTCCAGTGCTGATGAAGCAGCGGTAAGTTGCGATCGTATTGAAGTAATTTCTTCGTGACACTCTTGGGACCCCATTGGTGTTGCAGGGTTGGGAAAATAAGGGCGGTTGACGGTATGAGTGTACATTCTGCAGACCACCGAACTTCTTTCAGGCTTTTGATAACGACGATACCGTCGAAACGCCACGTCAGGCGTAATAAAGTTAAATTTAACAAACCTGCGTGGCGCAGAAGATTTGAAGCTATTCTATCTAATTCCGATCTTTCCCGATTTCTCATCCGAAACCACAACGAAAGGGAAGAAGCGAGCGATTTTGAGAGCCTTCAGAAGCGGTGAAGGCGAGAGCGTCAGACTCTGTGTCCGCCCAATCCATTCCATCACCCTCGGGCTAACGTACGCCTCGAAAAATTGCGAAATCGTTATGTGGTGACGGTACAAAAACTGCGAAATCAGTTTTTGTACCGTCACCACATAACGAGGGATCGAGAGGACGATGCTCGTAATTAAGCGACTCACGCACGTGGTAGGGCTTGGAAATTTCTAGCTTGGTTAGCGTTAAATTAGGGTTAAAATCACACACTCTAGCGCTTAGGCAAAGTCTGCCGTCAGTCACGACAAAGTCCATCAAGGCAAAGTCGAGCGATATGACGTTCCTCATATTCCTCAACGACCAGATGATCTACTCCGGCAGGGACAAGAAGAGAAGCTGCTGGCTCGCTCCCGATCAGAGAAATCAGCCGCGAAGAAGTGACTATTGAAATAGCGAGACAAGGATCCCTTTCTAGAATCAGTCATTACTATATAATCAGCCGGACCAACCTAATTATAGTGGTCAGTCACAAGTGGCTACCTTATCTTGTACGGATGGGGTAGAATAACTGCGGCTGGGTTGTTTACGTTAGAAACAATAACCTTCAGATGGAGCCCATGTGGATAAGATGCTTCTCGTTCTCCCTTTACCTCCGACAAAATTACTGCTAGTATCCAGATTTCTTATTGCTGCGCAACACAGGGTGATGTTGTCTTGGTGAAACTTGCTGGGTAAACATAAGCAACCGTTCGGAATCTACCACATGGTAGGCCGTGTATATTGGAGAGCTGCGTTATTTGTCCAAGCGGCAGTTTAGGGGATACCTCAAGGTTTGGAACAACTTATTATGTAAGACTCTGTTCCTTAGCACGAAAAGCTTTAGAGGCGTTCTGGATTTTTACGAGAAATCCAGTAAATGGACAACCGAAATGAGTGCCTAGCCGTAACAGGTTGCTTTCTGCGGTCGGTGCCTCGCTGTGAACTGTAGAATGATGGGCGGGCGATATCTGCATAGCGTGGTTCATTTGCCCCTATTGCTCATCTAATACAGGGAGACGACCGGTCCTCGACGGTGGATCCAGGTGAGTCTCGCCCACCTACAAGCCCGCCAGGTGGGACGTGAACCCGCACCTCCTGCTGACCGAGCGGGGATGCTCTACTCCATTCCACCAACGGCGCTGCTTGATCGAACACAACATCCATGCCTCGTGGGAACATGGCTGAACTGAAGGCTGAACACTTAAATTGAACTCTCATCCACGTCAGCTTGACACTTAAATCAAACACGCTTTTTCCACAAAAAAACGGAGAGTTTCTTTTTTTTTTCAAGAAAAGTATAGTGTGACTTTATTCATTTATTTATTTATTTATTTATTATTTTTTTAAACTCATTTCCCCCAATAAAATAAGTGAACACTGTTTAAAATTTTATAATTTTTTGTTTTCAATTAAAAATAACAAACTAAAACATTGTAGACCTGTTTTTTTATTTAGTGTGTTAAAAAGAGAGATCGCGCCATGCACTAGTTCACCTCGTCGCGATTTCCATTTGATTGATAATAGGAGTTCTGTTTCTGTAGAGTAGCAGAGATGTAAACGGTGCAACAAGAATACACTATTCAAAAACATGCATATTCTCACATCGCTGTTTCAAGTAAGAAATCTTAAGAAGTAAGAAGAAGTAAGAATTCACATCAAATCCAGTACTTTTCGGTAGAAACGAAACACTTTATTAAATTTTAAGCAGTGTATTCACTTATTGAGGCAATTTTAAAAATCAAAGAAAGCCATACTAAATTTTTTGAACAGAAAGCTTTTCCAAAACTTTTCGAGTGTCTGCAGTTAAATCTGGAAGGCGCTCGTTTTGATTTTGACTTGAGTGTGTTTCAAAACAGTGAAGCTGTCTTACCATCGGAGCTTCCCTGTCGGAGTGCCTCAACATTCAGCGCTTAACCCACTTGTTTTTGATGTCATTGTTGCTGTGGATGCGATTACGTGAGATTTTCAACAGCGTGTCCCATGGATGATGCTCTATGGAGATAATGTAATTCTCCCCTGCGAAGAATTGGTGCTACCGTTTGGTGATGTTCGTACTCAAACTGAACCTCAACGACGGACGTAAACGTGTCCAGCTCCATTAAGGTTAATGGCACTAAGCTTTTACACGGCTGGTTCTCCAGCACTTAGGATCAGCAATAACGTCTTGTGGCATTCTGCGGCCGGATACATTAACGCCTTTCAGCAATTTAACGGGAAAAATACAGCCGAGATCCCTGATAGCGCGGCTTATCAAGCGAGATGGTGAAGCGTTTCGCCGCGCTATCAGGGATTTCGGCTGTATTTTCTCCGTTAAACTGCCTAAGTCGTCGCTCACCCGGAGCGACGCCTAATGATATGCTCCCATATCGATCGGGCGGCGCGATGGAATCGATATGGCCTTTGTCATACCATCGCTCACCCCGAGCGACGCCTAATGATATGCTCCCATATCGATCGGGCGGCGCGATGGAATAGGAAGATGCCGGAGCGCTTGAAGACGAACGGCCACAGAAGCGTCCAGCTGATAGCGATGTGCGGTGCTGAGTGCTGGCCTGTGACGAAGGAAACGGAAACCCGCCACGGTGTAACGGAAAAGGGGCTGCTGCGCTGGAAGCCACGCATTGGGACAAGAGACAAGAGACAAGAGCGCGAGCCTCGCCTGCGAAGGTACGGGTCCTGCGCGGAAAGGAAGACAATAACCAGGAAAAAGGACAAGGGCAAAGCAGGGCGTGAGGTAACTGGAAAGTGGCCTAGAGAGCGCCAGAAGTAGTGCAGGGGCCGGATTCATCACCAATTAAACCCGAGGGTATGCGGGGTATAAGGGCTAGAGATAAAATAAGAGTCAGAGACGCAGGGTTCATCGTGTGTATCTCTACCCCTATACCCTCGGTTTAGTCGTTTATGAATCAGCCTCAGGTCTGATACGCTACAGGTGGACTCCAAGGTAACTGTATCCAACTGAAACAGCACGGAATTGGAAAGGGTTGCCGTCATGGCACCAGGAAAGCGAACCTCACGACGAAGCGGGACAAACAACAAACATCGAAGAAGAAGAAGACGTGAGGGGCGCACGAGACGGAGTTGACGGGAGGCGTCATTTGCTGTGGCGCCGTGATCACAGTTTCGTTTTGCTTCCAACTACATATAGGCCTGCAACGCTTCCATCCATCCAGAGCATACCTCGATTAATACTGGACGTACATGGGAGAAGTTAGAATGGGCCGAAAAGGTGCTAAAACTACCTCCATAATACCGCGCTCAACTGAAATACGCGGCGCCTTCCGAACAAGATCACGGGTTGACTCTTTCACGACACGCGTGACTTTCACGTGACTGACGCGTGGGACAGCGACAGCGACCGCATTTATTGGCGCGTATTCATTTTTGTTTTTTTAGATATGATTAAAACAGTAACCAATGAAGTTTCCCATCGACCATCTTGACCGTAGATATTAGTGGACTCAATGGCTAATATTGTACTACAGTACCGGACGCGTCTTTTGAATAGACGCCAAAAAACTGCACTTTTGCGGTTTTTGCGTCTTTTTGCTATAACTCGCCAAAGTCATCCATTTGAAAAACCAAGAGTATAATTGAGCTCAGGAGATCGAGCTCTATCGTTTGGTATATACGTACATTTCATATGAAAGATCAAAAATGACTGAAATTGAAAACTTGCGCTCCATTGAGAAGGCCGGCCGCGGACGAGTTGTCAGCCGCAAGGCGTCGAAAACCGTTGCATGCTCACAATTCCCCAAGTTTGAGGTTTTCTGAGAAACGATTGGTACCCTTCGATTCGTCTCTTCGAGTTCTACACAATCTTGTATACATCTTCGCTAAACCACCGCACTTTCGCAGTGGGTGGTCAAAGATGACTGGAGCAGACTTTTTGGCTATTGGAGAAGCTTATATTCCTGGACTTGCATGTTCTCGGAGCATCTCAAGCATGGCGTAAATTTTTGAGGGTGAGATTACAACAAACAGAAATCTATCGACTGCGTCCATGATAATTAACTCCTTGTTTTTGCGCACAATTTAGTACAGGTATAAATAAATGAATAAACAAATGTTTAAAAACGTCTAGTGAGTCCAGCAGGCGTTCGAGAACATTGCTTGAAGCACACCAGACAAGTATTTGGTATCACTCGACTGTTTGGGTCTTTCAGTTGGAGAGGAGGCCTTCAAGATCTCACATTATCCTTCTTTCAGAAAGGGGTTCTGCACGAAATACTGAGAAGGCATTGTAGCTCATGCTTTGTCTTATCTATTAGGTTGGTGTATAAGTTCTCGGACAGTTGATCCCTCCTGAATTGAAAGCGCATTTTCCCGCCAAATTTTTCACATATATCAACGCGTAAATGATCGATCGATAGAGAAAGGAAAGTGCTACAAAACTGTTCCTAACATTTACTTCTGCGTTGAAAACGTCAGCTATTATGGCTAAGCAATTCATCCCAACTGAGACGCATATTCGGCACGTCATGTTATTCCTGTATCAATCTGGCCTCATTGCCAACGAATCGTATCGTCGCCTGAAGGACGTTTACAACGAGAGTGCTCCTGCTCGTAGTACTGTGTACCAGTGGTTCTCGAGGTTTGCAGTTGGTGAATTCTCCGTTGAAGATAATGAACGAGAAGGGCGCCCGATGACACTGGATTTGGATGGCCTCCGAAGTAGAGTGGAAGGGGACCCATACCAAACCACTCGCGAACTATCACGCACTCTTGGTGTTAGTCACTCAACAGTCGTTCGAGGATTGAAGTCGATTGGCAAGGTGCAAAAATTGAGTCGCTGGGTACCTCACGACCTGACACAACATGACAGGGAACGCAGAGCCGATGTCGCTCTGTCTCTCCTTACCCTCAGACGTACCCACGGATGGCTGGACAACCTTGTCACCGGGGATGAGAATGGATACTCTACTCTAATTACCACCGGCGTACACAGCGGGCTGACGCAACTGGAGAGGCAGAGGACGTTCCGAAACCCGCCCTTCACGTGAAAAAGGCGATGCTATGCATTTGGTGGAGCGTTCTTGGCGTAGAATACTGGGAGTTGCTGGACGATGGGATAACTTTGACGGCAGAGGCTTACGTCAACCAACTGAGGAAGTTGAGGGCCCACCTTCAAACCACACGAGGAGAGCAAGTGAAGGTGTATTTTCAACACGACAACGCTAGACCGCATGTTGCCAGAACGACGGCGGCTGAGTTGGCGGACTATGGATGGACTGTTCTTCCACATCCACCTTACTCACGTGATCTCGCTCCTTCTGATTATCATTTGTTTTCAAGCCTTCAACGCTATTTGGACGGCCAGCAATTTAGGAACCGAGAGGATGTCAAGGAGGCACTGCTCACATTTTTCGAATCACAAACGGCCACGTTTTGGAGAAAAGGCATCCATGACTTACCAGCACGTTGGCGAAAGACAATAGATGTAAAGGGTGGTTACTTCAAATGATTCGATATGGTTGTTCGTATGTTGTGATAATAAATATTTCATGCCTCAAATGTCCGAGAACTTATGCACCAACCTAATACAATACCGCTCCTAATTCGTGAACAATCGACGCTTTGCGACAGGTTTTTCCGTCGCAAACCGTCGCGGCTCCATAACTTCGTTGAAATTTATTCCTACAAAACCTAAATTGCACCAAACCATTTCCCTTCCTATGACGAATCTATAGATAGCCTCTAATCCGATTCTTTTTGAAAACTGACCTAGTTACACAGCAATTTCCCCTGGAAGGCCGTTAATTGTTTTACGACTCCTCCAAAACTGCCAATGGCCTCTCCATTGCGCACTTCACTAGCGGTGTTCAAAAAACTTCGGAATTTTACCTTTTTCTTAGCACAATTGGTTGCAGTACATTAATGGGATCTCACTGATATTACACAGCTGCAAATTTAGTTGAATGGAGTGCATATTGTGGTTTCTTTGAAAACACGATTTAGTCGACTTAGCAGCCCACCTTCTGCTAATCAAATTATGCTACTGGATGACTAACTAATAAAGCACATGAAGCAGAATACACTCTTCAAAACAATGTAAAACCTATTTTTACAACGCATCGAAATACCTAGAAATTTCAACCGCAACCCACCACATGAACGAAATGTGACTGCAGCACTGCGGTTTTTTCTGCAATTGATGGTCGTGTAACTCTATAATAAGGGAAGCTAAAGAGCCGGAATTACTTCAATGTACTGTACGCTTAACTGGCTTTGACATATCACCAGTAGAATCAAGGAATTCTTCCCAGAATATTTTTATGAACTGTTTAGTTTCTATAGAAACTCGCCGATTTGGTGGTTTTTATCATTTCTGCGGTCCATTGCCTTCAAATTGAAAAATGACTTCAACAGTGTTTTGAAGCTCGTCGAGAGCTTCCAGGCGATGTGAAATTGTCAAGATACAGAGATGTCGACATTTTTGACATTTCTGAGCAGAGCACCTCAGCCTGACCCATGTCCAGCTCCCGTCGCTCGCTTCGCCTACACGGCCGCCTCGCACGTGGGTGTGAGGCCCAGTGGTACTAGGGCATTTATGCAGCGCAGCAAGGCGGCTCTGGATTACCTCCATTCAAGATCTCGTAGTCTCTGATGCTTCTCTTAGCAGATTTAAATCAGCCACCCTTCGTTTATTTTAAGTTTCATGTGGACCTCTGAACACGGCTAACCTCTTTGCATTTCAGCCAACTGAATTTTTAGGTGTTTTTATAGATTGATTCGTATAGCGATTTCCATAGAGGATAAACTTTGTCTTAAAGAGGGGATTTTATTTTATTGATAGCAAAATTTTTGTTTGCATGGAGTTTTACACCTGTAAACCATTTGTAACGAACACATATTCTCAATTTGATGTTTCATCTGGGCAGCATTTCATCGGAGAAAAATCGTAGCGGGTTAGTCGAGTACATGGCGCTCTTCTTTTAGTGCACAAAGTGATGGCTGTATTGTTGCGTTTCAAAACAATTTCTGATATATTAAATTTTCTCAAAAATATAAATTTCATAAAATCATTAAACTCATTCGCGCACCTTATCTAAAAAATTTTGACGAACGTTACACCAAACTTTCCTCGAATAAAAGATTCTAAGCATCTTGGAGAGTCAGTAATAAATTTGTTTCGATTTTGAACTGGCTCACTTTAATTTCAGAGGCATCAAGTTTGTTTAGAGGAGTGCCTAATTTCATCTGACCTTTCTTTTCTGGTGCTGTCCTTTCTTTTCTGGTTGAGCTAGTTCATAGAGGGGAAATCTTGCCTTGAAGTATTAGATGTGTTTCCTCGATTAACTATGAACACTAACAACTTGGGTTTGGAAAGAAGAGGATTGTCTTACAAGCAGTTCATTTTTTTTTCATTGCAATACCTATGCTACAACACATTTTCTGCCTTCGGTAAAATATTGAAGTTTAAAGTAAATTGTTTTTCACAGCATAACTCCGAAGATCATTCGAGCAATGACCGAAGCTTTAAAAAAATCCGTTCCGTCAAAGAAAGCAAGACATCGCTGAATGTATAGCATGCTTATATAAAATATATATGATGCCAATTCTTATACAACTTTTTTAGTTCTCGAAGCGACACTCCGCTCATTAAAAAATCATAACACCTAAAAATTCAGTTGGCTGAAATGCAAAGAGGTTAGCCGTGTTCAG
>OX375865.1:59803546-59842580 GCA_947359475.1 Heligmosomoides polygyrus bakeri | reverse complement strand
AACACATATTCTCAATTTGATGTTTCATCTGGGCAGCATTTCATCGGAGAAAAATCGTAGCGGGTTAGTCGAGTACATGGCGCTCTTCTTTTAGTGCACAAAGTGATGGCTGTATTGTTGCGTTTCAAAACAATTTCTGATATATTAAATTTTCTCAAAAATATAAATTTCATAAAATCATTAAACTCATTCGCGCACCTTATCTAAAAAATTTTGACGAACGTTACACCAAACTTTCCTCGAATAAAAGATTCTAAGCATCTTGGAGAGTCAGTAATAAATTTGTTTCGATTTTGAACTGGCTCACTTTAATTTCAGAGGCATCAAGTTTGTTTAGAGGAGTGCCTAATTTCATCTGACCTTTCTTTTCTGGTGCTGTCCTTTCTTTTCTGGTTGAGCTAGTTCATAGAGGGGAAATCTTGCCTTGAAGTATTAGATGTGTTTCCTCGATTAACTATGAACACTAACAACTTGGGTTTGGAAAGAAGAGGATTGTCTTACAAGCAGTTCATTTTTTTTTCATTGCAATACCTATGCTACAACACATTTTCTGCCTTCGGTAAAATATTGAAGTTTAAAGTAAATTGTTTTTCACAGCATAACTCCGAAGATCATTCGAGCAATGACCGAAGCTTTAAAAAAATCCGTTCCGTCAAAGAAAGCAAGACATCGCTGAATGTATAGCATGCTTATATAAAATATATATGATGCCAATTCTTATACAACTTTTTTAGTTCTCGAAGCGACACTCCGCTCATTAAAAAATCATAACACCTAAAAATTCAGTTGGCTGAAATGCAAAGAGGTTAGCCGTGTTCAGAGGTCCACATGAAACTTAAAATAAACGAAGGGTGGCTGATTTAAATCTGCTAAGAGAAGCATCAGAGACTACGAGATCTTGAATGGAGGCAATCCAGAGCCGCCTTGCCGCGCTGCATAAATGCCCTCGTACCACTGGGCCTCACACCCACGTGCGAGGCGGCCTGTAGGCGAAGCGAGCGACGGGAGCTGGACATGGGTCAGGCTGAGGTGCTCTGCTCAGAAATGTCAAAAATGTCGACATCTCTGTATCTTGACAATTTCACATCGCCTGGAAGCTCTCGACGAGCTTCAAAACACTGTTGAAGTCATTTTTCAATTTGAAGGCAATGGACCGCAGAAATGATAAAAACCACCAAATCGGCGAGTTTCTATAGAAACTAAACAGTTCATAAAAATATTCTGGGAAGAATTCCTTGATTCTACTGGTGATATGTCAAAGCCAGTTAAGCGTACAGTACATTGAAGTAATTCCGGCTCTTTAGCTTCCCTTATTATAGAGTTACACGACCATCAATTGCAGAAAAAACCGCAGTGCTGCAGTCACATTTCGTTCATGTGGTGGGTTGCGGTTGAAATTTCTAGGTATTTCGATGCGTTGTAAAAATAGGTTTTACATTGTTTTGAAGAGTGCATTCTGCTTCATGTGCTTTATTAGTTAGTCATCCAGTAGCATAATTTGATTAGCAGAAGGTGGGCTGCTAAGTCGACTAAATCGTGTTTTCAAAGAAACCACAATATGCACTCCATTCAACTAAATTTGAAGCTGTGTAATATCAGTGAGATCCCGTTAATGTACTGCAACCAATTGTGCTAAGAAAAAGGTAAAATTCCGAAGTTTTTTTGAACACCGCTAGTGAAGTGCGCAATGGAGAGGCCATTGGCAGTTTTGGAGGGGTCGTAAAACAATTAACGGCCTTCCAGGGGAAATTGCTGTGTAACTAGGTCAGTTTCCAAAAAGAATCGGATTAGAGGCTATCTATAGATTTGTCATAGGAAGGGAAATGGTTTGGTGCAATTTAGGTTTTGTAGGAATAAATTTCAACGAAGTTATGGAGCCGCGACGGTTTGCGACGGGAAAACCTGCCGCAAAGCGTCGATTGTTCGCGAATTAGGAGCGGTATTGTACAAGAGCTGTAGAGTGTTCTTCCAGCTAACCATAAGATATCGAAAATGGGAAAGAAGTATTGTCATAGTTACTACTGCGCGCGCAATTTTTGAAGTAAAGAATGAAGAGCTTCAAGTCTAATGTTGCTAAATTTCCTGCAATCGGTCTTCACCACAGTTCATTCTACTTTCTGAAAACCGAAGACCTCGTCCATTTCTGAAGGTGAGTAAAGCAGACCTGCTCTTTTCTGCTCACGTTCGGAATTCTTCTCTGAAATTTGGAGCCAATAAAGACAGGAATAGCTGAGAGGAACGATATGCACATGCCACTCGCTAATCCGGCCGGTCCCGCACTCGTCCTCTCATGCGATAGCTGCTGCGCACATAGCTGGAACCTTTCCTCCACAAGTGGCGTAGTTGGTGGCCAGCAAATCTCGAGAAGCAATGCTGGTTTCGACGAGCAGATATGCTGTGCTTACTCTCATTTGGGCGAATTTCAAGTGCTTCACAACGTGTCCGGCCTAGCAACTGGTTAGACGGAGAGTATTGTAGCTAGAAATACGGTGTGGGAATGTGCTCGGAAGGGCAGCAACTTATATGGACAACAGGAGCACTCCTTGTCTAGCAACTACAAGCTCTTTTCAGTAACTGTGAAATTTTCACAACTTAATAATGAGTTATGGGAAAATTGTCCCTTCAAAATGAAGGGTGTATGGACAGCGAAACTCCTAATAAAGAGGGCAATCTAGGCGAGTCTAAACTGTTGAATGCGTTCGGAATAAACAGCACCACAAACGGCCAGAAAATAATCGACTCGAGCACAGGGTCCCTCCTCTTCGTTGAAGAATAGGGTACCACAAACGGCCTAAGGATATGAATTCATTGCCATTTTGGAGCAGCCACCCATATTAGTAGATTTGGTGATTTGCTCTCTTTGTTATGGAGGAAGGGTCTCTTGCTCTGAATCGGCAACTAGAAAAAAACAAAAGTGAAATGCTCACTGAAGCAACCCGATTACATCATCATAGTTTAGATTGGGGAATTTCAAATCCTTTTTGGAGAGACATTTTCCGCGACTAATCTCTATCGTGGCACGCAGTGCCTAGAACCTGGGGAGTCTCGGAATTTTATTTGCGGTCGTAAGTACTGAGAAGAATGCTCGACACTCGCTTCGGTGTCGGTGTCATAGTATTTCCTCCGTTTTTTGTGTAGTGTAGTCAGGATCCCAGGAACAGAGCCCGAATGCTTGTAAGCAGCCATGAGCATTTTTATGCGGAGAAGCGGACTGGCTCGGAGAGAAAATATTCCTGACGACATCACAATTTTGACGGATACGGCTAAATGCTGTCATAGCAACGGCCACATTCACTTGATTGTCCTTATTGTTAGCGAATGGCTTAGTGAATAGCTGCGTGCAGCAAATACCTTTCTTCGGAAGTACTCGAAGGAACAGCCTCTTGTTGGCAAAGAAGCGATCTCTTGGAGAAGCAATTAGCCCGCGTGATTTCTGAAGTCGAATGAAAAGGCACTCCCTTCTGCTGCCTCTCGCTTCCGAGTGGGTAAGTTCATGCATAGATGTATCGAGCCCTACTAGTCAGCCTTCTGTCTACTCTCGATTCCACTACTTCTCAGAGGGCATCCAGCCCGATAAACAGCGTACGCACAGTACTAGCCGGGCCACTTCGTGCAACCAGCACAGGCGGCGCGAAGGATGAAGAGCGGCGCAAAAGGGCGCCGTGGAGCGCCGTTTTCCGCTCGCCACACGTCGGGTCTGACCATGAGGCAAGTCGCGTTAGGGCGCGGCATCCTCAACTTCTGGACGTTAGGCTGGTGGAGGGAGCCTATCCACGCGTTTGGACGAGCATGGCCTAGTGTTTGAAACTAACTGCCGGCATGGCGCGCGCTGTGAACAATGGATATGGGCCCGGCAGAATGAATCGAGACGGCGCGACTGCTCGCAGAGTGACGCGGGCCAGGCATTGCCTGACAGCGATCTCCACGCTTCCATTGAGGCTCCAGGATACTGCCAAATTGGACGCGCGGGTGTGTTTGGAGCGCAATAACCCCATCACATTCGAATCTTCCCTGCTGCAACTGGATGATTTTGTAGGCAGCACAAGGTTCCTGAAGCTAGCTGAAGCACAACGGTGTAGCTCGTAAATGAACTAACGAGGGAGGTCACTGAACGCGGTACGGAGATTCTGAACGAGACCTATGTTGTGCTGTAGGGCATCGGACGAGGACGGCCGATACTGTAGTGAAACTATAGGAAATCCTATCTGCGCTTCTCACAGTCTATAGGCTGAGCACATGCTAGTCGAAACGGAGCAAACTGATGGCATTTAATGATTTCGATCCCAATTCGGCGCAGTCGACAGAAAAAATAACAAATGAAACAACGCACCTATGGAAGTACCTCCCTTCGAAGTTTCCTTGCTCGGAGAAGCCATACTATCCAATTTTGTTTCGCTTTTCTAGCAGTCTCCCCCCCCCCCCCATCCGACTATGATACCAGCCTATATGAAAGTTAGGAAAAAACTTACGCCCCTCCAAGTCGTCTTACATGATGGCCTCGTTGGTGGTAGACGGACCTGCCGACCGCCACTGTCAGCGTAGACACACCGAGCGATCCTCGTTTAGCGACACGACTGCATGCGGTATAGCGCCCGAGCAAGAGTGGCGATCGGCCACCGACCCACTAATGGCCGTCTCCGATGAGGACTGAACGTCTGCCGTCGTCTGTGAGGACTGCCAAGTGGACGCGACGCACACCGTCAGCGTGTCATAGTGGCGACCGTTCTTAAAGCGAATTTAAAGAGCCTGGAAAGGAGGAGGTTTAAAGGATGAGTCTGAAGCCAATTCCTTCATATTGAGCTGGCTCGATAGAAGGATTCTACAAAGCCAAAGCCGGCTTGGTTCGTGCGAGACCAAGTTACGGATCCATTAGAAAAACGGAAAACCAAATCTCCAGCAAACCGCTTCATTCGAAAGCGGCCAGAGCTGTGAAGTGAACTGCTGGACTGTGTGTTTCAACTCTGTTACCAACTTTATTATAGCACCTGTTCAAGAAAACATAGCAGGAATTCGCTTCTCTGAAGCGTTTCCCCCATCGATTTCTATCCCGCAGTTTTCAGCCTCGGAACAGTCTCAGATAGATTTGTCTTGCTTGCACTCTCTAAAGACGTTCCATAGAGGCGTACTCGAATTGTTGATGAACACCTGCATTTCTGCAAGAAAATCCCACGATAAGCGAACAACAGGTATGCAAGGCATTGCTCTTCAGCGGCGGTTCAACGCTGACCGAAAACCGGTGGGAAGTGAGGTTTGAAAGCCAAAAGAAACTGCTTTTCGTTACGAGACTACAAATGTTAGCTCACTGCCTGCGTGGAAATTCGAAGGCCGTATGCAGTTTCGAATCCAGTCGAATTCTAAAAGTAACTGTACCTCACAGTCAGACAAATTCCAGATGGGCGGCACAGAAGAAGGTCGTTTTGCCACGGATACTTCCAGGAGCTCCTTGCAGTTTAACACGCTGACGACACTGTCGCACAATGGTGCGCGACAGCCAGTCTGTCCCGTGGGACGATGTCGCGCAATGGTGCGCGACGGCTATTATTTTAACAAGAACATATCCGGCCCATCCAAACTTCGTTCAAATATCTTATTCAAGATGCTGAACACGATGCCGATGTCCATTTCGACAAGTACGGCCGATTTTTCTCCTAATCGGTAGTCGTGTCAGGACCACCGACTTCCCCAAACCCTGTGTAGGAATTATGAGAGAAGATTGAAACAAATCTTACCTCTGCTGTCTAGAAATGCGTTCAACTCCACTTTCGTATTAACCTCCTATTATTGCTTTTCTCCTTAGCAGCCTCACTCGTTCCCTTTTTCCCCTTTGAATTCTCCCTACTTTCTCTGTTTTGATAACGGTTGAATTACTCTGTTCGATTGTTCCTTCTTTCCTTGTTTTGCAATCGCAATTTTTTACACGCCTTGTGGGTAATAAATGTGCAATAAATCACGAATTTCAATCTATAGCTGCGTTCCTCCACAAGGCAGGACGGTCGTCGCCAGGGTATGTGACGGTAGGTATGCGCTGGTGAGCGTTACCCATACCTATCGCAACATGCCCTCGCCAGCTGGCTGAAATTTTAAAAACGGACGTCCGATTCGTCATGAGCACCAAAATAACCTCCTAGGCGAAGTTTTGTCTACATCGGACCCATTCCTTCCGTCTCCTTTATATCCTGATAAGACCACCCTAGTTAACGACGTGGCGGGGGTAACCGGCCGTAACTGTTAAGAGGAACATTAGCATCGTGTTTGGCATCCCAAATTTATCCTTACCATTAGACGAAGTTTGGGTCACGATATGCCGTGTCACGTTTGTGCGGCGCGCTTCGTCCACGGGCCACACACGCGAAAATCGCTCACGTCGTCAACGTGTTAAGAAAGAGCAAGGCAATTTCTCCTGTTGGAAGAATTTGGGAATCTCCGTACGTGTGTTGTACGTCCTCGGCACAGTGTTCAAAACTAGAACTGATAGTAGAAGCATCCGCACTTCACGCTCCATGTAACGGCTTCATCGGAAGAATTCAGTGTTTTCAGAGCATCCTCAACATCGGATACATAACTTAGCAGTCCCATTTCCAATATTCATCTTCGTGCTGCAGAATGGCAGTATCCACAGTTAGCAGTGTGCAAATCTTGTTGTGCTTAAAGACGAGGAGAAGCGTTGCACATTCCCGCTGAAGAACTTTCAAAACAGCAGCTTTTTGAACGAAAGCTCTGTAAGAACTCAATTTCACTAAAAGCTGAATGAAAGACAGCACGCGGCTCTTGCCGGACAGCCACATACGGTACGTCAGCTAATGAGAAGCGGGCTGTGTTAGCCACGCGACGACGGAGTCCCTGTGGAGTAGGTGCTGCACCAGCTGCACCGAACTATTCCCAACGATGCGAAAAACCGTAGTGGTGATGAGAGCAGAAGACAAGCGCTGACATAGCGGAGAATGTTGTTGACGACGGAGCTCTTGAAGGGGAAAAGGGATGGAGGCGGGGCGCGCCGGCGGGGGAGGGGGGTTGGCGGAGCGGTGCACTGCTGCATTCAGCCACAGAGTCGCGCCAGGAGAGGGCATCAAAGTGAGTGTCGAGTGACGGAATGACCACTGCTTCCGAGCACCCGATTCACTTCGTCAGCCGAAAAGCCAACTCCGCCACCCTCTCGACATCCGGAAACTGCTCACGGCGCTCCTGCTCTCTCTGGCTCATGGACGCCGTACATGGCCATCCACTAAACCGCCCAAACCTCCGCCGAATCACTGGTTGCTGATGCTTAATAATTCTTGCCACAACACTGGCTCCAGGGTTTAGTGACCAGATTAAACCTCCTTAATGGTTGACAGTTCTGTAACTTGCTGAAATATGAATTGTTAGGAGTTTGAAAAAAACATGTAAATAAATAAACATGAACGGGTAGGGTGAAAACAAAGGCTATGCCATGTGTACTTACGATTAGATTAAACTTGACAGAAATTTCATTCTTTTTTAATCCAAATTATTTTTGTGAAAAATACGTGCAAATCATCAAGAAGCGATATATTTAAAAACTTAAACTCCTTGGAAAAGGAGATACACGAGTCCTGTAAACCACTTCTCTGTTCGTTTTCCAACGACTTCATTTCCTGAACACTTATTCTGCCCAATCTCCCACAGTTAGTCACCACGTTCGATAGACAGCGTTGGGCGCTAAAGATTGATTCGTAACGGAAATTCTTTAGATGGTGGCGACTGCTTGAAAATTTCCCTCGTTAGTGGAGCGTGTTGCTCGACATTTTACATCCCTCACTGGAAGCTATTAGCGAACAATCAATCCGAGAACCCAGCTGGGGACCGTTATCGCATACTATTAACATTGAGCGTCTATTGAGCGTTGGGCACGTGGAGCACAGCCGGGGCAGGTGCCGACTGCCGCGTTGATCCGACACCAGGTTCATGGTTCAGATTTCTCGAACAATCCTCCATTCCTCCGAGGTCAACGGATTGGTATCAGACTTGTCTGGGAAGAGTGAAGATGCTGACTTGCTCATCGACTGGCCACCGCAAGTCAACCGAAGTCAAGAACCATGCACTCCATTTTGTCAGTTTCGCGGTGCTTAATTGTGGCGTTCAAAACTGAGCGTCTGCTGTAGAATTGTGATACCTTCTCTTTCTTTGGAACGGAGAGCGAACCTAACTATGACCATGAGTCAGAGAAGGAAAAACTGAAGAATGCCGTTCTCAGTTGCTCCAAGTGCTAGTCCGCACATTCACGTCGAAGCAACGTTTCTACAGAGGAGGCCTTAGGGACCGCATACGATTCGGGACCGGGACGTTCTGGCCATTCGTTCCCTCTTGTTAGGAAAAACGATTCCAAGTGCACTCTATCCAGTCGTCTCGGGTCGCGATGTCAGAGTGAGAAGCTCCGAGTTGGCGGGAAAGGATACGAAGTGGAAACTATGTACTGTTGAGGTGCGCAGGAGTTTTAAATATTTTCACCTCCCTTGTATTTTCGCCGTCGGCTGAGGGCAAAGGCCAGAAGAACCAGTGCATATACAGCCTCCAACGATAATTTGCTGCATCTCGAGTAACCCGAGAAAGGATGAGTGGGCTTCCCTGAAGCTGCACCGACTGGAGACACTAAGCACATCCCCCTGACGGTCAACAGGAGAACCTGTGGTTCACATGGTATACGCCTTTACGGTAGAAGCAGAAATCAAACGGAACGGACAGTTCCTCTTCGGAAGACACCCTTTAACAGTCGGTTTTAGTGAACGGCGAAAAATATGACTATGTAGGGATTCTTGTGCACTATGGACTATGCATGCAGTAGGGAGGAAGCGTTGCAGTCTGAGCCAATGTCAGTTGCTTCATTGGCTTCCTCAAGCAGTTACTGCACTACTGCTCTCTGCTCAGCACAGTTCTATGTAGGTCGAACCCGGACCCCTCTGGACAGCTACAACCTTAGAAGTGGGCAGCACCCAAGAACAACTGTGCACTTGCGCCGCAGTCCACTGTGCTCAATGGTCGATTCCCGGGGTCAAAATTACGCAGTGGCATGATGAGGTTGCAGTGCTTGCGAGCGTCGACAACACGTCTACCTGAAGATATGTAAAGCTCTGACATCAAGGAGGAATATCTTCAAGATAGACAGCGTTAGCTACTGCGGATACGGCTCGGTCTTCCTGGTTTGCTGATTAGCTCCAGTGATATTAAATCAAACTTCTTGACGAAAAGAAAACCTCAGTGGAACACCTCAAACAACAGCAGTTGTTTTATGACGCAATGCTCAATTTTCAATTTGACAAGCACACCTAGCCGAAATCTATGCACACAAGAGCATTGAAGGGAAAAAGGATTTCGATGAGTAGCCAGGAGGGAAGTAACATATCATGCTCAATGACAATTTTTCGCTGTAGGATCTTACAGAGTCGCGATGTGAAAACAAAGGGGGATTGTAAGGAAAGGCAGTGCTGTAGTTGCCTTTTATTCTCGATGTGGCAGGGCGTTTCCGTTATACTGAACGCAACTTCAGAACTTTTGCAAAGTACATATAGCCTGCGTCGTTAATGGTGGGGTTAGCAAATGAATCCGGATAAATTCCAAAAACGTTTATTGACTACGACTATCTCCATTTGCCTGACCAAGAGTTGTGCTTCAATGTCCCTCTCCCCAAACTGCGCGAGTTGTCCTACGAAAGTACCAATACGGCTGTCTCGGAAATCCAAAGCTCCGTGAGCTCAAGTAATTGTTCAGGAACGAAGTTAATGCAATACGCTAAGCGGATCACTACTAATTATTTCAGCTCTCTGTGCCCTGCAGCAGGTCCACGAAAAATGCACTGATTCTAGAGACTTGATGATAACGGACAAGCGCTTAGACGAGATCGCTTAGTGAATCCACTCCTAACGATCCTCTGCAGTGCTACCTCCTCCGGCATTGAAACGTTTTCAAGTGATATTTTCGGATGGGAGTCGATCCTATTTGGTGCCACAGACGGGTATTCATAACACCGAAGAGAATGCGGAAGAGGCCACCAATAAGCTTCAGCAGCCATGCGTTTGGGAACCTCTCTGTGTCATGCTGATGAGAAATCCTCTAGTAGTAACTCTATATTGTCCAGGCTACTGAAGCAGAACGACGAGCACCGAGTGAAGCGGAGACGACCCGGTGAACCACTTCTTACATGATCCCTTTAAATGATTACTTTCAGTAGAACGCGATCAAAACTCTAGCGCCAAGCCAGCCTCGAACCCGCACCTCTTCCTGACTTGGCGGGTATCACCGACTCCGGTAAGGCTCATACGGTAGTAAAGGGGTGGGGCCTCGCTGCACCCAAGCCGGGTGCGCCTGGCCCCGACAGGCGTTCACCTGTACGCTCAGAGAAAGGACGCTTCGTCAATAAAGATAATTTATCCACTCTTCTGTTATCCTTGTACTTCCGCAGTCCACTGAACCACCCACAGCGGTGAGAGGGGAAGCATCATTCTCCACGTCTCAAGCCCCACAACAGTGGGATTGCTCTGCGCCGTTACACCAATGGCACTGTTTCATCGAACACAGCATCCACACCTCGCCGGAACAGTCGGCATTCACCCGTATGTCAAGATGGGCCGGCCGCTGATATCAGCATGGCACCAGTAAAGCTGATGGTCTTGATAGAAACGATTCGGGTGAGTGCTGATCGGTCCCAAGAGATGTGAATGTTGTGTTAGACCAAACAGCTCCGGTGGTGTAATGGCGTAGAGCATTCCCGTCTGGTCAGTAGGTGATACGGGTTCGAGTCTCGTCTGGCGCTAGGGGTTCCAGGAACTCAACTTTTTGATCTCAACAAAACATCGTTATAACAGCTTCAACACCAGCCACTCGAGGCTTAAAGAAAACGAATTTAATTGCTTGAATAGCAAGGATGGGTCACATCATCTTTTATTCTCCCAATCAATTGTTGGGGAGGGCGCCAGCAATGTCTTTTCCCGTCCCTGTTGGGTGTCGGAGTGTTCCAATGGACCTTACATGCTCGAAGGACGCGAAGAGCGTCATACCGTTCGTTCAGGGCCTTCACGAAGAAGACCAACCAATGCAGTGGTGGGTGTCGTTTTGTATTATGGATATGTTGTCGAGAAGCGTGGGAGGGAAGCTCAAGTTTCGCGTACCCGTTGCAAAATCGAGAATCTGGTCGGATTTCCTGCTTATGTAGTCCTTAACGAACTCAACAATTTGGCTGATATTTAAGAAAATCTGGGGAGGCTGCCCGTGCAGGTCTGTGGAAGACCTACAGCTTGTTGATACGGTGGTTTTCAATGATGTGCTGTATATAACGGGACGTGTTAAATTTAAATTTTTCCCTCCGCTAGATATGATCTATTCATCGTGTATTCAAGTAAACGCTGGTTGCGTCTTCATTCCGCTTTTGCTACCTCAAAGTTTCTGACGTTTACGCCAGAGAAGGAAAAGCGGTGGAAGGGCATGGAGCCGGGTGTTGTTCGTCCTCTTCACCATTTCTCCGACGCCTTTCGAGAGCAGACTGATAGAAAAATTGATAAAGCGCTCGTAGGTTGTTTCTGTAGGACAATGAGCGCGAGTTCAAAAGCTGCAAATCTGCCTTGTGGTGAAAAAGTGCAAGCATGTGGCATGTGGAAATGAATACGACCAAAAAACTGGCAATTTTGCGTTTTTAAGGGGAAAGGGTGTTTTTAAGGGGAAAGGGGTATGACGGCAGCCTGATAGAATGAACTTAGTGCTCTACATAGAAGGACAATAGGTTATTGTTTGTATACACTGCAGGGACTGTGATGACACTTCGAAAAACCGAGCATGAGAGGACGATTTTTTCAGAGGAGCTTTGCCGACTACGCCAAAATGAGCGTGTACAGGAAGGAGTAGGAAGCGTTTTGAAGCGGCTATTACCATAAATCATGTCGGTTATTGCTCGGGCAGTAGCATCGACTTGGACGATTAGCGGCTTGCATCAAGAATAAGGCCTCCCTCCTACGACCCTTGGGGGAGGAATCTCAAAAATGTCTTTTTATTGGCAGCATTTCCGGACGACGGGGTTCGTTGGGAATCGTATCCGAATAACAAGATGAACAATGTCAAGTGGATGCAGACAAACAGCGGAATCATTCACGCTGGGGTGACAGGTGCAGGAAATTACCGGACGCCTTCGGAGAAGGAGGCATGGCGCAGGAGATAAAGACAACTCGAGCGGCGAGAATCGAAGATTCCTCGCCGACATCGGCGGCTGACGCCCGACGGCGACCACGGGTAATTGCTACTCGCCCGTCCCGCATCGCGCGAAGGGTGATTGCCCTGAGCACCGCTACTACACATATCCGATCCACTGGATCACAGTCTCGAGGCAGTGCTCTGGGAAGGCAGCGGTCCAGAAGGCGTACGCAGTTTCGGGCAGGTTTGGTAGTCGCTGAGGGAAACTTGCAAGAAATACACCCCTTGTTCGATGTAACTTAATAAGGTGCTGGTGCTGCTTTTACGATAAACACCACTTCTGAGACGGATATCTGGCGCGATTTTTTTTGCGGCCATGAACATGACTCTCAGTCGCCCTTCCTATTCAAGAACAATCTCGTGTCGACTTGAAATCTTCGCGCACGAAGAACCGCTGGCTTCCACGATAACCAGAAAAAGAAAGTGCGGTGAGATCATATTGGTATCATTGCAAATTGCGTTTCTCTGCAACGCAAAACTGCAAGCAGCGGAACAACTGAACAGGTCTGCCCCACGCTGGCACTTGGTAGATGGAAGGAGAAAGAGCTGAGCATATGCGATGCTGCTTTGCATGTGCTCTTTTTTTAGCTGCTTTTCCCCACATTCTGTGAAATTACCTCGCATAATGGGGTATGTCAGAAGCTTTCCATCAAATGCTCGTGAAAGATGGAAGACGTGAGGGGTTTTGGGACCACCTTCGCAATGGTCTGCGGTTTTTGATCCTCAACCGTATATTGGCACCTCATTATTCATATTGATTGATTTATTACATGTGATGCCACATGTGGGGAAAACAAGAACAACAACAACAGCAAAACGTTAAAGAACAATCAGCGTAAAGCCATAAAACATAATCAGGCGAAGTCTGAACCACAGTTCTGAACTGAAGAGATCAATCTAGTGAATAACTCAGAGCAGCAAATTCCAAAAAGAAAACCTATACAATGCTCAAATTTCTATCGGTTCATTGTCTTTAACACCCTATGCGAAATACAACTACGAAATTGTCTAGGATCCACTAGAGGAGAACTAGGACAATGAAGCCGTGTTACCTCTTTCTACTGGAATACTCAGTTCAGAGACCTCAAGGCCAAAGTTAGGGACAGCTGTACTCCTTCTGGAGAACCTTGGGGCCTGTGAACAAGCAACGGCGGTTCGCATCTTGCCCAGTGCAGCAGCTTGCCGCTAGCACAGCCCGAGTTCCGTCCTGCCATAAATCGTCTGTCACGGGCTTCGCTTTTTCATACAGCGGAAGTTGTGGATAACGATGGCTTAACTTCACGAGCAGGGCGTCCATGGAGCGTGTGGCATAATCTCGAAAATCGATGTGACATTCACAAGACTGGATGACGAAAGTTTTTCTCCCGATCGAAGGATTTCCCACAGCATTTTGAAGATAAGAATACTTCGATTACTGTGCCGATCAAAGCTTCTGATGTTCAGGGACAGTCGATGTGGACAGTTTCGCTATTGCTTCTGATGGGATGATCAAGGAAATGAAGCAGGAACAAGTAGATGAGTTTTTTAATCTTAAAAAAGCTTTGACATACCCTTGGGGAAAACGGTCCATGTTCGCCCATCTTGAAACCTCGGCATCGATGATTACTTGCAGTTCCTATTTACGTGCCAACGTGGTTGGTAGGTGAACGACTATTTAGGCCTGACGATTCGACCTTTTCGTCGTCTTCAGATTTTCTCACCGAGTGTAGCAATGTCGCTTCCGGTCAGATTACGATTTAGAAATTCTATAGCTACTTTACAGTGTTCTTCGGACATGCCGTTTCCAAGGCATTTTTTCCTTTTCTTCAAGATGCCTAATTTCGTTATTGGCCGCTCACAGCGGTACTTCATTGGGTAGACTAATACATTTCCCCGCATTGTAGCTAGGGAAAACGAAGTTCCCTTTGGGAGAAGTCACAGATTAGGTGGACTCAGGGCTTATATCCATCAGCAGGTGTGATCAGCGAGATCAGAAGAGCATCAGATGCAATCTCAGATGACCTTCTGCAGGATGTCCGACGCTTTCGAAGGGGAAAGTGAAGACGACGTGGGGTGTGCACGTGACGAACAGTGCCTTCTTCGACTGCGCTTTCACGTACACTAGTAAACGACGATATCATTTGCTAAGGCAATAAGCGTAGAAAAACAAGCGACGGTGAAAGCAGGCAGGATCCCAGCTTATTGGATCCAGTGTTTTCCTGCTTGATGAGGAAAGATATTTGGTGGAAGGCTAGGAAGGCGATCTCAGGGCAACGTGCGAATGCCGTTCGAAAGAAGCGCGTCACAAGGAGTTGTCACCGAGGGCGAGGTGTGAAGTAGGAGGGCCGCCGGACGCAAGGAGAGGCGGAGGCTGGCTTCGACGACTGGGAACCTCTTCCGGCTTCACGAAAACAAACTCGGGATTTCGTTAGGCCAGTTGGAGCGATCGAACGTCAGCGGTGGGTACTCCTTCTTCCTTGAAGAGTGGACATGCTGTATACGACGAAGGACTTATAGGCCCTAATGATGCGGTGGTTGAGTGGATGTGATGGCGAGTACAAGGGATGAGACAGAGTTTATTGAGAGACCAACTGGTCTATGTATAGGTGGAGCGAGAACTGGCGTGGGTACTTTGTGTGGCAGCGTCACGCCTCCTGACCTGCCAGAGCTTGAGCATCATCGCAGGCGATGATAAGTGCAGAGCCAGAGTACCGCAGATTTTCTGGAATGTGTGCTTTCGTTTCGAACTTTGGAACTTAAAATTCAGCTCATATTTGCCCATTTTTAGGGAGTTGACTGAGTCAGTACCCGTTTTGCCACTTTTAGCGTTTTGTAGTCTATTCGAAATTGAGAGAGCAGTGTTTAGCAGTTTGGAGATTATTGTAGTGATGCTCCTCTATGTATGTTGCAGCGGTTCGAGAGAATTTGCCCCGAATCCTACTCGCGATCACTGAACAGAAGGTTCCACTCCTCTCGTCACGACTCTGAAGGGCCCACTTTGCCACTGTAGTACCAGCCACAAATGGAAGCGTTGTTGGTCGCTGGAACAAGCGGTTCAGCATCAGGGATGGGCGGAAATTTCAAAAATTATCCCAGAAAACGGAAAACAGAAAATCGCTTTCGTCGGAAAACAGAACTCAGAAAACGAAAAGCCAAAAACGCCAGAAAACAAAATCACAAAACAGAAAACAGAAAATTTCGAAATGATCACACGACCTAATTATTCTACCCAAAGGTCAATTTTTCCAGTAGCAAATGCTTTGTATGACTAGAAATGTGGCCGAGGGCAACCGTTTTAACTGGTAGGCGTTTATAAAAATTTCTAGTACACTCAAAATTCAACACAATCAGCAAATTGTAAATCTTGACTCAAGGATCCTAGGATTCTCGTCATTTGAAGTATGCAACATTACTCATCAGCTCCATTTCTCAGCCAACGCCCTAACAATTACATCAGTAATCGCAATACTACGAGTGTTTCTGGGGAAGAAATTCTTTGATTCTTCCAGGTTAGGGCTAGAGAGGAGACACAGACACACGCACATCGAAGTATCGTGAAAGTACAAGCTGCCGCATGCCTTACGTTCATCAACCCGAACAAGGCATTCGGTTCTGTCTGTAGCAGCCGCCGAAGCCCTACTCACTCAGGGTGTTCCTACTCAGTACATCGGAGTCCGAGAGCTGTACAGTGGATTCGCGATCAAGATTTCACCATTCTACAACGACATCTTCATCAACGCAATGGAGGGGTTCGGCAAGGAGATACCATATCCCCGAGGCTGGACTTAGACGCTGGACTGCAGTTGAATCTTTCGAAGATCATGATCATGAGGAACGGACAAGTTTCTCATGCCTAATTCTGTCTCGACGGAACGATCCCCGAGTGCTTCAGGTAGTGTACCTGGGTCGCGAAGTCAACATAGCTAACGACCTAGTGCCGGACCTGGACCGCAGGAAACGAGCGGCTTGGTGAGCTCTTAAGAGCGTCGAAGAAGGCGTGAAAAGAAGAAGAACTCCATGTCCACCTGTTCGGCTGCACTGTTCTTCGTGCCCTGACATAGGACTCAGAGACCTGAACCATACGAAAGCGGGATCAGCGTCGCAGAGCGGGGGGAACCGAGAAGACGATACTCGGTGTGCCACAACTCCGGAGTTCCGAGCGTCATCGACGTTCGAAGATCAGAGCTGCTGTCTCATATACCAATTCGTTGAAAATTAAGTGGGTCGGCTACATGCGCTTCGCAAATACCAGCTGGACGAGAGCTGGATTCCGCGGGATATTAAGAGAAAACCAGGACGCCTAGAAACGTGTTGGTCGGACTTTTTCGTGAAAGCCCTGAGCGCTGCTCGCTTCCCTAGAGCAAGTTGACGTATTGGAGCACTTTGGCACGGGATAGGGATGAATGGATAAGCAGCTGTCGCCCGAGCAATTCGATGACTACGGAACGACAAATTATATAGGTGACACATGAAAAATTTCGTGTATCACTTCATGTACATCAGCGAAATCAAAGGTGACCATTAAAAATGAAAAAATTTGCCCAAAATGGCCAGAAAATCAAGAAACAGAAAACGGAAATTCTGCTTATCCCGGTTCAGCATATAACACGGATGGCACAGGTGAAATGACCTGCAGCAATTGGGGCGAGCTGGTTCCTGAGGCCTTCACTCCAATCGGCACCAGCGCTGCTTGCTTTCTGATTTGCTACTGCTGGACAGAAGCACATTTGGGGCTTTGTGGATGGTGTCGAGGAAAACTAAGCTCCTGGGACTGAAGGGCGCCGCTTCCAAGGAGCGCGGAAGACGTCATAATTTAGTGTCCGCACTTCTGGATCACTCCCTAAACGCCGTCTCTGGTATCTCAGAGAGACGATTGAAGAAATATAGTGGATAGAGTATCCACGCTTCTGCAATAACTAGTACGTTGCTCCGGCTGCAGTATCGATTTTAGAGGTTGCTGTTATGGAAGGAAGTTCCGTGTGAGTCAGCGCCGCAAGAAGCGATCTGACGAAGTTCTCTGGATGGTCCTGTGCGGCTGCGACTTCATTGAAAGCTGCAGGAACCTGCAACGCCATCAGTTGACGCGGTTCGCAGGGGGTTGCTGTTAGCTGGACCTCAACCCAGGCTCAGGCATGGGGTGCGAGAATCGCAGGGGGTCGTTCTTTGCATGAGGTGGAGGGGGGGGGTCGTTCTGCGTCTTGGTTGCGAAGGCAAAATTTTTCGGAGGGATCGTTCTTTCGCAAGTTTTGCAAGCGGAGCAGAGTCTGTAAGTAATAATTTTTATTATTCAATTATTAAAGTTTTGACGCAAATAAATTAATTAAATGATGATTTCTTTCGGCATGGCAACAATATTGCGACACCCTCAGCACCGCTTCTTCTACGGAGAGAGGACGTGATTTGGATTTAAAATTGTCTCTAATATTTCGAAGCAGTTTTCAAAACAGCTAAAATGGATCGGTTGTTGCCCAATTTTCGCTGAGACGGCGCGACACATATTTTAACTTGAGAGATGTAACTTCTGAAATCGAAAATGGATCTCGTCGAAATTTATCCGTAAATTGGTAGCAGGAAAAAAATCGTGCCTCTCCTAAGCAACCTTTCATCCGATGAGGTGGAGTGATTTTCCTATCCTGAAATTTCCCAAAAATAAAATGTTTTCTGAACAAGGCGATGACTGGAGCTGTAACTGGGGTTCACAATAGCACAGTTTCTATTTAGCACTTGCTTAAAAATCAAGTCTTTCCTAAGCGATTGATCTTGTGATCAGGTGAGGTCATGCTCAAATTTTTCCTTTTTCAAAAATAAAAAAGTTTTTTACCTAAAGGAAATGGTGTCTAGAGCTGAGATATAGTTTTACACAACCTCAGTCTTTGATTGGTATATAATAAAGAAATGCAGCTCCAGATGAGCTGCATTTCAAAGAGATCAGGAAGGATGGATCTCTGATCGATCGCTCGTCGATGTGATGGGAAGGTGCTATACTTGTACTTTGTTCAAAATGTTTACTGAACAAGGCGATGACTGGAGCTGTAACTGGGGTTCACAATAGCACAGTTTCTATTTAGCACCTTTCTTAAGCTGTTCAATGCTTTTTCTTTCTTATCTTTCTCTACATTGTTTTTTGTTTTCTTTATAGCATCGCATTTTGGAATTAGTTTTCAACGTTTTATTTCTTGACGATATCAGTTTTAATAGTTTTACTCCTTGTTGATGTCAGTCAGTCTTTTCCATGCATTAAGTTTTCATACAGTAAGTGGTGGCGCAGGCTAGGTAACTATCCAACCCTGACTGTCTAAAGGGGTTACTATCACCACAACCTGCATCCCGCTAGCCTGCTTTACCCAACCTGTCGGTTCCACGTGGGAGGTTGGTATACCCGTGTTCCGAAGCTCCTGCAGGTTCCATTGATCAAGAAATGCGGCATCATAGCCAACTGATGGGGTATTTGCAGGTTAGGATCGCAGGCTGGGTAGGTAACAATACTGAAGACAGTTCCTCCTTAAATTTCCTAGGCATAATATTATTTGAAAAACCTGCGCCCAATGACTTGAGAATAATTTACGGTTTTTATTGCTCTCAAAATTGAGCAAGTTACGATAGGTTGAACAAAGTACAAGTATAGCACCTTCCATTCACATCACGAGATCCTTCCTCTTCTCTTCGAAAATAGCTCCTAAAGAGCTGCTTTTTTATTATGTACCAGTCAAAAATTGAGCTGTTGTTAAGCTACACTTCAACTCTGAGATTATTCCGTTCAGGTAGAAAAATTTTATTTGTGAACAAAAATTGAGCATGACCTCACCTGATCACAAGGAAAATCCCTTAGGAAAGACTTGATTTTTAGGCAAATCTTCTTCTTCTTCTTCAGCGTTTGTCCCGCTTCGTGGCGGGGTCCGCTATTCTGGTGTCATGACGCCACCTTTCCCGATCCAGCGCTAGATCGGGGTGGACACCAGCTACTTTCATGTCCGTATGTAGCGTATCAGCCCAGCGCTGCTTCGGGCGCCCTCTAGGCCGCTTTCCTACCACCTCGAACTTAAGGCCTATCTTGCGGACGCTGTCTTCTTCTCCACGCAGAACGTGGCCGTACCATCGTAAGCGAGCTTCGCGCATCTTGTCCGCTATCGGCGCGACACCGAACTTCTGCCGAATGACATCGTTTCGGATGCGGTCCATGCGCGTGACTCCTACCGTCCAGCGCAGCATCTTCGTCTCCATGACGCTGAGACGCGTTTCAACTTCCTTGGTCGCTGGCCAACACTCAGCGCCGTACATTGCTACCGGCCGGACGACTGCCCTGTAGATCTTCGACTTAAAGCGCTCTGGTATCTTCTTGTCGCAGAGCACGCCAGTCAACGAGCGCCACTTGGACCAAGCTGCACTCACGCGTGAATTCACTTCGACCATCAGTTTGCCGTCAGAAGCGACTGCTGATCCCAAGTACTTAAAGACCGCAGTGCGTGGAAGCTCGATGCCGTTAACCTTGATGGAGCTGGACTCGGTAACGTCCGTCGTTAAATACTCGGTCTTCTTCACGTTCAATCTGAGTCCAAACCGCTCCAAGCGATCACACCAAGCTTGCAACTCTCGCTCGAGTTCTCCTTTATCTTCGCTAGCGAGCATCACGTCATCGGCATAAAGCAACGTCCAAGGGACGGGCTTCTGAAGATCTCGTGTGATGGCATCCATGACGACAACAACAAGGAGTGGGGAAAGCGCAGAACCCTGGCGTACTCCTACAGAGATGGGAAACTCCATCGAGGTCCCTGCTGCAGCTTGAACTCGACTCTTTGGACAAGAGTAGAGAATTCGCACCCACTCTATGAGCTCTTCAGGAACTCCATGTTGACGCAGGGCGTACCATATCACTTCACGCGGTACGCGGTCAAAGGCCTTCTTCAAGTCGAGAAAGGCGATATGCACTGGCTTCTGTTTCTCGCGATGCTTCTCTGTCAGGAGGCGGACGGCATGTATGGCATCAACGGTGCCACAGCCAGCCACGAAGCCGCACTGATTGCTGGAAAGCTGGACGATGCCCCGAATTCGTCCATCGACAACTCGCTCAAAGATCTTCATGCTGTGCGAAAGCAAGCGAATCGGACGGTAATTGGAGCAGTCTGCAGGACTGCCCTTCTTCTTCCAAATTGGAATCGTCGTACTTTGACGCCAACACTCAGGCACTTTCTTCTCCGCCACAACCTGATTAAAGAACTTCGCCAACCACTCAGCAGGGTACCAGTACTTGGACTTCCATAAATCAGCTGCCACCTCATCGGGCCCAGTCGCTTTGCCTGGCCTCATCTTCTTCAAAGCCGCTTCAATCTCCTCCACGGTGATCTTCTGAACGGGGCCGTGGGTTGGAGCCGTGGAAGGGATGGCTGGATGAGGAAATTCTACTGTAGAGATTTCCTCAAAGTAGTTGCGCCACCGCTTCAATGCCTTCTTGCGGTCCGTAAGAAGATGGCCGTTCTCATCATTGATGCCGAAAAACTTCTCAATATCCTCGGTCTGCCGATGGCGATTCTTAGCAAGCCGGTACAGATACCGCTCGCCATCGCGTGACTCGAGCTTCTCGTTGACATCTCCATAATGAGTGGCTTTTGCAACAGCCACGGCCTTCTTTGCAGCTTTCCTCGCTTCTTGGTACTTCCGCCAGTTATCGGCCGTCTTTTCGCCGAGAAACACGTGATAAAGCGACTTCTTCTCTCGCACTTTTGCTTTCACGTCATCTGTCCACAGCCATGCTTGCTTGTCGACCTTCCGTCGCCCAGGCTTCGTAATGCCGAGTTCCGACTGTGCAGCTTGACGAATCGCGTCGGTCGTTTTCTTCCAAGTTTCGTCGACAGTCGTGACTGTCGGTAACCACACGCAAGAAATCACAGCCGCTTTCTCCTCTTTCATTCGCCACCACTTGATTCGCGCAGCACCGCATCGCTCGACCTGCTTCAGCCTCGGAGGGACAATCTTCAGAGTGCAGATCAGCGGTCGGTGCTGTGGGGCGACCGTCTCATACGGCACGATCTTCGCGTCTGTGACAAGACTCCGGTCACGATCCTTCACAAGAACAAAGTCTATCTGAGACTTGGAGCTCCCACTATAATATGAGATGAGGTGGGAGTCGCGTTTTCGGAAGACGGTGTTTACAATGGTGAGACTATGCGATTCCGCATACTCAAGAATGCGCTCACCATCGGCGTTACGTGATCCGTATCCGAAACCACCATGACAGCTGTACTCGTCTTTCGTAGCACCTACGTGCCCATTAAGGTCACTAGCGACTATGATGACATCTTTCGACGGTACCACTGCTGTCTTCTCATCCAGCAGGTTCCAAAACTCATCCTTGGCTTGATCGGAGCAGCCAGTCTGCGGAGCACACGCAGAGAAGAAGTGATAGAGTCGCTCCTTAGCGGCGACAACGATCTTCATCAATCGATCGTCAAAGCGCTCAACGCTTACAATCGAGTCACGAAATCGTTCGGAGACGATTATTCCGACACCACTGGTGGTCCTGGGACTTCCACATAGAACGGCCTTGAAGCCACGTCCTATGTCCCTTGACTTGCGGCAGGACCACCTCGTCTCCTGCACCGCACAGAAATCAACTCTTCTACGCTCCAGTGCTTCAACCAACTCGCACGAGCGGCCCGTCAACGTACCCACATTCAGCGTTGCTACGCGGGTCCTGCCTACGTTACGGGACTTTCGGACTAGCTCAGTTGCCCCCCGATGCCGTTCTCGCATCAGGGACCCTCGCATACTTTCCACACTCGCTGTGCTCTGCGAGTGCGAGTCGGCTCCGCGGACTTGACATGTGATGTGACATGAGTCTTCGTAGGCCGGCCTGTCACAAGGGCCTGTCGCCTGCAATCGAATGTCCGTGTTCGGCTTAGCTCGCAGAGCGGGCAGTTTCCAGTGCCACCACGTGGAGGAACGGACATCGCCACCTGATTTTTAAGCAAATGCTAAATAAAAACTGTGAACTCCAGTTACAGCTCCAGTGGTTGCCTTGTTCAGGAAACATTCTATTTTTGGGAAAACTCAAGATAGGAAAATCAGTCCACCTCATCGATGAAAGGTTGCTTAGTAGAGGCCTGATTTTTTTTTCATACTACGAATTGAGGCTTAAATTTCGGTAAGATCCATTTACCACTTCAGTAGTTACATCATTCAAGTTAAAATATGTGTCGTGCAGTCTCATGAAAATTGATCAGCAATCGATCCATTTCAGCTGCTTTGAAAGTTGATTCAAAAAACTTATTTTGTAATCGTAGACCTATAAAGAGTCAAGTTTATAAGATACAATGTTAAATCCAAATGACGTCTCCCTTTCGTGGAAGCAGCTGTCCTGAGGGTGTCACAATATTGTTGCCATGCCAAAAAATCTTCATTTAATTGATTTATTTGCGCTGAAGTTTTATTAATTGAATAATGATAATTTTTTGTTTTTCTTTTTTCACATTTACTAGAATTGATTGCAGCACAAGAGACATTTTAACATTTAAATAAATGGGTTTATTTAGGGGAAGGGGGAATCGCACGAAGGCCTTTCTGGAGGGAGTCGTGAATTTTTGGCAGAAGTCGTAGCCCACGCTTGAGCCTGCCTCAACCTCGTTGAATTGTAAGGTTTACACAACGAGGAAAACAGCCGCATTAATTAGTGTTTTTTTTTTGCTACCGAGGTGCTTCAGAAAGACGGTCTCGGGACGGCATTGCTGAGATAGGATCCTTTTCTGGGGAGGGGGACGTTCTGCCTGAAAGCGGCGCGGGCAAAGACGCGGGACAGTGCCTGCGGAGCCAATTAGCGTCGACTCGCACAGTGACACCCGCCGCTTCGCGCTCAGCCAGACAGCCCTCACCGCAGAGGCGATGCTGACCCAGCCAACCACGGGAGCCAGTAGGTCGACCAGATTTGGTGAGATTACAATCGATAGAGAGATAGGAGGCTCAGACGGTTTGCATTGGCAGTCGAGAAATCCTACCATCTTCTATATTAGAATTTCGAGCTCTATCGAATGAGCCAGGAAAGAATCTTGCCTCACTAACCCTTTCAACAATTTCTTTCAGGCGCTGTCAAACTTTCGTTAAATATCAGTTTTTATTTATATTAAAATTAACTATGATGCATGCTTCCAGGCTACTGATGTGAACTCTGCCATCTCCTGTATTAGAATTTCGATCTCTATCGAATGAGCTAGAAATTATCCTGTCTAAGTAACCCTTAAGGCGGCTTTTAGGCGTTGTTTACCTTCCTTAAATATCAGTTTTTATTTATATCAGAATTAATTGTGAGGCATGCTTCCAGGCTGAAATTGCGCGAGGAATATAACTAGATAGACGAGAGATCTTCTAAAAGAAACCTAGGTGCTCAACATTTTTGAAGACGACATTATGATCCTTCAGTGCGTAGAGCACGTTCCCAGTTTTAAATTGCACGATGAGTTCGATTTGACAGTCGGTAGACCTCCCAAGAGCACCAAAGTTTTCTAATTTTCTCATAAAATTTCATTAGCGTTTCCTAACTCGTTAATTGGTGGAGGAGACATTGGCTATGTAGGTACATTGCCTGTTGGACGCGAGGTCAAAACATCGCTAGAAGCCACAGACGACTGGACGAGCAATTTGAAGTATTGTGTGATAGAATTTATTCTCTCTGAACATTAGATTTGATGAAGCACCTATCCAATCTTCGTCTCGAAACATGTGATGTGTGCATTATAAGGTTCCATAGAAAAAGAAAAAAGTTACAAAATGCTAAAGAGGTGTCATGTTGAAACTAACGCTTTAAACTTCTGTTAAAAGATCTCTCGTCTATCTATTTGGAGTCCTCGTGCAGTTTTATTAGCCTGGAAGCACGTCTCGAAATTAATCCTGATATATTTGAATAGAAATAGATATTTAGCGAAAACAAACAGCGCATAAAAAAATCGTTTTAAAGGTCGTTGAGGCAGGGTTCTTTTCTAGATCATTCGATAGAGCTCGAAATTCTAGTACAGGAGATGGTAGGGTTTACATCAGTAGTATGGAAGCATGCCTCACAATTAATCCTGGTATAAATAAAAACTGATATTTAACGGAGACAAACAACGCCTAGAAAGTCGCCTCATGGCTTATTTAGACAGGATATAATACAGGAGATGGTAGAGTTCACATCAGTAGCCTGGAAGCATGCCTCGTATTGAATTCTGATATAAGTAAAAACTGATATTTAACGAAAGTTAAACAGCGCCTGATAAAAATTGTTGTTAGGGTTATTGAGGCAAGATTCTTTCCTGGCTCCTTCGATACAGCTCGAAATTCTGATATAGAAGATGGTAAGGTTCAGATCAATCCCATATTCTGGACTGTCAATGCAAGCCGTCTGAGCCTCCTATCCCTCTATCGATTGTAATCTCACCAAATCTGGTCGACCTACTGGCTCCCGTGGTTGGCTGGGTCAGCATCGCCTCTGCGGCGACGGCTGTCTGGCTGAGCGCGAAGCGGCGGGTGTCACTGCGCGAGTCGACGCTAGTTGGCTCCGCAGGCACTGTCCCGCGTCTTTGCCCGCGCCGCTTTCAGGCAGAACGTCCCTCACCCCCTTTTCTGTCTCAATCGATAAAGCTCGAAATTCTCATGCAGAAGACGGTTTGGTTCACGGTTCGGCGTCCTTGGCTAACACAAATAGCCTTCGGAGGCGGACATACAAGCCAGCATTTTCCGCCACATACCGAACCGGTAGCAAATCTTCGACTCCGAAAAAAAAACGCAGACTCGATTGGTTTGAGCGCAGGGCGAAGCAAGATGTCTAACTGACTTTGGGTAGACGACGGAACCACCGCCTCTTGACGAGTACCCATACCCATACACATATGGCTTGAGAGCGTGGTAGCGCACTTGGAGGAGGAATCGGCTATTGCAGGATGAGTTCCATTCGATAGTCGTTGGGCCACCTAAGAAGAATCTAACCATAAGTAGTCTAGTTTTCTCAAAGCGTTTCATGAGTGTTTCCTAACTCATTAATTGGTGGAGGTACCCTTGGTCATGCATAAAATGACAACAGTGGTACTGTTGTCACTGTCGAGAACTTCTTAATATCTCATGAAGGATATAACTTTATCGCGCCGATTTCAGAAGGTCAAATTCCTTCTGCAGTTTCGCTGGGCGGTGCTCCTCAAGGCGAATTAGTCCAAGAGAATTAAGAAAATTTTGCATCAGGATGTCAAGGCACGTCACTGGTCGAGCAGTTTGAAGTATTGCGTGACAAAATGTGTTCCGTGCAAACAGTAGACTTAGTGAGCTACCTATTCAGCCGCAGTCTCGAAATATGTGATGTTGTGCAATATAAAGTTCCATAGAGAAGTCAGTTACGAAACGCTTAAGATATATGTATCACGTTGAAACTAAGGCGTTTAGAGTTCTGTTAAAATACCTCTGGTCTGTACAGTTGGACTCTTCGGGTCATACTAGCTTGGCCCGAAGAGTCCAATTGTATAGACCAGAGGTATTTTAACAGAACTCTAAACGCCTTAGTTGTTATGCCCCGCGATTAATCCTGATATAAATAAAAACTGATATTTAGAGTGAAGTAGATAGCATATGAAAACTTCCCGTTAAGGATTGCTAAAGCAGGTCCCTTTCCTGTCCCAATCAATAGAGCTCGTAATCCTAACACAGGAGATGTAGGGGTTCCTCTTGGCCCTCTGCCGGTTGCAGTTACACAAAATCCGGCCGATCCCTGGTTTATGAGTCATCACCAGCGATGCGCGAAATTTTTTTTTGTTGAAAAAAAAACGGAAGACGAAAAAGGAACGGAAGGGCTCAAAAATGGCCGGAAACCGGAAATACGAAACACGGAACGGAAATTACACATATTCGCCATTTGTCAAGACCCGCATCAAAAACGGTGTGAGAAGCGGCTTTTATTGCTTTTTCTGCGCAAAACATTCAGAGAAGCAAAATTCTTCCAGCATGCACATCATGCACATCCTCATCAGGCCTGATATGACAAAGCATGATTTCGTTAACATTAGTGTGATGCTACGGCTGGTGGCGATGTCCGTTCCTCCACGTGGTGCCACTGGAAACTGCTCGCTTTGTGAGCTAAGCTAAGCACGGACACTCGAATGCAGGCGACAGGCCCTGACAGGCCGGCCTACGAAGACTCATGTCACATCACATGGTGTATGATAAGTCATGTTTTTCGAGATTGTGCTACGGCGTCCGCGAGAGCCGACTCGCACTCGCAGAGCACAGCGAGTGTGGAAAGTATGCGAGGGTCCCTGATGCGAGAACGGCATCGGGGGGCAACTGAGCTAGTCCGAAAGTCCCGTAACGTAGGCAGGACCCGCGTAGCAACGCTGAATGTGGGTACGTTGGCGGGCCGCTCGTGCGAGTTGGTTGAAGCACTGGAGCGAAGAAGAGTTGATTTCTGTGCGGTGCAGGAGACGAGGTGGTCCTGCAGCAAGTCAAGGAACATGGATGTGGCTTCAAAGCCGTTCTATGTGGAAGTCCCAGGACCACCAGTGGTGTCGGAAAAATCGTTTCCGAACGATTTCGTGCGATTGTAACGCTGAATTGAATCGCTGATTTGAACGCTATGACGATCGGTTGATGAAGATCGTTGTCGCCGCGAAGGAGCGACTCTATCACTTCTTCTCTGCGTATGCTCCGCAGAGTGGCTGCTCCGATCAAGCCAAGGAAGAGTTTTGGAGCCTGCTTGATGAGAAGACAGCAGAGGTACCGCCGAAAGATGTCATCATAGTCGCTGGTGACCTTAATGGGCACGTAGGTGCTGCGAAGGACGGGTACAGCTGTCATGGTGGTTTCGGATAAGGGTCTCGTAACGCCGATGGTGAGCGCATTCTTGAGTATGCGTAATCACATAATCTCACCATTGTGAACACCGTTTTCCGAAAACGCGACTCCCACCTCATCTCATACTATAGTGGGTGCTCCAAGTCTCACATAGACTTTGTCCTTGTCAAGGATCGCGACCGAAGCCTTGTCATAGACGCGAAGATCATGCAGTATGAGACGGTCGCCCCACAGCATCCACCGCTGATCTGCAGTCTAAAGATCTTCCCTCCGAGGCTGGAGCAGGTCGAGCGATGCGGTGCTGCACGAATCAAGTGGTGGCGAATGAAAGAGGAGAAAGCGGCTGTGATTTCTCGCGTGTGGTTACCGAGAGTCACAACTGTCGATGAAATTTGCAAGAAGGCGACTAACGCGATATGTCAAGTTGCAAGGTTGGAACTCGGCATAACAAAGCCTGGGCGACGCAAGGTCGACAAGCAGACTTGGCTGTGGACGGACGATGTGAAAGCGAAGGTTCGAGAGAAGAAATCGCTTTTCATGTGTTTCTCAGCGATAAAACAGCCGACAACTGGCAGAAGTATCAGAAGGCGAAGAAGGCTGCAAAAAAAGCCGCAGCTGTTGCGAAAGCCATTATAGTGATGTCAACGAAAAGCTCGAGTCGCGCGATGGTGAGCGGTATTTGTATCGACTTACTAAGACCCGCCATCGCCAAACCGAGGATATTGAAAAGTCATCAATGATGTGAGCGGCCATCTTCTGACAGACCGCAAAAACGCGCTGAGGCGATGGCGTGATTAAAGGATAAAGGATAAAGGACGGCGTTACTCAATCCCTTCTGGGATGCGCCAGCGCATTCTACTTCTACGGGATGTCGTGGAGGCGACATGAATGCGTATTTGGCCATACAATGACTTGCGGTGACCAGCCGATGAACAGGTCAGCGCTTTATCCTTCCCAGACAAGTCTGGTACCAATTCACCGACCCCGGAGGGATGGAAGGCTTGGTTGGCCTGGGCGGGAAATCCGAACCAGGAACTTGGTATCGGGTGCACGCGACAGTCGCGCCTCCTCCGACTGCGCCACACGCGCCCTATGGCGTGATTACTTTGAGGAAATTTCCACTATGGAATTTCCTCACCCGGCCATCCCTTCTGTGGGTTCTGTTCACGGTCCCGTTCACAAGATCACCGTGGAGGAAACAGAAGCGGATCTGAGAAAGATGAAGCCATGCAGGGCGACGGGACCGGATGATCTGGCAGTCGATGTTTGGAAGTCGAAGCTCTGGTATCCTGCTGAGTGGTTGGCTGAATTCTTCAACCAGGTAGTAAAGGAGAAGAAAGTACCGGACTGTTGGCACAACAGTACGACGATCACGATTTGGAAGAAGAAAGGCAGTCCGGCAGAGTGCTCCAATTATCGTCCGATTCGCTTGCTTTCGCACAGCATGAAGATCTTCGAGCGAATCCTCGATAGACGAATTCGTGAAATCGTCAAGGTCTCGGAAAACCAGTGCGGCTTCGTAGCTGGGGCCGGATTCATCAAAGTTACTGCAGTAACTTTAACGGAGAATTGTAAGCAAATAGCTCAGATAACGCGGCTTATCAAGCGATATGGTGGGCGATAAGCCACGTTATCTGAGCTTTCGTTTACGGTTCTCCGTTAAAGTTACTGCAGTAACTTTGATGAATCCGGCCCCTGGTTGTCGAACCATTGATGCTATACACGCCGCCCGCCTCCTGGTGGAGAAGCATCGCGAGAAACAGAAGCCGGTGCATATAGCCTTTCTCGACTTGGAGAAGGCCTTCGACCTCGTGCCGCGTGAGGTTATATGGTACGCCTTGCGACAACACAACGTACCTGAGGAACTTATAGAGTGGGTGCGGATGCTCTACTTTTGCCCAAAGAGTAGAGTGCAAGCTGCAGCTGGAACCTCAATGGAGTTTCCCATCTCTGTTGGTGTGCACCAAGGTTCTGCGCTTTCCCCACTCCTCTTTGTTGTCGTCATGGATGCCATCACACAAGGTCTTCAGAAGCCCGTCCCCTGGACGTTGCTTTATGCCGATGACGTGATGCTCGCTAGCGAAGATAAAGGTGAACTAGAGCGAGAGCTGCAAGCTTGGTGCGACCGCCTGGCGATGTTCGGACTCAAATTGAACGTCAAGAAGACCGAGTACCTAACGACTGACGTAAGCGAGTCCGGCTCCATTAAGATTGACGGCACTGAGCTTGCGCGCACTTCGGTGTTTAAATACCTGGGATCAGCAACAGCGTCTGACGACGGTCTGACGGTTGAAGTAAACTCACGCGTGAATGCAGCTTGGTCCAAATGGCGTTCGCTTACTGGTGTGCTCTGCGATAGGAAGATACCAGAGCACCTGAAGTCAAAGATCTACAGAACAGTCGCGCGGCCGGTAGCAATGTACGGCGCTGAGTGTTGGCCTGCGACTAAGGAACTGGAGTCACCCGCAGGACCGCATCAGAAATGATTCGGCAGAAGTTCGGTGTCGTGCCGATAGTGGACAAGATGCGCGAAGCTCGCTTACGATGGTACGGCCACGTTCTGCGTGGAATAGAAGACAGCGTCCGCAAGATAGGCCTTGAGTTGGAAGTATCAGGAAAGCGGCCTAGAGGACGCGCGAAGCAGCTTTGGTCGGATACGTTACACATGGACATGAAAGTAACTGGCGTCCACCCTGATCGAGCGCATGACCGTGAAAGGTGGCGTCATGACACCAGAGGAGCTTGTCCCACGACGAAGCGGGACAAACGCTGAAGAAGAAGAAGAAGAAGAAGAAGAAGAAGAAGAAGTGTGATGCTAAGGCTAGACTCGCATACTAAAGCCACATATTGCAAAAGCTTGTCCTACTGTATTAGCGTGCAATATCCTCACTTTTCCTCTCTAGTTCCGACTACAGCTTTTCCGTCGACTTCTTCTTGCAGCGATTTTTTGGACAGTTGTCTCAACTTCTTTAGATCACCTGCAAGGTCTTAGGCAAAACTGGAGTAGTCACCTTGTATCCGACGCAGAGTCGGATAATTCACGTCCGTCATTTTTGCAAACCCATGCGAATAGTGATATTTTTGATAAACTCGAATCTCGGGATGATTCGGGTCAAGGTGAGTTCACCGAGAAGGACTTTCGGAAGGTCTTTCGGCTGAATCAGATAACGGATTTCTCTTTGGTTGTGTCTGATGTTTATTTGTGTCCGATTCGGATACATCAGGTTCCCGACCAAAATCACTCATACGAATTATCCGAAAAACACTATTACCCTAATCATCATAAGATCTTGGCATTTCAAAAATGTTGTTGTCATCTATTTATCCAAGGTTCGAGAAAAATGAGAGATCCGAGTTCTCGGATACGGCGTGGTCGTGTCTAGTGTCTGCACATTTCTGCAAGAACCACGGAACTTTTTCCTTCATCGCGCTGCAATGTGTGCTTATGAAGTTTTGTATCCATCAGAGAAAAAACTTATTGTCATTCAGGAAGGGTTCAATGCCTCCACCGTTTCGCCTTGGTCAGACGCAAGATGCTCCACCAGCTGAGTGGAGCGATACAAAGGGTGCGCCAAAATAACGGGTTGAAGCTTTTTTTATCATAACTGAAAAATGGTTGACAATTTCGATAAACAATCAACAAATAACAACAACATACATTTACAGCAACATCATGTCGGATCGGTTTCGAAGTGGCCTCCCTTGGAGCGAATGCAGAGTGCCAAACGTTTCGCGAAGTATTCTGCTATGGGCCGCAGGTCATCAGGAGACAAACGGTCCCACTCTCGGATTGCTTGAAGGACTCGAGACTGCGGTGGCTTTTCGCACAGGCCCTGAACTCCAAAATTGACCACACGCTGCAGACCATTGGGTTCAGGTCTGGAGAGTTTGGGGGCCATTCCTCAGATGTTATAAAGTCGGGGAAGTTGGCCTTGCACCACTCTGCGTGGTCTTTGCTCTATGCCTGTCGAACCGAAAGGAGGAGCTTCAGCCTCAAGAACGTTCTACATCTTGGTTCATTTTCACTCCTCGGTCGACGAAGAACAAGGCTGTTTTGCCGCTGGCGCAAATTCTACCTCATACCATGACCGATTGTGGATTTTGGCAGTGTTAAACAATGGAGAAGGTATCCGGAGCCTGTGTGGACGAGACTCTGTCATTTGTTGCACTTCTGCTCCAAGGTGATTCGATCTCTGGTCTTTTGTTGCAGCAATACTTACTTAGTACTTAGTTCCTCCCGTGCTGTTGAGCGCATAGGGCGACGAGGTCTTTCCACCGCTGCCTGTCTTGGGCTATTTATTCGCACTCCTGCCTAGAAATATTCATAACCTTTAGGTCATTCATGAGCGTGCGACGCCACGTGTTTCTTGGGCGTCCTCTAGTTCGTTTCCCTGGCGGAGTCCATTGCATAGCTGATCTCGGCAGTCGGTGCTCCGGCATACGCAGGATGTGTCCGGCCAGGCGAAGTCGACGTTGCGTAACGGTTTCGTAGAGGCACCTTAAGTGACGGCGCCGCAATACTTCTTCGTTCGTCACGTGGTCCGTGTAACGTATCCTCATAATTTGCCGCAAACATTTGCAATGGAACGCGTTGACCCGTCTGATGATACTAGTCGACGCCTTCCATGTTTCACTAGCGTACATTGCGGTTGGGACGACTATCGACGAATGCAAACGCAGCTTTATGTTATTTGAAATAGAGGACGACGTCCACAGTGGTCTGAGCCTTCGGAATATTGCTGTCGCCTTCGCGATCCTACAACGAACGTCGGTCTCAGCATCTCCATCATTGGCGATCATACTTCCCAAGTAGGTGAAGCTGGGAAGGCATTCCTTGGTTTAGGGGACGACTTATGGACCTGGACTTTGCTGATGACATCGCCGTATTCGCTGAGGACGACGATAAGTTACAAAGAATTACAGAACGCCTTAGCCAAGAAGCAGGCAACATTGGACTAAGAATTAGTCCCGAAAAGTCAAAGGTCATGTGCGTAGGAATTGCGAGCCCAAGGGACGCCATCTACATAGGATCGGACCGCTTGTTGCAGCAATACGTGCCAAAAATGAAGCCCCCTCCCCCGCCACCTATGGAGACCTCTTTTTTGAAAAACGTTTTATATATGGTAAGTTAGCATATTTTTTCTATTTTTCAAAAAGCTTTTGTTACTTTGAATTTTAAGAAATGAACCGAGTTATGATCAATTTTGTGAGAAACTTCTCGTAGGCTCTGATCGGTTCTGCACCGACGACATTGGAGTGATTTCACAAATTGATCATAACCTGCTTCATTTTTCGAAAGTCAAAAACAACACTAGCTTTTTGAAAATTAGAGGAAATATGCTAGCCTACCATATATAACGCGTTTTTCAAAAAAGAGGTGTTCATAGATGGCGGGGGTTCAATTTCTAGTCGGTTTATGGCGAAAATCGACCAGAAATCGAAACCCCCGCCACCTATGAGGACCTCTTTATTCAAGAACTGGGACGCAAGTTCAGTTACTTGAGCCATGTCGGTGGTCTGGTTACATTTTTCTGGCAACGGATACATGAGAGCCACCCACACATGACAAAGCATTGCGTACTGCATGACCCTTTCTGTCGTTAACCATCACTAAAGTGAGGCTCACCCCTTCACCGCGATGAGGTGGCACATGAAGAGGATATTCAACATGATAATGTATAAGTGCTCAACACCATGCTGTGATACACAGGTGCAAAGTGCATGACGCAGCACTTGTCACAATACAGGGGCAGCGTATAAGAGCTACAGGCTCCTCACAATTTGTTCCCCTACATGGACCGATGACTTTGGCAAGAACCATCCTGCTCGGATTTTGAAAAGAGACTAGGATTAGAGGTGGTTATAATGTGAAACGAGGTCTGTGGTTTCCGCAAACTGACCTAAACGGTCACCTACCACTCTTTTCCACATCCTTGCCTGTCACGTGGAAATCAGAGTCCTGCTGAGGGCTTACCTAACACCAATAATGCTCAAGTGGTGATCCACCCTGCCCCACGTTGAAGTTGTCCACCTTTAGACAAGGAGCCTTCGAGGGGAGAAATGAGGCTGGCCGAAAAGATGGCCAGCATACTCAAGGACTTTGAAGCACGTCAACTTGAACTTGACGAAGACGAACAGCTTAAAGTGGTGGAAGAACATGAAGAAGATTGGAATCCACAAGGTAAACTGATAAACGTGGAGAGGCAAGCAAGCAGTGGACATATGATAAAGTTTTCGGATGGAACTCTTGTTTCGGAGGAAAGGGTGCGTTCAATTGGATTTCGTTTATGGCGCTCATAACCGCGAAGGAAGACACACCACGATTTCAGGCCTGGGCTGCTGCGGAGCATCACTGGTCAACGTCCAACAAACAGTCTCCTACAATGCAAAACATGAGCCGTTGGCTCAGATTTCTACAGAATGGCCGAGATTGGGCCAAGCTTGAATAATTTTACGAAGATGGTATAAAAATACGCCTATGCACCCTGATGTTGAACGTTTACACGTCATTATGTTGACTAGCTTTTTCATTGCCTTTAGGTTAAAAAACCGATCAGTTTTAAACAAGTCATATCTAGTCCAGGAAAAAAAAACAAATTTAGGTGCATTGAAAAAGTCCTACGAGTCTTTACTCGCGTACTGTTCCGCAGGTCATCGATGATAACGGTAACTACTTGCCTTCTTATATTGAACGCTTGAAGTTATTTTCAGTTCATCCTTTACAGCGCAGAAGGACTGCCCTGGACCTCGTCTTTTGCTTCCGCATTATTCGAGGAGAGGCTAAACGGCAAGCAAGCATGTTCTGGGTGTTCCTTCCTTCTGGGACAATGACGACGTTCCTTTAACGTTCATTATCCTAGAGCATTCCGTCAGAGATACAGTACCAAATATAATAACACTATCTTCCATCGATGTGTAGGATGATTCCATCTCTGTGTCTGGACGTTATGGTAGTTGATTCATGCAAAATATTCAAAAGGAAACTTAATGATTTGGATCTTCTCCGATTGCTTACAATTGAGGTTTTAGCATTGCACTAGCCGACGTTGAAGCACGGTTCATTTCCTTTTTCAGCTTCTAATGTTGACTCTTCTTACCGTAGCCCTTCATGTACTCGATTAACCTCGAGGACGTATTGCAGTTTTTCTTCATTCTCACTATGCCTGACTTAATCCTCCCTGTTCTTTGATCTATGTTCCGGCTAGCCACACTCCCGTCAAAAGCCCTGATTATCGTATAATGCCACCATGCCTAAATTCTAGCTCCTGGCTTGTTGCACGTCATCGGGGTATACTGCTCAGTCGTTCACTTGACCACTTTTTCTACATTGGATGAGGAATTCTGTATCGTCCACCAAGTTACAAGTCGTTGTCATGCGCAGTTGCTTCCCCAGGGCCGGTGCCCAGCGTACATGAGGTGCCACCGTGCGCCCGCGTTAGAATGACAAGGTCACTTGCGCTGGATAACCCCTGCTGTGAAACTACTGCGTGACAGCTCCTGTGTTGTAGATATGATTGTATAGGATTGGGTCGGAATGTGATGTTATTCACCCCATTTTTGTGCAATTAGCCAACTAGCCTGCGGGCTAGTTCTAGGCATTATAACTTTAAAAGAAACAACTCTTTGCTACTCTTTAGTGGGCGCCTAATATGAGCAATATGCTTACGACAGGTTTGTGGCCTTCTAATACACTTACTATAGTAATATTTGTGTGTTCTTTGCATTTTGTATATTTTTTCGTTTGATCGTTCGTTTAATTTGTTAGCTAAACTACGTTAATTCCTACATCTGCAATTGATCCTTTTAATATTAGTGTTTCGGCACATTTGCCGTGCACTGAATAAATAAATAAATAAAAGCCGCAAGAGAGTTACTCTCTACAGCATAAAGGTGGAAAATGCGCAGAAAACGTCTAAAAACGGTACAGGATCTTGTAGAGGATTGTAGAGGATTGTATTTAGTATAATTGTAGAGGATCCCTCATCATCATCATCATCACCATCATCATCATTTTCATTTCATCTGTCCCGCTTGGTGGCGGCGTCCGCTCTTCTGGTGTGGTGACGCCAACTCTCCCGATCAAATGCTTGATCAGGGTGAGCACCAGCCATCCTTAAGTCCAAGTGCAACGTATCTAGCTAACGTTACTTCGCGCATCCCCTGGGTCGCTTTCCAGGGACCTCAAGATTCAGCGGCTATCGGGGCGACACCGAACTTCTATCGTATGGTGTCGTTGCAAACGCGGTCCAAACGCGTAACTCCTGCCGTCCACCGTAGCATTTTCGTTTCCATTACACTGAGGAGGCTCTCAATTTCCTTTGCCAAGGGCCAGCACTCAGCACCGTACGTCGCTACTGGGCGGACGACTGTTCTATAAACCTTCGATTTGAGGTGCTCAGGCATTGTCCTGTCAGCGAGCGTCATTTGGACCAGGCTGCACTCACGCGTGCGTTCACCTCCAACTTTAGGCTGCCATCGGAGGTGATCCAAGATACTTGAAAGATGTAACTCGTGAGAGCTCACTACCATTGATCTTAATGGATCCATGCTCATTCACATCAGTCGTCAAGTACTCTGTCTTTTTGACTTTTAGCTTAAGACCAAAGAATGCCAAGCGATCACACCACGCCTGTGCCTGTCGCTCGAGTTCGGTTTTGTCTTCACATGCAAGCATGACGTCGTCAGCATACAGCAACGTCCAAGGTGCCGCCATTTGGAGATCTCGTGATATTGCATCCATCACGACGAATAAGAGCAGTGGGGATAGCGCAGATCCCTGATGCACACCTTCAGAGATGGGAAATTCCGTCGAGGTGCCCGCTGGCGCTCGTACTCGACTCCTTGGGCAGGAGTACAGAATGCGCATCCACTCAATAAGCTCTTCAGGAATACGATGTTCTCGCAACGTGTACCGTATAACATCTCGCGGAACGCGGTCGAAGGCCTTCTCCAAGTCCAGGAAGGCAAAATGCACCGGTTTCTGTTTCTCGCGGTGCTTCTCTAGCAAAAGACGAACAGCGTGAATGGCATCAACAGTGCCAGAACCAGAGACGAAACCACACTGATTCGTGGACAGCTGGACGACATCCCGGATATGTCCATCGACAATTCGCTCAAGGATTTTCATGGTGTGCAAAAGAAGGCGAATTGGACGGTAACTAGCGCAGTCCGCAGGACTGCCCTTCTTCTTCCAAATCGGGATGGTCGTGCTTTGCTGCCAGCTCTCGGGCGCTTTCTTCTCAGCAACAACCTGATTGAAAAACTCTGTCAGCCAGTCAGCAGTGCACCAGCCCTTCGACTTCCACAGATCGGCTGGTAGATCATCGGGACCAGTGGCTTTGCTTGACTTTATTCTTCCTCAGAGCTGCTTCGGTTTCGCTCATTGTGAACTTCTGAACGGGGCCGTATGCAGGAGATGGAAATGGAATAGCAGGATGGTCAAATTCAACATTCGAGATTTTCTCGAAAGTAGTCGTGCCATCGCTTCACAGCCCTCCCTACGATCCATCAGAAGACGACCGTTGTCGTCGTTAATGCCATAGAACTTCTCTACGTCTTCTGCTTGGCGACAGCGAGCTTTGGAGAGTCGGTAAAGATAACGCTCACCTTCGCGCGTTTCCAGTTTTTTCGCTCACATCAGCGTAGTGCGCGGTTTTAGCTGCGGCCACTGCGCTCCTTTGCCGCCTTCTTCGCCTCTCGATAATTCCGCTAATTATGGACTGTTTTATCACCGATGAATACGTGATAGAGCCGTTTCTTTTCTCGGACTTTCTGGCATCATCCGTCACAGTCATGCCTGCTTGTCGACCAACCGTCGTCCAGGCTTCGTTGTGCCGAGTTCGAGACGTGCAACCCGAGTTATCGCATCGGTAGCATCTTCCAGGTTTCGTCGACAGATGTCACCGTCGGCAACCGAATGCGAGAAATAACTGCCGCTTCCTTCTCTTTCAGTCGCCACCATTTGATTCTATCCGACCGCATCGCTCAACATGTTTTACACCTCGTAGGTGTGATCTTCAGCGAGCAGATCAGTGTACGGTGTTGCGTGGCAACCGTCTCTACGGCACGGTCTTCACGTCTGTGACAAGGATTTGGTCGCGACGCCTAACAAGGACATAGTCAATCTGCGTTTTAGCGTTCCCGCTATAAAACGAGATGAGGTGGGAGTCACGCTTTCGAATTTGGTATTCACGATAATGAGGTGATGTGAGTTCGCATACTCAAGTATACGCTCACCAACGGCGTTGCGCGACTCATATCCAAACCACCATGACAGCCGTAGCCGTCTTTCGTTGCTCTGACGTGACCATTAAGGTCACCTGCCACAACAACCATATCTTGTGACGGTACTTCCGCTGTCTTCTCATCAAGCAGGGACCAGAACTCGTCCTTGGTTTGCTCGGAACAGCCTGTCTGCGGAGCATACGCAGAAAGAAATGGCATCGTCGCTCCTCTACGGCGACAACAATCTTCATCAAGCGGTCATCGGAACGTGCTACGCTTGCAATCGAGTCACGGTAACGTTCGGAGACGATCATACCGACACCACTGGTGGTCCTGGGACTGCAGCACAAAACGGCCTTGAAGCCACGACCAATGTCCCTCGACTTGCAGCAGGACCACCTCGTCTCCTGCACCGCACAGAAATCTATCTTTCTTCGCTCCAGTGCTTCTACCAGCTCGCACGAGCGGGTCGTTAACGTACACACATTCAACGTCGCTACGCGGGTCTTGCCTACGTTACGGGACTTTCGGACTAGCTCAGTTGCCCCCGATGCCGTCCTCGCATCAGGGACCCTCGCACACTTTTCACACTCGCCGGGCTTTGCGTGTGCGCGTCGGCTCCCCTGACGTCGTAGCATTATCACGAAAGCTCTTGAACGTCATCAACCAAATGATGTGACACAAATGTTCGTAGGCCGGCCTGTCGCCTGCATTCGAATGTTCGTGTTTGACCTGGCTCGCAAAAGCAAGCAGTTTCCGTGGCATCACGTGGAGGAACGGACATCGCCATCCCTCATATCTCAACCAATCAGTTGAAATGCAGAAATACGGCGGCGCAGAGAAAATCGAACCACCAACCTCCCTTGCATGAAGCAACGCCACTATCCACTGCGCTATGAACCGCTTCCTGGCAGTGCCATAGCAAGCGTACAAGGACCTCAAAACTCGTGAGGCGGCGATTCCATTGTGAGTCCAAGGACCCCTTACTCCTTGGACTTGACGACTTGGCAAGAAGGAAACACATTTATATACTAATTCACAGGTGGAGATTCTTCCTGTATGACTCGCTCTCCCTGTTCAGACATACGCTTCAGACCCTCCCTTGTAGCTACCACAGAGGAACTGTCTCAACGGCACGCCGGTACGACAAGAACAAATATATAGGTAGAATCCCGTCATCCAATTACTAAGAAAACATGTTTCGCCGAATGCTTGGGCAAATGAGCAAGAGGCACTGAAAGTTAACCATGGTTAACAAGGCGTAACGATCCTGACCTCACTACCAAGAGGCTTTCGCAGATTTTCCAACAAATTTTCGGGCTTAAGTGGTGAGCTCGCGCTTCCGGATCGCTACCCTTTGTTAACCATGGTATCGCCCTTATTAGGCAGTTTATCTGAATATTTTTTTATTCGGAAGCAGCCGTCAAAGCGACCTCTGCGCCGCACTGACGGCTTCTTAAAGCATCGCCGCACTAATAACTTTTCATCATCAGTTGTAGCTGCCACCTATGTCATGGTTTCGGCAGGAAGAACACCTAACTACGTCGATTGGGGGCAAGTTAGAACGAAGTAGAAAAATGAACGACATCCACAAAAAATCGATAATTTGATTAATATCTATTGAAGGCGATCGATACTTCAAAAACAAACATCATATTCGTGTTCAGCAACCTCGATTACCTCTTGGGCTGAAGTTTCGGACCGCTGTCAATCGCCCTCAACCGTTGGGTATTGCCAATACGCCGTGTCCTCACTCCAATTGTGACGGACGGATACAAACACACACACACACACAACCCCTTTATAAACACACACACACACACACACACACAACCCCTTTATC
>OX375865.1:59766801-59803346 GCA_947359475.1 Heligmosomoides polygyrus bakeri | reverse complement strand
GAGACGTAACGCACCCGACGCGCCGCGGAGCTCGCGGACATTTTTCCGTCTATCCGCGCCACGCTCAGGCATTACGAACTGCCTGATTTGTAACTTCGTACTGTATGCTTCGTGCTTCTAAAATAAACAGACTCACAGAATAGACCAATTCGTCCATGCACAGGAAGCAGAACGGCGTTGAACTGAGAATCAGTGTCATGACCACTCGAAGACGATAGAAGGCTCTCTCGTATGATGTCATCTTCCATGAGTTGCGAGGAATATACTGAATTGGAGAACTCTGGCCGCTACCGCATCCTCCAGTGTTATAATTAGCTGATGGCCTTCATATATTGCATACAGGGGCCATTCATTAATGACTTACAGGAATTTAAGGGAGAAATTCAGCCGAAATCCCTGATAGTGCGGCCTATCAAGCGTTATGGTGAAACGTTTCACCAACGATAAGTCGCGTTATCAGCGACCTCGGCTGCATTCTCTGTCAAATTGCTGTAAGTAGTTGAAGAACCTGGCCCCAGGTTGGCTTGGATACGGAGTCCTTCGCTTTCCAATCTTTAGATAAGGAAAGACCAAACGTATTGAACAGCACTGTTCACTCCTGTTGTCAGACTATTAGCGACAACCCCTTCAAAATATTAATGTAGAAATATTAGTTTTAGGCAAGAACATCTGCGTATGCTACAATACCGCTCGCGCCGCACGGTCAAAAGTGGGCGAAAAAACGCCAACATAGCGTCGCAAAGCGTCGCACGCTCATAACTCCTTCAGATTTAGGTTGCTTGAGTAAAGGTTGGTACCATTCGATTCGCCTCTTCGAGATCTACACAAACGTGTGTAAAACTTTTCCGGAACACCCGTACTTTCGCCGTGGGTGGTCCAAAATTGGCTGGACGGGCGATTAGAGCAGCTTATTTCCCAGGATATGCGTGCTTTCGGAGTATCTCAAAGATGGCATACGTCGCCAGTGCTTTGTCATGCCAGGAATGCCCCGAGAGTGCGCCGTGCACAATGCACACAGAACCTAACCTATCAATCGCGTGGGCGAGCGCATGTCCCCTGCGCTTCTATCTTCTCTCACTGGGAACTGCGACGTTTTCAAGACTATTTCGAGCCGTTTGGAGAATGCTATCAGAAATTCCCTGCCACTCCACTCAGGATTAGCTCCAATCTGTCCCAGCGAAACTTTGGTGTGCGCCGTGAACAATGCATACAGAATCGAACCTTTCAATCGAGGGGGGGGGGGAGAGCTTGTAGACTGAGCGTTTGGGGAGTTTTATCAGAAATTTCTTGCCGCCCTACTCAGGAATTGCTCCAAGGCTGTCCTGCGAGCCTTTGGAGTGCGCCATGAACAATGCATACAGAATCGAACCTTTCAATCGAGGGGGGGGGGGGGGCGACCGCTCGCAAATTGCACGCGCGGGCGTCTTTGGAGCACAATAGCTCTGTCAAGTTGGAACCTTTCAGGTTGCAGCTTGTAGGTCTTGTAGGCAGTCGAACGGTCTGCTAGCACGCCAAAGCAGAATGGTTTAGCTTAGGAGGGAGCAATGTTATAGGGGTGCAGATGCAGGTGAGGCTTGTGCGAAGCATTTTTTTTCCGATTTCCGTGGACCACTGTGAGAAGACGCCACAAGCTAACGGCCTTAAAATGCGTACGCGAACAGAGCGCTTAAGGTACTTTACGACGACGTGCCCGTAGCTCCTCAGCTGCCCAAACTGCCTTAGCCTCAGCTGCCGTTTTAGAGTGGCGAAACCTAGCGGTTAGAGTTTCTTGCGCTCCTACTCGCCCAGACTTGAGTCTTCGAAACTCGCTATGGCACCGTTCCGTTCAGCATGGAAAAACGCTATCGAGCGGTATCAATTTCGACCGATTTTGGAAACATCAATTTTTGACTGTTTCGCATCGAGGACGAGGCCGCGGCGGAAGGACGATGACGTCATCGAAAAATCGATTTCTTCGAGTTGGGCCACGCTTGATACCATTCGATAGAGCTTTTCATGCTGAATTGAATGGTGTTATTGAGAGTAGGAAAAACTTTAATGCGGGCAATTAAGAGCGAGGAGAACATCGACTGTTGTTGTGCTAAATTGCACGCGCGGGCGTGTTCTGAGCGCGATAACTCTGTCATGTTTGAACGTTTCCGATTGCAGCTTGTAAATTCTGTAAGCAGCAAAATGGTCTAATAGTGCGCCGAAATACTGCAATGTAGCTTATGATAGGACAAAGTTACAGCAGTGCGAAAATGCAGGTTAGCCTTGTGTGACACGATTTTTTCCAATTTCAGTCGACCCCTTTGGGAAGATGCAGAGAGCTAACAACCTAAAAATGCGCCTCCGAGCAGAACGCTTAAGGTTCTTTACGACGACGTGCTCACAACTCTGTAGTTGATTAAACTGCCTTAGCACAAGCTGCCATTTTAGGGCCACGGACACAGCGGTTGAAGTTTCCTCTCTCCTACTCGCCCATATTTTGGTTTTCGACACTCGCAATAACAACGTTAGCTTCACCACGAAAGCTCTATCGAACGATGTCAATCTCGACCAATTTCAGAAAAATCGATTTTTTGACAATTCCCATCGAGGACGCGGGCGCCCTAGGACGTCATTGGAAACCGACATTTTCTAAATTGGCCGAATTTCCTCGTGCTAACTTCGTTCAAAATTGTCTAGGGGTTAATTGGGGGCGCTGATTACGAATCCGACATCCGTTTTCGAAAAATCCAAAGATTTCAATAGGTTTTGGATTTTCTTCTGGATAACTGAGGGTGGTCGTGTAAGAATCACCGATTTCGCTCAAACTTCGTATAGGTGCGGGGGCCTATTCGGGATGCCGAACACGATGCCGAAGTCCTATTTGCCGATTATGGCAGGGAGACCACCGATACCAATGACTGAAGGTGATCGGTGATCCTGATCCGACCACCTCAAACGGGAAGTAAACTATTGCAATCTTTGGAATTTTCGAAAACGGACGTCGGATTCGTAATCAGCGCCCCAAATAACCCCAAGATGATTTTGTGCGAAAAAATTTGGCCATTTTCGAAAATATCGATTTTCGATGACGTCATCGTCGGCGCAGGCTCGGCCTAGGGCGCCCGCGTCCTCGATGGGAAATTGTCAAAAAATCGATTTTTCTGAAATTGGTCGAGATTGACATCATTCGATAGAGCTTTTCGTGGTGAAGCTAACGTTGTTATTGCGAGTGTCGAAAACCAAAATATGGGCGAGTAGGAGAGAAGGAAACTTCAACCGCTCTATCCGTGGCCCTAAAATGGCAGCTTGTGCTAAGGCAGTTTAATCATCTATAAAGTTGTGAGCACGTCGTCGTAAAGAACCTTAAGCGTTCTGCTCGGAGGCGCATTTTTATGTTGTTAGCTCTCTGCATCTTCCCGAAGGGGTCGACTGAAATTGGAAAAAATCGTGTCACACAAGGCTAACCTGCATTTTCGTACTGCTGTAACTTTGTCCTATCATAAGCTACATCGCTGTATTTCGGCGCGCTATTAGACCATTTTGCTGCTTACAGAATTTACAAGCTGCAATCGGAAAGGTTCAAACATGACAGAGTTATCGCGCTCAGAACACGCCCGCGCATGCAATTTAGCACAACAACAGTCGATGTTCTCCTCGCTCTTAATTGCCCGCATTAAAGTTTTTCCTACTCTCAATAACACCATTCAATTCAACATGAAAAGCTCTATCGAATGGTATCAAGCGTGGCCCAACTCGAAAACATCGATTTTTCGATGACGTCATCGTCCTTCCGCCGCGGCCTCGTCCTCGATGCGAAACAGTCAAAAACTGATGTTTCCAAAATCGGTCGAAATTGATACCGCTCGATAGCGTTTTCCATGCTGAACGGATCGGTGCCATAGCGAGTTTCGAAGACTCAAGTCTGGGCGAGTAGGAGCGCAAGAAACTCTAACCGCTAGGTTTCGCCACTCTAAAACGGCAGCTGAGGCTAAGGCAGTTTGGGCAGCTGAGGAGCTACGAGCACGTCGTCGTAAAGTACCTTAAGCGCTCTGTTCGCGTACGCATTTTAAGGCCGTTAGCTTGTGGCGTCTTCTCACAGTGGTCCACGGAAATCGGAAAAAAATGCTTCACACAAGCCTCACCTGCATATTCGCACCCTTATAACATTGCTCCCTCCTATGCTAAACCATTCTGCTTTGGCGTGCTAGCAGAACGTTCGACTGCCTACAAGACGTACAAGCTGCAACCTGAAAGGTTCCAACTTGACAGAGCTATTGTGCTCCAAAGACGCCCGCGCGTGCAATTTGCGAGCGGTCCCCCCCCCCCCTCGATTGAAAGGTTCTATTCTGTATGCATTGTTCATGGCGCACTCCAAAGGCTCGCTGAACAGCCTTGGAGCAATTCCTGAGTAGGGCGGCAAGAAATTTCTGATAAAACTCCCCAAACGCTCAGTCTACAAGCTCTCCCCCCCTCCCCTCGATTGAAAGGTTCGATTCTGTATGCATTGTTCACGGCGCACACCAAAGTTTCGCTGGGACAGATTGGAGCTAACCCTGAGTGGGGTGGCGGGAAATTTCTGATAACATTTTCGAAATAGTCTTGAAAACGTCGCAGTTCCCAGTGAGAGAAGATAGAAGCGCAGGGGACATGCGCTCGCCCACTCGATTGATAGGTTAGGTTCTGTTTGAATTGTGCACGGCGCACTCTCGGGGCATTCCTGGCATGACAGAGCACTGGCGACGTACGCGATCTTTGAGATACTCCGAAAGCACGCATATCCTGGGAAATAAGCTGCTCTTATCGCCCGTCCAGCCAATTTTGGACCACCCACGGCGAAAATGCGGGTGTTCCGGTAAAGCTGAACATATGTTTGTGTAGATCTCGAAGAGGCGAATCGAATGGTACCAACGGTTATTCAAGAAACCTAAATCTGAAGGAGTTATGAATGTGCGACGCTTTGCGACGCTATGTTGGCGTTTTTTCGCCCACTTTTGACCGTGCGGCGCGAGCGGTATTGTACGCAGATATCAATCTCGAAGGAGATGCTTGAGTGGTCACTAGTTCCTATTGGTGGTTGAATTATGATATTTTTGACAAGAGATGGATGGCTGGTAAGAATGAGGTCTAGTACGTTGTCATTGCGAGTTGGCTCCAAAACGTTTTGATGGAGTTTGCAGGCATTACACATCTCCACAAAACGTTTTGCAGCCGTACTAGTAATGGAAGGAATGTGCCCAAGCCAATGCAAGTCCGAAAAATTGAAATCACCCAATACGATACACTGTGCATTGCAAGAAGTTAAGTCACTTATCACCTTAATGAGCTGAATCGTAGCGTTCAGAGAAGCATTGGGAGCCCTGTAGACAACGATTAGCCTTAAAGTGCCTTGAATTAGTTTCAGATCACAGCAAAGTATTTCAAAGCCATCAGGGAATGATTCACACCATATAGTCTCGAAGGCAATTGGAATCCTGAAGAAAATGAGTACACCACTTGAAGAGGCAATATGTTCTTTTGAATTGATCTTATATTACAGTAAAGGCATTTAAGGCTGGAGACAGGTATCCGAGGAGTTCTCACTAGTTTACCGCGGGCACATTTGGTTCGGTTGTCTGAGAGTAGCTAACATTTGACACGTCACGAGATATTCGTCGCGCCATCCTGGCTTCCCTATTGCGCTCCCGCTCTTCCTTAGTAAGCGAAGGGCGTATGAACACGCCAGCGCTAGGAAAGGAGCGCAATCTGGAAGCTCTCCTAAGAGTCAGAGAATGATAAAACGTATTGGGTAAGATAACCTTCAAGAGATTTGAGCTCAGCAGCTCGATCTTTATCGTGTGGTATACATTGTTTATATGGAACCATGAAAATGTTCGAAATTGAAATCTTGCGCTCCATTGCGAAGAGCGGTCGCGAATGAGTTGTCGGCCGCAAGCCGTCGAAAACCGTTGCGTGCTTAAAATTCCTCTAATTTGACCATCATGTCATTAGCGTAGAGCAGCGTCCATGAAACAGGTTGCTGAAGATTTCGCGTAATGGCATTCATAACGATAACAAAGAGGAGTGGGGAAAGCACAGAACCCTGGTGCACCCCAACAGAGATGGGAAACTCCATTGAAGTTCCAGCTGCAGCTTACACACTACTCTTTGGGCAAGGGTAGAGCATCCGCACCCACTCTGTGAGCTCTTCAGGAACTCCATGTTGTCGCAGGGCGTCGACGAAGGCAATATGCACCGGCTTCTGTTTCTGGCGATGCTTCTCCACCAGGAGGCGTGCTGCGTGTATAGCATCAATGGTCCCACAACAGACCAAAGCCGCACTGGTTGGGCCTGACGATTTCACGAATTCGTCTATCGAGATTCGCTCGAAGATCTTCGTGCTGTGCGAAAGCAAGCGAATCGGACGATAATTGGAGCAGTCTGCAGGGCTGCCCTTCTTCCAAATCGGAATCGTCGTACTGTTGTGACAACACTTCGGTACTTTCTTTTCCTTTACTACCTGGTTGAAGAATCCACCGACCACTTACAAGGGAGCAGTCTGAACGGTAAGCCGGAACGGCAAGAACGAGCACTATAGGTAGAATCCCCGTCCTCCAAATAGTACAAATAGTACACAACAAAACATGTTTTGTTTTTGCCGAATCCTTGAGGCAAACGAGTACGTGGGTGTAATGGTGAATCGTCCGCAGAGCGAGCTCTTCACGGCAGCGCAAGATCCCGGTGTCGTTGACTGGGTGGCGCAGAGGTAGAGGGCACGCTTCGTGTTCATGAGGTCTAGGGTTCGGTTCCCATGCTACATGGCGTCTTTGCCCTTTATCGTAGTATCGGATTTCCATATCTGAACTTGTTTTTGGCTTCACAGTTCCTGCCCACTGGTACTCCGCTGCAGCCCAAGCCTGGCATGGAACAGTCCACTTTCCCCAATTCTCAAACGTGTATATGATAACAATTCTAGTATAGCCAAACCTTTTCCTCTCCGCCCGAAAAGATCTGTCCTAACGAAAACACGATAGTGTCATCACTGGTTAGTGCTGTCGTTACTCCGGCACAATCCTCTTCTGGTTGAAACTTTTGGTACTCTTCTTCCACTACCTCCAACTTCTCCACTTCGTCGATTTCCAACTGTCGCAGTTCGAAATTCTGTAGGATACTTGCTATCCTTTCCGCCAGCTTCATTTCGTCTCTCGAAGGGACAGCATCCAGTGGAGATCCGCACTTCATTGTCGATAGGTGACAAATAATAAGTAATAAAAACATCTTACCGTAGCAAACTCCAAAAACAAGTTCAGATATGGAAATCTCTATGGAAATCCGATACTATGGTAAAAGTGCAAAAGCGTGGCGTAGCATGGGAACCGAACCCTAGACCTAACGAACATGAGGTGTAAACTCTACCACCAACTCTACCAACTCTACCACCCCGTTCACGACACCGGGACCTTGCGCTGCCGTGAAGAGCTCGCTCTGCGGACCCTTAACCATTACACCCTCGTACTCGTTTGCCTAAAGGACTCGGCAACAACAAAACATGTTCTGTTACTATTTGGAGGGCGGGGATTCTCCCTACAGTACTCGTTCTTGCCGTTCCGGCGTACTGTTCAGACAGTTCCCTTGTTAGCAGGATACCAGAGCTTCGACTTCCAAACATCTGCTGCCAGATCATCCGGCCCTGTCACGTTGCAGGGCTTCATCTTCTTTAGAGCACCTTCTGGTTCCTTCACGGTGATCTTGTGAACGAGAACGTGAACAGAACCCACAGAAGGAATGGCCGGTGAGAAAATTCCAGAGGGGAGATTTTATCAAAATAATTGCGCCATCGCTTCAGCGCTTGTTTGCGGTCTGTCAGAAGATGGCCGCCCTCACTATTGATGCTAAAGTACTTTTCTATATCCTCGGTTTGGCGGGTCTTAGCAAGTCGGTATAAATACCGCTCACAATCGCGCGACATCACCATAATAAGTGGCTTTCGCATCAGCCACGGCTTTCTTTGCAGCCTTCTTCGCCTTCTGAGACTTCTGCAAGTTGTCGGCTGTTTTTTGTCGCCGAGAAACACATGAGAAAGCGATTTCTTCTCTCGAACCTTTGCTTTCATCGTCCGGGTGATACTCATTAGTCCCGACTCAGATGCGCACTGACGATGCCGACAGTGCCTGCGGAGCCAATTAGCGTCGACTCGCACCGTGCCACCCGCCGCTTCGCGACGATCTTGAAGGAAGCCCTCGCCGCCGTGCGATGCTGACCTAGCCGAGCACAGGAGCCTGCAGATCGACTGCGATCCCACTGGGGACGAACTTCACAATATTTTCATTTACAGTGGATAACTTATTTAGAGAGTTTACAGAGGCAGCGTAAAGAGTCGTACTGGTGTGAGACTTACACACTTTCATATCAGAATTTCGAGCTCTATCTGATGGGCTGTACAAGAACGCCTAAAAATTTTTCTGTGGAGAATCTTCGACGCAGACGAGCTAAAGGCTTCACGTACAATTAGGCACAAATTTTGTACACTTTATTATCAAAATTTTAAGCTCTATCTGTTGGGCTGTACAAGATTGCTTAAAAATTTCCCCGTGGAGATATTTTGCAGGCCTCCGGGTAAAGACTGCGCGAACAATCCATTTAGTAGAGTGACTTCCTAGCAGAATCCTGTTCTAGTTTTTTTCATAATATTTCTTAGGTTTCTCCAAGATCCTCGACATTTTTATGAACCTTTCTGATACCCAGCACGATATTTCTCGAGACTAGGACTGAATAGGTAAGAGTAAAAATTCATGGTAGTTGAATTTTATCACACAACATGACAACACATGTCAAATTGTTCTTCCAGTGTCATGCCAGTACAATAAAGTTGCATCCTTCATGAATGAAGAAAAACTTCTGAGGAGGAGCACCGTTATTTCAAGCATCAGCAAACATTTCGCCCCCAAGTCTATGTCCTGAAGAAGTCTTTTTGCACTGTTCGTGCAGTCTTAATCCGGAGGCCTGCAAAATATCTCCACAGGGAATTTTTAAGCAATCTTGTACAGCCCAACAGATAGAGCTTAAAATTTTGATAATAAAGTGTACAAAATTCGTGCTTAATTGTTCGTGAGGCCTTTGGCTCGAAGCCTGCTTCAAAATATCTTTACAGAAAATTTTTTAAGCGTTTTTGTACAGCCCATCAGATAGAGCTCGAATTTCTGATATGAAAGTGTGTAGGTCTCGCACCAGTACGACTCTTTATGCTGCCTTTGTAAACCCTCTTAATAAGTCATCGACTTTAATTGTAAATCTGGTCGATCTGTGATGTTCGTCCTCAGTGGGTCGAGGTCGATCTGCAGGCTCCCGTGCTCGGCTAGGTCACCATCGCACGACGGCGAGGGCTGCTTTCGAGGTCGTCGCGAAGCGGCGGGTGGCACGGTGCGAGTCGACGCTAATTGGCACCAGAGGCACTGTCTGCATTGTCGGTGCGCAGAGTCGGGACTAACGACTGCCTCCCATATCGTCCGTCCACAGCCATGTCTGCTTGTCGACCTTGCGTGCTCCAGGCTTCGTACTCCCGAGTTCAGACTGTGCAGCTTGACATATCGCGTCAGTCGCCTTCTTGCAAATTTCATCGACAGTCGTGACTCTCGGTAACCGCACGCGAGAAATCGCAGCTGCTTCCTTCTCTGTCATTCGCCACCACTTTATTCTTGCAGCACCGCATCGCTCGACCTGCTCCAGCCTCGGAGGGGAGATCTTTAGACTGCAGATCAGCGGTCGATGCTGTGGGGCGACCGTCTCATACTGCATGATCTTCGCGTCTGTGACAATACTTCGGCAGCGATCCTTTACAAGGACGAAGTCAATCTGCGTTTTGGAATTCCCACTATAATATGAGATGAGGTGGAAGTGGCGTTTTGGGAAGACGGTGTTCACAGTGATGAGGTTATGCAAACTCAAGAACACGCTCACCATCGGCGTTACGAGGCCCGTATCTGAAACCACCATGACAGCTATACCCGTCTTTCGCACCACCTACCCCTGCTTGATGAGAAGACAGCATTGGTACCGCCGAAAAGATATCGTCATAATCGCTGGTGGAATTCGTGCCCGTTAAGGTCACCAGCGATTATGACGATATCTTTTCGGCGGTACCAATGCTGTCTTCTCATCAAGCAGGCTCCAAAATTCATCCTTGGCTTAATCGGAGCAGCCACTCTGCGGAGCATATGCAGAGAAGAAGTGATAGAGTCGCTCCTTAGCGGCGACAACGATCTTCATCAACCGATCGTCATAGCGCTCGACGCTTACAATCGAGTGTCTGAAACGCTCGGAGACAATTATACCAACACCGCTGGTGGTCCTGGGACTTCCACATAGAACGGCCTTGAAGCCACGTCCTATGTCCCTTGATTTGCTGCAGGACCACCTCGTCTCCTGCACCGCACAGAAATCAACTCTTCTACGCTCCAGTGCTTCAACCAACTCGCATGAACGGCCCGTCAACGTACCCACATCCAACGTTGCTACGCGAGTCCTGCTTACGTTACGAGACTTTTGGACTAGCTCAGTTGTCCCCGATGCCGTCCTCGCATCAGGGACCCCCGCATGACGCCGTAGCACGATCTCGAAAACTAACGAACGAATTCATTATGCTATTCATTACGCTGAATATTTTCTCATTGCCTTGCGGTTAAAAACCAGACAGAAACACACCAGTCATGGCAAGGTTACTTTACACAGCATAGAGCTGGGAAAATCTGCAAAAAACACCTGAAAATTGTGTGTGCGTGGGGACGGAACTGTCGGGAAACAAGCCAATCAAGCCGTCTATTTCTCCGATGTCGGTGAATCGGTATCAGACTTACTTGGGAAGGGCAAAAAAATCTGGGGAAGACAACTGTCTTGTCCACTTGCTCGCCACAATAATTGTAGGCCAAATACGCATTCAGTCTGCTTCCACGACATCCCTAAACTAGAATGACTAGAGCTAGAATGCGTGGCGTTCCCCGCAAGAGATTGGTTAACGGTTTCCTTCATCGTTTAGTCAATTAACTAATTAATTAAACGATAAAGGAAACCATTTCTCAGCAAATCTCTTACACCATCTATGTTTTGCCTTTGCCTCAAGTAAATAAATAGTGAACTAATTAATTATTTATTTACTTAAGGCAAAGGCAAATGCCTAACATAGATGGTGTAAGAGATTTACTGAGGAAAAAAACGGACGGAAAAGTAACGATCAGAACAACGAGCAACAGATTTTGATTTGTAACATTTGTGAAACCCTTTACAAGTGTGAGCAGAGAGTCTCTAAAGCCTTCACATTTGCCCAGCATCAGGTTAGAGCAACTGTGACTCGAAGTGTCAGCTTCCTTCTCATGGATCTTGCCGTAAGAGAATTTTGTTGGGTCGATGGAAACTTCATTTGGAGATCATTTGACCAGCATGATGAAAGAAGAATGTACTCAAACTCAAAACGACCGGAAACCAGATTTTGGGAGAGAGGCGGAAATTTCGCACACCCCTCCAGACGAGTAATTTAGAAGCCTATAACAGGCAAACAAACAAAAGGAATTATTATAGAAACATGACGAGGAACTAGAGTTGAGACTCAGGGATTGAAAAAATAAGACGGAACTCTAACGAAGAGTGGTTTGACCGTGATGTTATAAAGGCATTCCAACTTTGCAAAGATCAGAACTACAAGAATTAAACAAAAAACATAGGAGGTCATGTTCGACATCATCTTTTTGCTTGCTGAATTTTCATCATTCACATAACGATCCAAATGCTTAAAAAATGCACTCAAATTGCGTGAAGGAGTTGCCATTAGAATTGGAATGCATGCCATCTAGTACAGGTATAGATCAATGTTGACCGTCTCCCTTGATTCTCAAATGTAAAGCAGGAAGAAGTGGAACATTATTCTGTTGGAAGTTTTCAAGCCAATGATCTGTTGAGAAGTCTAGCAATCTGATGCGTCAGAATAGATGCGCTGTTCCCTATGGCGCTGAACAAGTTGACGACGTGCCTTGCCGCTGATGGTCTCTCAGCCGTCCCTGTCATTAGCCCGTAATGGCCGGAGAGGAATGCATGAGGTGAACTCAGTTGCGGTTATTCGAGGGTCTGTACTTTCCGTAATTGGGTATCCCGAGAATAACAGCTCCGCGCTAATCCCATCGCAATTGACTGCGCTATTTTTGCAACAACGGAGAAGATTGTTCCGGGTGACATCGATTCAACACAGACCTCTTCAGACAGATGTCATACCAATTGCCCCTGCCTCATCACCCAAGTAAACTGCTCTGTCCTTAGGTTTTTACATATAGCAGCACCAATTCTAAGAACAGCACAGCAAACTTCGCCACCTGTAGGACAGGCTAGGACTGCTTATAATGCTCTAAATGCAAGAAACCCAAGCTTGCTTTTGGTTTGGAATACATACACGATGTCTCAAAGAATCTATACACAGTTTGAAAGGTGATAACTTTGCTCATAGCAAAGATAATGAAGAACTTAAGTGCTCATATGAAAGCTTAAGAAAATAGAAATTTTCTGACGTGTGAGCGTATGGATTGCGCCATGCACTCTTCTGAACACTCGATTGATTGTTTTCCGCTTGAATACTAGTTACAAGTTCTCCACAAAGTGGCCGTATAGATTGATTTGTGTTTCTTTAGGGTTTTAAACTTAAAGACACACTTCGGCTTGCGAAAAGCGCAAGGTTTCCTTTAAAAAAATGTAGGTGCTATTTGAAAGGTTCTAACATTTCTGCTAATGAAGCTTTTCAAGCTGTTTGAGGCTCATATAAAGCACAGGGTAGCGAGATTTAGGTGGCGTTAAATGGTCAAGACTGCGCCATGCCCTCGCTGGAAACCTTGCTTTTCAAACTCGATTGATTGTGCATTGGCTGAATGCTTGTTACAATCTTGTTACTATCTTGTCAAATCAACCTGTGCGGCGCTGCTTTTAGCGTTTAGAGCTTGACAATCACGTGAAAGATACGAGACATGCGAGTTTATTGGTTGCACAATTCAAATGTGAGCAGGAGCCCCATTTCGCAAGACGGATACTGTGGAGCAGGGGTGTGCGTAAATAAAATTTGAAAATATGTAAGCCGTAAATCGTAAGAACCACCTGTCATGTAGTGCAGCACGACAGAATTTTTATAGGTTTTCGTGCTCACGTTAATATAAAATGATCCAATATTTGTTTGTTTGTCGTGTTGCTTTGAGCCCAAGCTGGGCAGTTTTGTTGGCAAAGGTTTTTCCTTTTCCACTTCCACTTTTTCTTCAGGCGAACCGACGAGGGTCTCAAATCAAACTTCACACATTGTAAGGAACTCGAAAAAGTTGCTGATACAAAAACTTTACCTTAACTATGATGGTGTTTCAAAAAGGAACTTTCATCGTTGAAGGACCATTAAATTTTCAACCTCTTAGAAGTTCTTTTAATGCGTATAAATCTAGGAGTTAGTAAAAGCAATAGTAAAAAGTCACTAGCAGAACAAAAAACTAGAAATCATCTCACGGCTCATTATCTCGGGAAAACCAGGAGCTGAACCTGCAATTCAACAAGCATGGGTACTGAGCTAATCTATGACCTATTCTATGATCCACCAAAAAAGACTAGAATTTCTATTAGGTTCTCGAAAAACACTTGCAACAAAATTTTCAATCATTTTTCAAGATTTAACAAAATCTGCTACGGTTTGGCTTAGTGCCACAGGCCAGCCAGAAGTACTTTTTATAGCCCGAACACTCAAGAACATAATGCCGTACATTCTAGAATATTTTAGAATATAGCAAAGTGATCTCGACATGAATGACCCACGATATCCGTGACTCGTTAACTGAGCATCGCTCAGTCTCTCATTCTCCGCTTTCGTTTTAAGAACTTTCTGGGGGAACGTAGTCACGGAAGATGAGTCCGGGTGTTCTACAATAACCAACCCCGGAAAGCCCTACCTTCGAAGCAAATCTAACCTCTGCCAGGAGATGGTAATGATGTACTGTTGGTGGGAATGCTCTACCACGAGCTCCTTAGAGCCGATACAACAGTGATGACTGCGAGCATCTACGCAGTCCAATTGCAAAATTTGAGTGAGGGCAGGTAGCGGAAACGACCATAACAGAAGAATTTTTACTTTCCTCATGGAATTGTTCCCCCACAAGTAGCAAAGTGCCTCGCCAAAAGTTTCACTAAAGTTAAGAAGGTCTTTAAATTGACATTTCCGAAACGCTTAATTGCTTACCTTTCTACGAGTGTAGAAATCTATGTTCAATCAATCTTCATGTTCATCACGTTCCCCTTTTGAGTTTTTTTCTTGTTGACAGTTCTTTTAGTATCGTCATGGATTGTTTATGTTTCGCGTGAATTTCATGTACAAATAAGCCAATAATACGTTCTAATAGCGAAGTCAATTTTAAATGAACGTCGAAGGAGGAAATGTGGACAGCATGTGAGCTTTCTCTGATATTTTTCAAACTAGTTGGAAGAGCGAAAACGAACGGAAAAGAAACAACAGGACGGGAATGAAACGAGGCTCAATCGGCAGGCAGAAGCTCAAGGTAAGAAGCAGAGCCCCTCCTACACGGAGTGACTGAGCAACTTTTATTTACAGCGTGGTGGAAGGAAATATTGACTATGTATAGAAAATGCAGCAGAAGGCGTCGTTAGAAGGGTTTGCCCTGTTGGCGAACCGCCTTTCTCATTTCGAAAAACAAGGATGGATGGCAACTGGAGAAACATCCGTAAGGTAATTGCGAGAGCAGCACTCTCCCCTCCGGATTCCGCCTCACCTGTTCAGTTGCAATGGGAATCCGCACTTGTTTAATTACTGCCTCTGGCTCATCGTTCTTGGCGAATTCGAAGAAAAAACCGCAGTGTCGTTCACCGAAGCCCTAGCACAGCGCATTGACTTGCAGGTAAATCTGCGGTTTTTACGAGGTGCTGCAGGGAAAGGAGGGAAGATATCGAAAGAGGGAACTCTACTGAAAGCCAGGGTTCCTAAAACATCGCCGCTATGCGCGAATGGGCGCCAACTAATATCAAATCGCGCGCCGTCGTTGCACTGCCTGGCTGTGGAGAGGTAGGCCGCATAGGTGGTTCTCGATCGAGTGAGGCGAGCTCTCTGGGTGCAGAAATTCTCCTCAGCAGCTAATCCAGGCCTTGCCGTGAGTGAGCGTAAATGAACATTACGGCGATAATTGGAAAGCCTCATTCGGAGACATTTGCAGGCCAGAGATCGGCGGCCTTGAAATAGACTGCTAATTTTAGATGTTAGAGAATGCCTGGACTCTTTTTATGGGACTGCATGCAAAAACTTACTCGGAAATAGGTGTGCTGGTCACTGACGGCCAGGAGTACGAAAAGTTAGACCTTCCATTTGTCTCTGATAGTTCAAGTAGTCAGGTACGGAGCTGCGTTCATTGACCTGGCCGACCTGGACGACCAGCTTAGGCTAGCTGAGATGCCACCCGCTAATCTCAAGGCGCAGCTCGTGCGGAACCACTTTTGTGCCGTTTGTGTCTGGGGAGTTGACCAGCCGGGCACTCGGCGACGGAATCACGTGAGGCTTTGGTTCGTAGGCAGAATTCACAAGGCGTAAACAATATCGACAGATTAGCATCAATTACAGTGGAGAATCGCCGCTTCATCCTTATTGGAATTGATCAAGTCACATTAACGTCATTTAGAAATTTGTGATGACCCAGAAGCGTAGGAGCTCATGAATATGTTAGCTGCAAAGTAGAGGAAGATTGCTCATATAAGGTTGATTCGCTCGTTGGAGGTGCAGGGGAAATATAGCCAAAAATACTTTCACTTCTCCACTACGTCACTAATTTATTCGCTCGTTAGGGACGTGAAATCACGCAATTTGAAACACGATCTCGTTCCGAGAGAACAATCAGGCTGCTACGGAACTTTGTCACCACAACTGCTAACGCCTCAGCTACTAACGAATGCCGAGAGTGGTCCTACGTACTTGTTCAGCGCACCGAGCGTAATAGCAGGATAATTACTCGCTTTTCGTTTACGGATACCCTTTGCTTCAGCACAGAATTTTGAGCATGTACCTTATCATTAGCAGAAGGAGCGTGTTGGCTTCCTCAAGAGCTCAAGATTGTTTCGCTCCCTCTTTTCGACAAATGGCAAAGTTTCTGGGAGACCTTGTGCTACAGAGGGATATCGCAGGATCATTCCACGCCATTCACCACTGATGTGTATTCGAATTATATAGCAGGGGTGCACAGAAATTTCCTTTTGTGAAAGTTTTCGTTAAATTTCCGGTAAATCGTTAAATTTCGTTAAAAAATACAATTAGGATGCAATCTGTTTTCTACGTTAACTCCGCTTCACCTTCAGCAGGTCAACAGCTAAGCTCAAGGAATGAGGTTAACAAAACGGTGCGCAATGAAAAGTAAACAATTCAATATCAAGAAAGTGTGGACAGCAAAATAAACAAGCCTTCAACCGCCAATTATCTAAAGGATGTCAAATAAGAACAGGTATGTAAGTTGTAAGCTATAAGTTGTAAGTATTGAACTTAAGATAACGGTACTTAGTGGGCTGGCGCTCGTATCACACCGGCAAGGCATCTTGAAATGTGCAATCAGGCAGACAGTGCAGTTGCCCTTTTTCTAGTTCTTTGCGAAACTGTTTTGAGTGATTGTCGTACGAGCATATACAATATCGATGCGGCCACCAGCCCACTAAGTACAGAAATAATTAATAAAATTGGATTCGAGTGCCTGGTGCGTGGAACCAGTCCATTTTCTCGAGGTCGGAACAGTGACACAACGTCGTGTCACACGGTTGCACACAGCCGAAGGGGTGTGACACGTCGCCAACGTGTCACACTTCCAGGAAAAGTACCGTTTTCAAATTTTTGGTCTTAGCGTTTTCCCACGGATCTCTCTCGATAGAGAGCTCTCTTGTTAAGAGGGATCTTGGGCCGCTTGTCGCAGGGCCACGTGGCGCGTCCCCGGGTGGTGGATAGGGAAACGAAAACGCGAACCAAATGCGACCGAGTACTGCCCAGAGACGCAGGTGGGATGCAGGGGATGGACTCCTTGCTCCTGCTTGTCGGGTAGACGCGTTCCCTGTGCGTGGGAGCGGCATGTTCGTGCACAGTGTGCATGGATGTGTCCGTGACTGTGCGGATTGTAACTGTGTCGGCTCAGCCAAAAGCTTGCATTCTGTAGACTAGTAGTACATGTAAGGCGATTCGAGCCCGCCTCGAAAGTCTCACCAAATCCCTTCGGGGAGTCTGGATGGCTGCCCGTAGTTCTTCGCCCGCACGACAGAGCCTTACTAGCTACCTGTGTTGTATTGCATTCAAACACAGCAGCACTAAAGGACCTCATTCCCCTGACCCCGAAAGAGCCCCCCATTTCTGCAGCGGGTGAGGGACGTTCTGCCTGAAAGCGGCGCGGGCAAAGACAGTGCCTGCGGAGCCAATTAGCGTCGACTCGCGCCGTGACACCCGCCGCTTCGCGCTCAGCCAGACAGCCCTCGCCGCAGAGGCGATGCTGACCCAGCCAACTACGGGAGCCTGTAGGTCGACCAGATTTGGTGTGATTACAGTCGATAGAGGGATAGGAGGCTCAGACGACTTGCATTGACAGTCCAGAATATGGGACTGATCTGAACCCTACCATCTTCTATATCAGAATTTCAAACTTCGAATGAGCCAGGAAAGAATCTTGTCTCAATAACCCTTACAACATTTTTTTTTCAGGAACTTTAACTTTCGTTAAATATCAGTTTTTATTTATATCAGAATTAACTACGAGGCATACTTCCAGGCTACTGATGTGAGCTCTACCATCTCCTGTACTAGAATTTCTATCTCTATCGAATGAGCTAGAAATTATCCTGCCCAAATAACCAATAAGACGACTTTTTAAGCGTTGCTTGTTTTCGTTAAATATCAGTTTTTAGTTATATAAGGATTAATTGCGAGAGATGCTTCCATACTACTAATGTAAACCCTACCATCTCCTATACTAGAATTTCGAGCTCTATCGAATGATCCAGAAAAGCACCCTGCCGCAATAACCCTTAAAGAGAACTTTTCAGGCGCTGCTTATTTTTAGCTAGATATCGGTTTTTATTCACATATCAGGATTAAATGCAAGGCATGCTTCCAGCTTAAAATTGCACGAGGATTCCAATTAGATAACGAGAGATCTTTAACAGAAGTTTAAAGCATTAGTTTCAACATGACACCTCTTTAGCATTTCGTAACTGATTTTTCTATGGAACTCCATAATGCACACACCATATATATCGAGACAAAGATTGGATAGGCGCTTCATCAAATCTAACGTTCACCGAGAGTAAATTTCATCACACAATTCTTCAAATGGCTCGTCCAGTCGTTTGTGGCTTCTAGCAGTATTTTGACCTCGCGTCCCACAGGCAGTGTACCTGCATAGCCAATGTCTCCTCCACCAATTAACGAGTTAGGAAAGCCTCATGAAATGCTTCGAAAAAAACTGGAGTACTTCGGTGTTCTTAGGAAGTCCACCTACTATCAAATCGAACTCGTCGGGCAATTTCAGACTGTGAACATGCTCTACACATTGAATGTCGTTTTCAAAAAGGTTGAGCACTTGTGGTGCTCTTAGAAGGTCCCTCGTCTATCTAGTTATATTCCTCGCGCAATTTCAATCTGAAAGCATGCCGCACAATTAATTCTGATATAAATAAAAACTGATATTTAAGGAAAATAAACAACGCCTAAAAGCCACCTTAAGGTTATTTAGACAGGATAATTTCTAGCTCATTCGATAGCGATCGAAATTCTAATGCAGGAGATGGTAGAGTTCACATCAGTAGCCTGGAATCATGCCTCTTAGTTAATTCTGATATAAATAAAAACTGATATTTAGCGAAAACCAAACAGTGCCTGAAAAAAATTGTTGTAACGGTTGTTGAGGCAAGATTCTTTCCTGGCTCACTCGATAGAGCTCGAAATTCTGATATAGGAGATGGTAGGGTTCAGATCAATCCCAATTTCTGGACTGCCACTGCAAGCCGTCTGAGCCTCCTATCCCTCTATCGACTGTAATCACACCAAATCTGGTCGACCTACAGACTCCCGTGGTTGGGTGGGTCAGCATCGCCTCCGCGGCGAGGGCTGTCTGGCTGAGTGCGAGGCGTCGGGTGTCACTGGGCGAGTCGACGCTACGTCCCCCTCCCTTTCTGCAGCGATGGGAAGGACGAGTACGGGGAGGCTGCTAAAATCTCAGGGCCTAACCAGGCTGCGCAAATTGAGAAGGACTAGGATGACAATCTGTTCTTCCGACGCACGCACGCTTGCATCGGAAGCATCCGTCGAGGACCTGATGATGCAAGCCAGGAAGATCAAGTACGAAGTCATCGGACTGAACGGGACGAGAAGACACCATCCCCTACACGCCCCTGCGACTCCGGAGAAGAACTGTTTCTCGGAACATGCGACAACAGGGGAGTAGGCGGCTTTGGTGTCCTCGTCAACACACACTTGGCCATAAACATCGACTCGTACGAGTCTCTGACGAATCGGACGTCTGCGACTGAAGCGATGTGGCTCCGTGCCAGCTTTGACTGTATTCGTCGCGTATGCCCCAACATCCAACAACGACGACGAAGAGGTCGAATCCTTCTACGTGGAGCTGGCGAAGTTCTATAAGGAGGATCACACCTTCTACGAGTGATCGTCGGCAACTTCAAAGTCAAGATCGAACCGCGAAGTTCGTCGGAAGAACTTCACATCGAAACCCACGGTTTGGAGTGGAACGAGCAAGGTGAAAGGCTGTCTGAGTTTATCATGTCTACCAAGACCATCCATGGAAACTCACAGTTCTAGAAACCTCCCTCCCTACGATGGACCTGGGAATCCCCCGGTGGCCAGTTCCACAAGAGATTGACCACATCATCTTCAATCGCAGGTATTGCCTGACCGACGTTTCCGTTGTCCCCAAGTTCTACACGAGATCGGACCACCGTCTCCTTCGCGCGAGGTTCCGGTTTTCGCGTCAAGGAGAGAAGGCCGCGAAGTTCAAGAAGAGGAGTAGTAGAACGACCATCAACTGGGACCTCTACACCTCTCTTGCCGGGCTTTGGGAAGATGCCGTCATGGACAACGTCGATGAGGAATACGACCGCTTCATGCACCATCTCAACGATAGTGCTAAGGGAGCCGAGAGCTTGAAGACCACCAAGAGGCGCCTGTCTCCGAAAACCCTCAAACTTACACGCCAGCGTGGAGCAGCACGAGCGTCAGGCAACTACCTACTGACGTCCGAGCTTGCGAAGCTATGCAGAACGGCGATAAAGTAAGATTTCAAGGAGAGAAGGGCGGAAGTGTTGGCTGAAGCAGCAGAGGCAGGGTTGAGCATCCGCAAAGCCCGCCGGAACTTCTCCAACCTCAAGACCAAGATGACCGCTCTCCGACGTCCTGACCTAAACGTCACCTCTTTCAGAAGGACCATGGAGAAGGGCATCCACGACTTCTACTCCGATCTCTTCGATAGCCACGTCCACCTGCCCCCATGCCATCTTCCGCAGGATGGATACATCGTTCCCTCTGTTCTCCCTTCCGAGATACGACACACCATCTCGTCGGTGAAGAAGCGTGCAGCACCCGGTCCCGATAGGATCGGACCTGAACACCTGAAGAATCTCCCGCCAGCGCTCATCAACACCTTGGCGCAGCTCTTCACACGCTACCGGACGGAGTGCAAGGTTCCATCTCAGTGAAAGACCAGCAGGACCGTATTGCAGTACAAGAAGGGAGACGTGCACGACGTTGGCAACTATCGCCCGATCCCTGCCTGTTGTCCATAGCCTACGAGCTGTCCACTCGAGTCATCCTGAATAGGATCAGCAGAACGCTGGACGAAGGACGGCCATGCGAACAAGCGGGATTTCGGGGAGGATCCAGCACGACCGACCACATACACACCATTACGAAGCTCATCGAAGTGTCGCGAGAGTACAAGCTGCCGCTGGGCCTTACGTTCATTGCCCTGAAGAAGGCATTCGACTCTGTAGAGACTGAAGCGGTCCTCGAAGCCCTGCTCACTCAGGAGTCCTTCGAGAGCTAGACAGTGGATTCACGACCAAGATCTCTCCATTCTACAACGACGTCGTCATCGACGTGAAGAGAGGGGTTCGGCAAGGGGATACCATATCTCCAAAGCTCTTCAGCGCCACCCTCGAAAACGTCATGCGCGAACTAGAATGGGAAGACATGGGAGTGAAGGTCGACGGCCAGCAGTTGCACCATCTGCGCTTCGCTGACGACATCGTGCTCATAACACCAAGCATCAGCCAGACGGAGCGAATGCTGGCCGACTTCGATCGTGTATGTGGGAACATTGAACTGCAGCTGAACCTTACGAAGACGATGTTCATGAGGAGCGGACAAGTTTCTGATGCCCCATTCTCGCTCAACGGAACGAACATCTCCGAATGCTCCAGCTACGTGTGTCTGGGTCGCGAAGTCAATAGGGCCAACGATCTAGCGCCTGAGCTGAGCAGAAGGAAACGAGCGGCTTGGGGAGCTTTCAACAGCGTCGAAGAAGTCGCAAAGAAGACAAAGAACACTCCGTGCCCACCTATTCGACTCCACTGTTCTTCCTGCCCTAACATACGCCTCAGAGACCTGGGCTATACGAAAGCAGGATGAGCACGCGATCAGCGTCGCGCAGCGTGGAATCGAGAGGACGATGCTCGGAGTGACACGACTCACGCAAGTGAGAGAAGGCCTCCGGAGTTCCGAGCTTCGCCGACGTTTGAAGATCAGAGACGCTGTCGCATGGGCCAAGTCGTCGAAAATTAGGTGGGCCGGCCACGTAATGCGATTCGCAGACACCCGCTGGACGAGTGCCATCACCGACTGGATTCCGCGGGATGTCGAGAGAACACCAGGACGCGCACCAACGCGTTGGTCGGACTTTTTCGAGAAAGCCCTGAACGACCGATATGACGTTCTTCGTGTCCCTCGAGCGAGGTGGATCCATTGGACCACTCTGGCACCCGACAGGGACGAATGGAGACGCTGCTGGCGCCCGCCCGAGTAAGTCGATGATCAATGGGACGACAGGTGACAGGTGATACAGAGTTTTTCCTAAAATTGGCAAAAGCTCGTCTAGCGGAGGAAAACTCGACTGTTCCAGGTGGCGAGCGAAAGTGTTGTGTGATAAGCAGCGCCAAGTGAGGATAGGAGAATACCGCCCAGCTTCTGCGGGCGTCTTTAAGCAAAACATCATTCCTGATCCCGTATATGGCTACCGCAGAATGTCTCCCCTCCCTCCTACTGTGTTTTTGCTTAATCCAGTTCTTTAGATCTTTTACACGATTGTTGCTGTTTATTACTCGTTCGACTTAGTTGCTGCATTTTTTGTTGCTTTTTAGACCCTGCTTGAACACAACATGTAATAAATAAATAAATAAGCATTTCATACGACAAGGTTAGATCAGTATCTCCGTGGATTGGATGACGTGCTTGGGATCTCGGTGAAGAAATTTCCAGCTCCAAAATGCATTATTTCCAAAACTTCAAATGCGCCATAAAAGATATGAGAACGGCTCGAAAATATCAAAATATTCTTGCAGATTTCAATAACTTTTTAGAAACACACTCATCGGGAGGATGAGGCTTGCAACTTTAATGAAGACTAAAGGTAAAAGTGATAACTTACTGAGAAAAAATTCCGTTAAGGGTTCCGTTAAATTTCTAAAAATCTCCGTTAAGCCGTTAAGCCAGATATTAAAGAAAAATGCCGTTAATTCGTTAAATTCGTTAAATCGTTAATCGTTAAATGTGCACCCTTGTTATGTACGTCGCCTCGCTATTCCTTGCTTTCGAACCAAGAGCTTCCTCCCCGCTAATTAACCATTTTCGGTTCAATTTGGACACTCTTCAAACCAAATTCGACAGTTTGATAAGAAAGCTTAACGCTTTTGAGATCAAACGGAACACCTTCTGAATTAGAACAAATGTCTTCTCGATTAAACTATAGGCTCCGCTCTCCGAATAAGCTGAAGCAGAATCCTTGCAGAAAGAGTCCTTTAGTTCATCTGCCCTACAAAGTAACGCACTGTTTGTATTTTTAAAAATGTGGTTTTCCAAAGGAAATGACGTGTTAAAGCTTATTTCGAAGCAAATTTTGTGTTAGAAGAAATGATTACGCCATGTACTCGCGTGTTTCTTTTATTCGTGACACAAATTCAGTGTGCATCTCTGACAGAACGGGAGTCGTTGGGCCGTAACTAGACAGGTCGCGGCTCCGGGACACAGCCCAAGAATTGCAAAAGTGGGCGGAGCCATCTGCCTAGCTCGCAGCACCTGGTCGTCTCAGTCATCCTTTCAGGGGGCAGCACGTGCTGCCCGAGCTCAGCAGCACATTCTGCTCACTTTAAAGGGGCACCTTCACATGTAGGCAGCACATCCTGCAGAGCTTGGCAGGATGTGCTGCTCGAGCTAGGGAGCACATCCTGCTCATTTTGAAGGGGCACCATTCCATGCATCCCGCAGCACGTGCTGCACAAATACGCGAACCGAACTTGCGGCTACTCCACTATACTATAACTCCAGAACTAGTCGGTGGAGCAGAAGTTAAGCTAGTAGATAGTGGAAAAACTAGAAGTAGTGGGAGTTGGTCCTAAGAGTACTGTTAGGAACACGAGTAGTAGTGGGAGTACTACCAGTGGTGGAGGAACTAATTTTGAGTGAAGGTAGTGCACAAGTACTGGTGCGCGCAAGTTCGGTTTAGCGTTACATTGCTGAAAATGCTTCTGTGATAAGAACATGATAGAGTTATACCAATCTGTTTACTACCAACTTCATTACATTCGTACAGTAAAACAAATACTACAACGGTTTCAACAAAACTTCACATCTTCAGAAGTACAAGTCATGCAATTAGTGAGTGTGGCGGAGCTTCTGTATTTGATAGTTGCGGTCGCTACTGCGGCATAGGATCGTCTTCGCCAGTCGAGATAGCACTTGTGGTAGGGACTTCTATTTCGAAGTTCTAATGTTTCTGTAAGTAAATTACTTAGGAAAATTAGGCCAGTTGTTTAGCTGGAAGTATAACCAGCAGTAATATTATACTTGGTGTTAGAACGCCATCACTGACGATGCATTGACGTATGTCGGCCCTTAAACATATACAGCGTAAGTTCATTCAACTGTTTGAGCAATCTGGCTTGAATAGCCTCAACTTACATAAAATAATGTACTCGACGATCTAACTCCTTTGCTCCGAATTCCATACTACAGTTGTGCTCACCCAAGGATTTCGAATCACCGATTAAGTTCCAATAGCGACGATTTTCGAGCACTCGATTCGAATACATTCAAAAATCGCTTTTTCGAGCACTCGAAATCGAATACACGAATTCGAATGTTCGAATATTCTTTCGGGCGCAACTAGCGTTTTGGGAGGGAAATCATTTCCTCAAAGCAAATATATTGATGACAAGTGCCCTGACCCACTTGTACGTGGGCTTCGCACTTGCCGGCCCCGCTTGATGTCCGGCTTTCGCTTCGGTAATATGTGGATAAGATCACCCACACTGGGATAAACTGCATCGTCCAATCCAAGAAGTTTTTTGGTTTGGTTAGCATTATAGCATGGCTGCAACAGTTCGTTCGAACCCGTTGCAAACGTTACAAAATTCAAATTTTAGCAAGCAGACTTCTCAATGCGATTGTAACTGATATTCTGTCCTTATCCTCCAAGTTCTCCACCGCTCCAATGGCAGTCCCAGAAGCTTGCGCAACTGTTTTCAGCGTAGAGAATGAACGTTCTGCATTTCTGAGGATAGACAGCAAAACGTGATGCTTAACTGGGCCACATCACCAGATCTTTCTCATATATGGCTGCTTCCTCACTTCTCCTTCTTTTTTCCTTTTCTCTTCTTTATACTTTATATTCACGCCCTTGTAAGCAATCTTGAACGAAACATTGAAGGAATAACACAACTCGCCTTTCGCCACCCCTCTAACCCTCATTTGGGATAAACAGCTGTCAAGACCAGCTACTAATGCATAACCCCTACCGCTTATAATTCCAGATGCATGTTATCAAGTTAGTTTCCACCTACTGAGCTATAAAAGAACACCATAAGCAGCTTCACCGAGTAAAATGTATGCTGCCCAATCGTCGCAGTCGAACTTATATACAGATGTTACGCGTTACCAGCTTCACACCGCAAACAGAATCGCTGTGTATCGGCTTTATCTTTAGCTCAACTTTATCTTTATAAAGAGCAGAAGGAACTTCATTTCATATATAGTTGCAGCCGCAGCTTTTGATCAAATCCAGAAAAACCGAATTTTCGCAGCTTTTTCGGTCTTTCGAAATATCCCCTACAGTGTTAATTATTTGAGAAAGCAAGCACATTATTGAGTTCACCAGCTTAAGCTCTATCAGACAGCAGATGTCAGATATTTCGAAATTCTAAGGAATTTTCCCAAAATTTAATTTTGCTTTCAAAATCGTGCTCCATTGCAAACCGTCGCATGCTCCAATTCCTCAAATTTATAGTTTTTTGAGAAACGGTTGGCACAGTTCGATTCATTTCCTTGAGATCTACACAAACTTGTCAAGTCCGGGTCCAGTGTCCATCGGATCGGTGTCGATATTCCTCTTACTGTCGGCACCCTCCTCTCTCGAAACGCTCTTTTCTCCGGAACCCTCTCCTTCGCCATGTCCGAAAGCCGAACGCCGAACGAGTCTGGAGGGTGATCCACAGCGATCGAGTGCGGCGGGAACCGCACCGCACCGCTGCGCTAGCTCCAGACAGTCTTAGGATTCACCGCGCCCGCATTGGATAGCCGTCATGGCCACTGGACCGTTCTTTCTTGTTTGTTTTACGCTTGATTTCATCTACTCACATCCCGTGAGAGGGCTTTCACTTCTCATCGAGGCTTATCAAGGGATTAGGAGGATACGCACCTGTGCACATGGTTTTCGCTGGGAAGGATTGAAGTGCTGAAACTCTCGTCTCAGCTACCACGTTAGTCAGTGGTAGGTTACTAAGGGCCTAGCCACATATCGGAGGTCGTGTTGAACCATCCCCTTCGCATCTTTTCACTGTATCGCTCTTCATAGCGACCAAAGGTCCGCTCAGCCCTTAGCGTCGAGGATGGTTTGACTACGTGGAGCAGTTCCCGGTGCAATGGGCCACCACACATTCACCAAACGCACAGCAGGACCTTCTTTCGGTGGAGCTCGGGTTTTGACGTCGCTACTCCCAGCTCGCCGCGTTCCAGCTATTGTTTTCCATCTTTACAGTTGTAGTGAAGCATTCGCTTTTCATCGCTGGTAACGCTCTCGGCTGTCGGAAGCACAGCGACTTACTCGGGTTTCGTCAACGCATGAGGCACTGACGAAGGCGATTTTGACGACCACCCAATGTTCTGCACCGACGAGCGATAGTTCATTGGGAGGTATAGATATCAGCGGGTAGTTCTAGTGTGGTTTGAGAAGAATTCGACTTAATGAGTTTGTGCAGGCGCCCTTTGTTCACAGCAGTTGATCTTTCCGGGAGTGGTTTGCCTCAGTTGCCCTTCTAGGCGGAAAGGAACTGCTGATACCATCTTTATTCGGTTAAAAGTGAACCTGCCGGTGATTTCCTGAATGTGCTTAGCCCCAGTCGCTGGGTTGCTGCCGAGCTTGAACTCACTGAAAATGAGATCGCACACTTCTTCACTTTGAATGGTCATCGTTTTAGTGAATAAAACTTTTCAACAGAGCAAGGAAAATTAACGATTCACAATCGAAATGATCGCTAGGAAACAAGCTTTCAAATACGATGTAGTTCATCAGATTTACTTTGAGTTCCAGAAAAAACAAATTGTTACAAAATTTATGACTCAACCTAATATTTACAACCAACCCATTAGGATGAGCCCCGCATTCATTCCAATACTGTTACATAACTTCTTTTACATATCCTGGTGGCGCCCTCAAAGGAAAGTTTCTCCTCTATAACTATACCAGCGTCGGTCGCCGGCTCGGCCCGCGGGCCACGCTAGGGACGTAGCCTAGCTGCGCTCATCCCAAACAACTTCGAATGGGAGAACCTTTCAGCCCACAGCGAAGAAGCAAGCGTATGGCGCAATGAAAGATGAGATCGCGCCACGCACTCCAAAAGTACACCGTAGCTTTTATTTTATTGATAGAGTAAATGCCACTTATGAACCACCAAAGTAGGGGTTTGTGTGTTCCTTACTGATGTATTTATTTTTTAACTTACGCTATCAATCGAATAAAAATCGGGACCTCTTTGAAGAGTGCTCAAGCGATAAATAGGAAGCATGGGTGGGCGGGAGAGACCGATCCATGCGCTCAACCCAGCGAATTTCGAATGGGAGATTTGTACAGCCCACAGCTAAGAAGCAAGCATATAGCGCACTAAAAGATGAGTCGCGCTATGCACTCCAAAAGTTCACCATAGCTATTATGGGATTGACAGTGTAAATGGCACTTAGATGAACCACCATGGTGGGTATATATGTGCTCCTCACTATTGTATTTGTTGTTTAGCTAACGATATCAACCGAACAAAAGAATCTTACAGCTTACAGCAAAGAAGCAAGCATATAGCGTACTAAAAGATGAGATCGCGCGATGCACTTCAAACGACTTGTCAAAGTCTCGCATTGACGTGTTCTCAACGACACTCCATAGGATTTAACTATGCAAAGATAAAAAACCTAAGCAAGGACTCTCTAACCCAACCCTTTATACTCTACGACGTAATTTTTATAAAACGGTAATTTAATTCTAATGCACTTTGAGATACACCAGTGAGATCCAACTAGTTTCTTGAGACCCATCCTCAATCGAGTTATTAGTAAATGCAGTTTTTCACTGTGAGTCCAGGACACAGTCACAATTTCACTGAAGTACCGGGCTAATCTAGACAGGCTTAGAGGTGTTCATCTACTACTTAACTAAATTAAGTATTCCTTGCCATGCTTCCGACATTCATCCAATGTTATCTAAGTATCATTCTAGGACTTTCTTCCATGAGATGTGCTGTTGGTGAGAAATAATAAAGGGTGATTGGGAGGATTGGGAGAACGAAAGCGTGAGTTTTAAAGGCGTTGTGGAAGTGAAGCGAGTTCGAGCAGTCTTTCTGGGATGCGCCACGCATCTAAACAATGTTAAAGCGTAAATGCGAAATGAAAAATACAAGCGTATAAGTATAAGGGAGAGGTCGCAGTTGTCAAAACCTTGTTTGGTGTACGCCGCGTATTCTACCCCACCCTCGTTTGGAAGGATCAATATGGCGGAGCGGCACCGGAAGTGTGAAAACTCTAGTTAGGCGATTTACGGCGCCCTTAGATGGCGCGAGGGGTCACAGAGGCAGGAGAGTGGACTGGCTCCGGAACTAATCTGGGTCCCGACCAGGGCTATGGTACATTTGACTCGTGATAAACCGGTAAAAATGAACGAAAATTTGGAGTCGAGCTACCCTTCGAGTCAGAAGTAACTAATGAACGGTCTCGTGAACAATTTTTCAGTTTTTGGACATTTTCTAAAATGACACTGAGTTAGTATTTAAGGTGAGTTTGTTCTGTAACTGCATGGCCAAAATGTCCTCTAGGCCAGTCGAAATCCTACCTATGGGAGACTATAAGGTGTTTTCATAGGCCTCCAATTACCTATATTTCTTTCTTCAAAGAAACCATTTTATGCCCACTTTAATGCATCAAAAGTGTACGGCTAACTAGGAAGAAGTGTCATATGGGCAACTTTGGCAGCGTACAATTGCTAACGATTTCAACCCTAAATGTTCCAACTTCGCAGCATAATTTCCACTCTCGTCTCCAACGTAGCAAAAGAGTATAAGCACATACAAGCTTGATATGCTGAAATTAGAGTCCTCCAAAGCGGAGACATTTTCTAAAAATAATAACACTTAAATTGTCGGAACCTTTAAGAAAGTAGATCGTTGTGATCGTGAAATACTACGAAATCTAGAAAACCATGTGTGACTATGTATTTAATAGAGAAACTATGCTTTAAAAGCCGAATCTCTTTCTTCATTAGCCACTTGGGAGCTGTGGGTGTAATTATCTCCAGCGAGCACAGGGGTCAGCCGCGCCGGGCAGAAATTAGGTCACTGAACTACATTTCAGGCGCTCGCTATGCGCTTTTCAGCTCATCGGGAAGAGGGCTCGGTGCTGATAACGAATATGTGTTTCAATTTACAATGCGCTCAATTTGAAGAGCGCTACAGAAAAGCGACGGAAAAGGCTTTTTTTCGCTTTTTCCGCCCAATGACCAAACGTTAAGGCCGGTGTTGTACAGCTAGTCGTCAGCAACACAACAGCTAGCAACAATCAAAACAACATCCGTCACAACTATAATAGCTATCAATAAATCAGAAAAGGGCGCAAAGCGGATCTTGGGGGGAGGGGTCACTTAGGAATGAAGGAATGAAGGTGTTATGCGCCTAAGTAGGAACGCACATTAATTCATAATAACATCAGAAGTGGCCTATCTCACTTCACCACTAGGTGCTGCAAGCAAAACTGAAAGTGGGACTAGAATTAGTAAACAGCAGCTTGGTAGCTCCTTACTTCGACCCCACTGTGGTCCAAGTCATCGCTCAACGATTTGGAACACAGACCCATAAGCTCCCAGCTTTTGATCATTATTGGGGCTTGAAGGGAAGTCTTTGAGTTTGGAATGTCCAAGAAAAGAAATTCCTCCCGGAATGTCTCTTTCGCTAAAAGATAACACGGAAAACGTTTCGCTATTCAAGGCATTATGGATCGAAGGGTATCAGAAGTGCCATGGAGCAAGACAGGGCGGGAGGACTCGCCGAGGAAGCTACGAGCAATTCCTGACTAGGGCGGCTGCAAAGTTCTGATGAAACTCCCCAAGCGCTCACAAGGGAACTGTCTGAACGATACGCCGGAACGGCAAGAACGAGTACTATAGGGAGAATCCCCGTCCTCCAAACAGTAACAGAACATGTTTTGTTTTTGCCGAATCCTTGAGGCAAACGAGTAGGAGGGTGTAATGGTTAAGGGTCCGCAGAGCGAACTCTTCACGGCAGCGCAAGATCCTGGTGTCGTGGACTGGGTGGCGCGGAGGTAGAGGGCACGCCTTATGTTCGTGAGATCTAGGGTTCGGTTCCCACGCTACGTGAATTTTTTGCACTTTCACCATAGTATCGGATTTTCATATAGATTTCCATATCTGAACTTGTGTTTGGCTTCACAGTTCCTGCCCAGTGGTACTCCGCTGCAGCCCAAGCCTGGAATCGCGATACAGTCCACTTCCCCAGTTCTCAAACTTGTATAGTATCGCGCTTTTGCACTTTTATCATAGCATCGGATTTCCATAGAGTTTTCCATATCTGAACTTGTTTTTGGAGTTTGCTACGGTAAGATGTTTTTATTACTTATTAATTGTCGACATCTCGTAAATCACCAGCAATGTCCGAAATGTGCCAAATGCGATTTTGTATGAAGCTTTTACTCCAATAAATTGTTTTGATTGTCAATGTAAGAAATTTTGACACAGGAACAACATGAAACAGCGGCAAAATGCCAGAAAAGGCTTCAAATGCAATTTATTAGTGTCGGTGAGGTGAGTGTCACCAGTGCACTCGCAGTGTAGGAGGGGACCAAATGATCTTCAATTTGACCTACCACCTCGATCAATATTCTCGCTTCTGTTATGGCTACAAAGTCGCGCGGTTATAACAAGCTTCTGTCGCCAACACTGACTCTACAGTGTTGTAACCCTCGAGTGGTCATTCACTTATTGACACTGAAGTGCGGATCTCCACTGGATGCTGTCCCTTCGAGAGACGAAATGAAGCTGGCGGAAAGGATAGCAAGTATCCTACAGGATTTCGAACTGCGACAACTGGAAATCGAGGAAGTGGAAAGTTGGAGGTAGTGGAAGAAGAGGTCCAAGAGTTTCAACCAGAAGAGGATTATGCCGGAGTCACGATACCACTAACCAGTGAAGGCATTATCACGTTTTTGTGAGGACAGATCGTTTCGGAGGGAAAGGTTTGGCTATGCTAGAATTGTTATACTATACAAGTTTGAGAACTGGGGAAGTGGACTGTATCGCGATTCCAAGCTTGGGCTGCAGCGGAGTACCACTGGGCAGGAACTGTGAAGCCAAACACAAGTTCAGATATGGAAATCTATATGAAAATCCGATACTATGGTGAAAGTGCAAAAAATTCACGTAGCATGGGAACCGAGCCCTAGACCTCACGAACATGAGGCGTGCACTCTACCACTGCGCCACCCAGACAACGAGACCCGGATCTTGCGCTGCCGTGAAGAGCACGCTCTGCGGACCCTTTACCATTACACCCTCGTACTCGTTTGCCTCAAGGATTCGGCAAAAACAAAACATGTTCTGTTACTATTTGGAGGAAGGGGATTCTTCCTGTAGTACTCGTTCTTGCCGTTCCGGCGTACCGTTCAGACAGTTCCCTTGTCAGTCTACAAGCTGTCCCCTCTCTATTGAAAGGTTCCTCTCTGCACGCATTGTACACGGCGCACACCAAAGTTTCGCTGGGAGATTGGAGCTAATTTTGAGTGGAGTAGCTGGAAATTTCTCATAACATTCTCCAAACGTTCACTCTACAAGCTGTCCCTCCCACTCGATTGATAGGTTCGATTTTATATGCATTGTTCACGGCGCACTCCAAAGGCTAGCTGGACAGTCTTAGAGCAATTCCTGACTAGGTCGCCTGAAAAGTTCTGATGAAACTCCCCAAGCGCTCAGTCTACAAGCTGTCCCCCCCCCCCCCCCTATTGAATGGTTCCTCTCTGTACGCATTGTACACGGCGCACACCAAAGTTTCGCTGGGAGATTGGAGCTAATCCTGAGTGGAGTAGCTGGAAATTTCTCATAACATTCTCCAAACGCTCACTCTACAAGCTGTCCCTCCCACTCGATTGATAGGTTCGATTGCATATGCTTTGCTTACGGCGCACTCCAAAGACTAGTTGGACAGTCTTAGAGCAATTCCTGACTAGGGCGTCTGCAAAGTTCTGATGAAACTCCCCGAGCGCTCAGTCTACAAGCTGTCCCCCCCCCCCTCTATTGAATGGTTTCTCTGTGTACTGAAGGAGTTATTAGCACACATTGTACACGGCGCACACTAAAGTTTCGCTGGGACAGATTGGAGCTAATCCTGACAAGGGAGGCCCATGAACTTCCCCAAAAGATTCTCAACGTGACCTATATGGTCTTATAGAGCATCGGACGAGGATCACAGAACTGTGATTCGTTTTTGCTTCGGGCCACTGGGTGGTCCGAAAATGGCAAAAAATGGTACCAGTTCAGGGCGGGCTGATAAGGCAAAAGTGACACCTAGAATGGCACTGTCGTGCTCAGAACTTAACTTACAAAAGGTTTGGAGCTGAAATTAAAGTTTGATTATAGTAATTTCCTACGATTCCTAGACGAAGCTGCAGTGTACATTGAAGTGATTCATTCGTCGCTGCCAGAGTTAGCGACTGGATGGCCGAGTGGGTAGCGAGGCGGACTTGCCGGAGGGGGTCGAGGGTTCGAAGCTCGAAGTGGGTTTCTGCGTCTCTGGGTGGATTGTTAGCATTTTTGCAAATGAAGACTCCATTTTGCTTTGGTCGGGTACCTTCTTTGCCTCCTAACCCCGCTTTCAACCTGTTGTTAGATGTGGAAGAAGCTGGTTTTGCTGTGTGAAGGATATTGCGCGTCCATTAAACGATGCTTGGCTCGCTGAGGAAGGTCCTGATAGATGCTATCCCCATATGACCTCTCTGGCATGTTGTCAATTACTTTTGGAAGTATTTCTCACTGTCACCTCATTCGTGAACACGACCGACAACCACTGACTTGACCCATCAACAAGACAGGCTCATTGCTCTTCGGATTTCTTTGTAGACTGCTTTTTATTCATCTCGCAACTTTTACTATTTCAGTCAACTGTTAACCAAGTACAGCATACTTTGTCCACCTCATGGCATTTATCTAGTTGTGTATTTTTTCCTGACCACTCTCCTATATACTCACGAGAGACGGGTCGGGGGCATTGCCGATAGAAGCACTTGCACTCACTCCCTCTACTCTAGAGGTCGAGAAAAATTTCCGTCCAAAATTCATCTGTAGGGTTATTTGGGATGCAGAGCACCAATCTGGCAACTAATTTCGGTGAATCTATAAATTACAGAAGGTTACAATGGATATGTGTAAGTTAAAGGAGTATACGCAGAATAAGCAGCACTGCCGCCTGTCACGACTCCAAAGGTCGAGGAAAGGTCGAAAGAAAAATTTTCGCTCAAACATCGCTCAGGGGGTTACTTGGGGGCTGATCACGGATATGACTTTTATTTTTAAAATTTCGGTCGATTACGGTAGGTTACGGTAGGTGTGGGTGACTAAAGCTGTGCACGTAAGTGGGATCGCTTCCTTGTCCAATGTTGCCAGACATATTTTCCAACCCTCGACTTCAACTTAGATGGAAATTAGTACAAGCAAAGTGGTAATTTAGAAAAAAGTGACAGATTCGTGATCAGCAGCTTAAATAGTTCCCGATAAGGCAATTCCAGGTGCCATTTACGCCTTATCAACCCGCTCTGAAGCGATACCTTTTTTTGCCATTTCCGGACCATCCAGTGGCCCGAAGCACAGTTGTGTGATCCTCGTCCGATGCCCTACAAGACCATATAGGTATCATTGAGAATCTTTGGGGGAAGTTCATGGGCTTCCCTTGTGAGTGGGGTGGCTGGAAATTTCTGATAACAATCTCCACACGGTTCGAAATAGTCTTGAGGTATTCGCATTTCCCAGTAAGAGAAGTAGAAGCGCAGTGGACATGCGCTCGCCCACTCGATTGATAGGTTCGATTCTGTGTGCATTGGCACGGCGCACTCTTGGAGCATTCCTGGTATGGCAACGGGGGGTCGAGCGTTCTAACCCCTCGTCCCCCTTGCCCGCCCACCCCCAACCCTGGGCTTGCTCGAGAGTCAAGTGGCTACCTTGCGAGATAGTGGAGACGCAGACATTTGCCACGCCTCTGTTTAAAGGACGGGGTAGAACGCCACACCGGCATGGCAACCCACTGGCAACGTACACCATGCTTGAGATACTCCGAGAGCACGCATGCCCTAGGAAATAAGCTGCTCTAATCGCAAAAGCCCGCTCCAGTCATTTTTGGGCCACCCACGGCGAAAATGTGGGTGTTCGGGTAAAGTTGTATAAAAGTTTGTGAAGATCTCGAAGAGGCAAATCGAATGGTGCCAACCTTTCTTCAAAAAACCTTAAACTGAAGGAGTTATGAGCATGCGACGCTTTGTGACGCTATTTTTGCGTTTTTCGCCCAGTTTTGACCTTGCGGTGCGAGCGGTATTGTATTTCAACCCGGAAGAAGCTCTTTTCCATTTCGGAAAAGATCAGTATGATTTTAAAAGTGTTAAGCTTGCAGCTGACTTGTAACGTGCACTGCTGAGGTTTCAAGAAAGAAAGGAATGATGTCCGACGTCCCGGATTTTTGTTTGTCGAAACTTACGAATTTCCCACTTGAAAATTTCCACGCTTCGTCTCCAACTCTATCAAGTATCGAATCAAGTATGAGAGTGCACACGTTTTCCTCCGAAGACGTTACCGAGTGCATTTCGCCGGCACACCGCTCATATCTGTAGGTGAATCTCGCTGAAGTGGGACAGATCTCGGCGACCGATTCGGCTAGTTCGTTATGCGCTTCTTGCTGACGCCGGCTGTTCGGAGGTACTCTCCTCTTCCTAGGTTTAATCCCTCAGTGATGTAAGTCAACTACGATTGCAGTGCAGCGCTCTATGTCGGTTCAACGCTGTTCTGCTCCTTGGTGGGAAAGGTGGTCGTGACCCGCTTCTTCTTCGACTATCCCGTCGTCATTCTCATGCTGCAGATGGCCGCCACTCTTTTCGTCATCGAGGTGCTCAGGTGCGTTGCGTAACAGACCCAGCTTCAGCTGCTGGAATACACTAGGCCGTCATGCTTACCAGTTCGAAGACTATGCTTGAAGTTGATTAGTGTATTCATTCAACTTAATTTTTAGTGGTCAACCAGAGGAATACCGTTCTTGCGCTTAGCTCGCGATGTGAAAACGTGCATTCTCCAGATCATTGAAGGCGCATACCCACACCAATCTCTAAATAGTCTGTTTTTGAGCGACGGTACCCCGCTGAGGATTGTGGAGCAAGGGGACGGTTCCGTTTTTTTTTCAAGGGTTGCTTTACTGCAATTTTTGTCATCTTCTACCTGTTGTTTGCTCTGCCTGGAACTTTAAGATGTTCCACGCTCATTCTCTTAAAGCGATGTAACGCGTAGCATCGGGCTCTCGAGGTTGCTATGCAAACATAAGAACCAACAGAACCGTTCGATTTTTCTATTCAAATCGCTCATGCTTTCCATAATACCGGAATCATTGGACTGACAAGATTGTGAGATCAGAGACGGGAATACCGTCCTACCAAATGGTGTCCGTCAGCCTTCTGACCGAAGTGATACGTGCCCCTGATCCCTTCTCGAGTAGCAACTTAAATATTTAGCATCCATCGACGGACATTGAGCTATGTTAACCAGTAATACTTCAGGAATATGTTGTTGCAGGATGCTTTGTTGCGATCAAAACTCTTGCGCCGGGCGCGAAACTTCAAAAACACTCTGTTCGTAGCACGGTGGTTTAATCCAGTGCCAGCCCTGACGATCGCATTTCAGGGTGCTAGGAGTGGTTAAGCTCTCGCCGTACTCTTTCGAAAAGGGTCGCCACTGCTTCCTGCCATCAGTTCTGCTCTGCGTGGCCCAATGGCTAACAGTTGTCGCCTTCGAAGGCATCGGAATGCCTTCGTTCGAGTCCGTGAAGAGGTGAGCGAGCAGAGTTGTCATCTACTGCCTCCTCATTTAAAACTGAATACACATTGCCAAATAACGCGTCACTATTGCCTACAGCTGATTTAACGGAAATTTGACTAATTTTTCTAGAACACCAGCTGTCCTTATTGTTAGATGCAAAGAAATTTCAAGATCAAATAGCATAATTTAAAAAGCGCCACTTTATAATGAAGAGTGTTAAGATCTGCAATGGTCCATCGTATACAGAGTTTTTCCCTTTAAGAAGATGATATAAGGACGGAAGGTGATCTGCGAGAGCAGTTTTCCATACCTGAACTCGCGACTTTTAGGATCACGCCGCTAATAATTCTTTTGGGAGCTAATGCGATGTCTCGTCAAAGCCGCGTCGACCATATTCAGCTGGCCGGAATCGCTGGAATCTCGTTCACCTCTCTTCTTGCAGGTAAACCTGCAAACTTCTACTAACTTTTCAAAACGACGATTAGACCCGCCCTAAATAAGGAGAGCCAGATTTGGATGGGAGAAAGCACTCGCACCACATTCGCTGGCCGACACAACCCATTGCAGGTACCAAGAGCCTAAACAGATTACTTATAACAAGACCTACAGCGGATTAGCGGAGGCCAAGCGTCTGGTTCGAAGCCCGGAATAGAACGCCTTGATCACCATTGTTTCTTCTTTGAGCCTTCTTACGTCCATTACTAAGAAACTGCTCTTAGATACTTTATAGAATAGGAT
>OX375865.1:59672824-59766601 GCA_947359475.1 Heligmosomoides polygyrus bakeri | reverse complement strand
TATAGGGCTTGGGGAGTGGGTGTCATTTTGCAATACCGCTAAATACCACATGCATTAATCCACGTAATTAGGAATGTTTGTCGAACTGGCACGATGCATAACTCGCGTTGGAGAAATTCTGAAGTAGGCGGATGTTTATCTGCTTCTTGACACACATGAACTAATCCCGTGCAAACCCCCTCTTGAGGCACCAACCGTCGAATGAAGGGTGATAAATACTAGAACTAACGCTTGTCTAATACACAAGTGCTCCGACACGCCTAAAGGCGTGTTTCGCACTTGCGCGCTTCGCGCGACTTTGCAGCATCATTGACCTATGGAAAGTAGTTTTTGTAAAACTTAAAATTCGCTAACATCTAAGACCTGCTGCGTGTTTTATCGGCATCAAGCCGTTCGCCATTTCGGTACCTTCATCATAGACATTCTCTCCGGACCGTCCATTGGTTTGCTCTGCGCAGTACTTCTGTCCCTCAGGTTGCTCTTCCGCAACCGCTCACATGCTCAACACCTAGCGTTTCCGGGTATCGTTGACGTCTCTTCCGAAGCCAGGTTCCCCCTCACTCGTTTTTTTACTGGATCTAATTGCTGGTCCGCCTTTACTGGTCTTCCCTTCCCTCTTTAGTTCCCCCACCCTCCTGGTCCCAACTCCTGGCCCACTTTTTTGTTTTCACTTTTACCCCCTACTGATCTCTTCTTGCTGGTTTTCCCATCCTGGCCCCTTCTCTTGGTTGTACCTTTCCTTCCTGCTCGCTCTCCTGGTAAACCCTAGAGGTTCCCTTACTGACCTTCTCCACCACATCCTTAGTGAGCCTCCCATGCTAACGGCAGACGTCGGTGACACATATTCAGAATCAGTACGCTTGTTGCGCGACATAGAGAGCCCATGTTCTGGACCCGGAAGCTCAGAAGACCCGCCTTCCGAATTAAGAAGCTCAGAAGCGCGCGCAGTCGCCGCTATGTCGAGCCTGATGGCTATGCATATGGCAGATTCCTTGTTTCCCGTATGAATTCCCTTTCGGCTCCCTTCTTGTTGGTTCCTAGTCCTGGTCCCGACTCCAGGTCCCTTCTTCCAGGCATAGAACCCTTCCACCTCGGAATCCTCCTTACTCTCTCCCCAATTAAGTAGCTCTCCCACGCTCACACACGACGACGGCGAGCGAACACCCATTGCGTGTCATCGATGTCACATCTTCTAAATCCGTACTCTCTTACTGGTAATGGATCCCCTTACTGACCCTTTTAACTGCTCCCCCCCCCCCCTGATAGTAAACTCCTTACTGGTCCCTCCTCAATGCCTAAACTCTTCTTGGTCTCACCTCCTGGCCTGCTTCATTGATCCCCCTGTCGCCCCCCCCCCATCCCGATGCTTCCTCCAAGTCGCTACCTCCTGGTCGCTGTCAGTTCTCCACCCTCGAAGTCTCCCTCATACTCTTACCCCTTTAAAACCTCCACACACTTTTGCGGCAGCCGCGTACGCGGCAGAGGCCAGAACAGCCGCGTACGCGGCTTCCACTGCCGCGTGCTAGAGTTCACGCGGCACTCCTCCCGCTCGCTCAATCATCTCGGCAATGCGGCAACAATGCCTTGAAGGATTACTGCCGCTGCCACCGCGTCTGCCGCGTAGGCACATCAGCGGCAGGCCGCGCGAGGCTAGTTTTGCCTCTCGCGGCGACTCTGCGTCTCTGCCCCATGCTTAAAGATAGGGCTGCCGCGTTGCCGCAAAAGTGAGCGGAGGACTTTAGTGGTCTTCTTATGCTAATGGCACGAAGTCGGCGGCACGGCTTCTGAATCTGGACGCTCAGGAACGCGCGTAGGTGCTGTTGTGTCAAGCAGTAAAAGGATGCGCTTCCCATGCTGCAACAATTCCCACGTTCAATGGGAAATTTTTACCGCGCTGTGGATGATACAGCGTACCTCACTTACGATTAGATTAGATCATTCGACCGCTCTCGCTGTGGGTGATGCGGCGTACCTCACTTAGGTTAGATCATTCGACCGTTCTCGCTGTGGGTGATGCGGCGTATCTCACTTAGATTAGATCACTCACGGACAAACTCTTTTATATATAGGTGGTGATGCTGCTATATGTATGTCATTGGAAGAATATATGATTTCAAAATTTGTTCTGCGAAAGACCACGTGGAATCTGGAAGCAACCCACGCTTAACAACTATGAAGTTTGCTTCGAAAACGTCCGACTACCCATCAGCAGTGTGCGTAACTACGACTTACGACATTTTGGGCCGTAAACCGTAAATCAAGCACATTAGCAAGCACACAGATTAAGTTCTCTCACTTTGCACCGCATATAAGAGTTCAATACTCAAGCTTGCGTCAATGCGTGTGTTGTGAAATGGCATACATTTTCACTCTCATTTTCGTGTATTGTTTTTTTATATTTTTTCTTTTACCGGACGTAGGGCGGCCTACTAGTGGCAGTAAACGTCTGGTTGGGAGCTATACAGCATCTTGACCGCAGTGGTTATTCTTTTCAACTTTGATCCTTCGTTTCGTCGCTTTACTTCGGCAAGAAATGGTCTGAAATATAATGAAGAGAAGGACAGTAGGATATGATTTTGTTTTCAGAACGGATTCTATGAAGACTGTCCGCTCTCAATCACATTTTCCTCCCAAGTGTGATCACGGCTCTGTGTGGAGACGAACATATACAGGTGTTCCCACACGTTATCGCGTACGCCCACTTAATCAATATGCACGCGATAACGTGTGGGAACACCTGTATATGTTCAAAAAATCACACTCGGAAATCACACTATGTAATATATAGTGTGATTTCCGAGTGTGATTACCACTCGGAAATCACACTTAATCAATACGCGGTCTCACGGCATTCTGCGCATGATCCTGATCCGTACCAGGATCAGGATCATGCGCAGAATGCCGTGAGACCGCGTATTGATTAAGTGCGTTGATGCGTTGCCCACTTACATATCACTTATTGGGTGATCTGGTTCCAAGGTTATGAAGTCGCTGACAATCGCCCTTGGTTAAGCTTAAAGAAGCCAGCAGGCTGGCAGATGCCATAGTGTTCAAGACGTCCTTTGACCTTGATTTCTATCACTATGACGGACAACATGACACACGGATTAACTGAATTGTATATAGATAAGAGTTTTGGAAAATGCTTTCACGCACTATTCACATAATTATTTTCAATTCAAAAAGTAGAGAAAGTATGTGTTGGATAGCACCTTTCATGCGCCACACCTTCAGAATCTATATGCATCTTTATGCATTTAAAGTACAGCTCTATTTTTAAAATTGTGTCAAATGCTGATTGTATTCATAACAACATATATCTAGAAGGGCTTCGGAATAGCACTAAGGAGGCAGGAACATCTATTTTCCTGGCGAGACCGGTTAGCTTGACTTTTACAAAATCTCACAAGCCTCAGCCAATAGGCAAGCCACGCCTTTAACATTTCTAAAGGGTTGGAACCAACACATCAAGTTGTAATACTTAACTTCCGATGGCTTGGAATTCAACCGGAACTTAATATCGCTCGATTTTTACCACATTGCGAGTTGAGCTTTTATCTGATTTTATCCGGGTTCTCGGATTTTGAGCACCGCGTATTTCGGATGATTTAGATGAGAGGGATTCACCAGGTATCCTTCTCTTGTCGGTTCACCACTGAAGTAGAACACACCAGTGCTGTGTAAAAGCTGTCGCGTAGGGCTGCTTCACAAGCTGACCCCAACCGCAAGCCACTTTGCGCGGTCAGAACTAAACATAGCATTAAGACCCAATCGAGCGACTACCCATTGAATAGTGAGTTGATTATGCACCATGAAGCCTTGTAAAGGGCTATTAAATTTTTACGAAACTGCTCGCAAGAGATCGCTCGAGAGAATTCTCTACAAATGTTTGCAAAATCTACCCCCAAAAGTCATATTATCAACGGCGGGAGCTCTGCAGCAAGACGTGCTAACATCCTTTTATCCGTTTTTTATCCGATTTTATCCAATCATTGCGTTTTTCAAAACCCCGATCTTCGGATGATTCAGTTGAATGTAATTTTCGAAACCCGGGGTTTTCGAATGATCCAAGTGATGCGCCAGTTTTGAAAATCCCAGATCTTGGGATGATTTAGATTTTGGCCGAGCCGGATTTCGGATAATCCGAAACCGGATAAATCCGACCGGATATTCGAAAATGTATGATTCGGGTCTAATGTCTAGTATATATATATAGTATATATATAGTATATATACTATATATAGTACATATATATATACTTATAAAATCTTATAAAGGGTCACCTAGGACCTAGGCGCTTGATGAATACCTCCTCTTTGACGCCCAATCAATTAATGGATTGACTTCGTTGTTGGTTTCAGCATGGTCTTGCCAATTTCTTCCCATTTGTTACTTGTTTGATCTTTCTTTGTACTTTCTTTTTACCTGCTTCTGCACTATCTTGTTGTTGGCGTTTCGACGATAATGTGTGTATCTCTTTTATTTCCTCTCCCCCATATGGGAATACCTTCCTAATTTATATATATATATATATATATATATATATATATATATATATATATATATATATATATATACCTCCTCTTTGACGCCCACAAAAACAACGATGTCAATCCATTAATTGATTGGGCGTCAAAGAGGAGGTATTCATCAGGCGCCTAGGTGACCCTTTATAAGTTTTTTTAGGGAAGAATGACTGAAAGTGATGATGACTTTCTTGCTTAGGCCAAAGTAATCGGCGAAGACACGGTTAGTGAAGAACATTTTCTGCAATTTAACCTAGCCCTAGGTAAAAAAGGTTTGCGATGAGATACCCCTGGTAGGAAGAAAGCCTCACGTTAAGAAAAGACCCTAGCTGTAAACCAGTTTGCCAGTGCAGTATTTTGTGAAACATCAGCAAATCGAACTTACGCCTTCTAGATTCAAGAGTTTGCAAATTGTGATTGAGGTTTCTTCCATGAGTGGTTGGTGTGTTTTCGTAGTTGAACTACATTGACCTGATCATGTATTTCTGAGTGAAGCTGTTCTGAAGGTTCTCACTTTTTTTCGATACGTTTGCGCATATATGGGTTACACACAACTGTCTGCGACCAACGGTTAAACAAATGACTTATAAGCTTGAAGCAGAACAGCAGAGTTTCTCCTTGATAAAGAGCGAAAGGTGCGGTACATAACAACAGATGCCTTGGATGCAGCCGCAAGGTTTGTCAAAGCTAAGGCCACGTTGAATAAGAAACCCAAAAACCTGTTCGATCTTCTAGATTACTGACATACCCAAACGATAGCTATGTTCATTAAAGGATTCTTACTTCCTAGATGAACTTTTCCTCAGAAAGAGGAAAAGCCAATTCGAGGGACCAGCTGTTAACTAGGTCGATTCCTCTCTGATGCATGTCGTTGTCATCAACGATCTTCAAGCACTTGTAAATCTTTAAAATCATCTGCAAACATAGTGCATTTAGCATCGAAGAAGCAGGCTAGGCAACTCATAAGTATATAAATATTAAATAAAGTCGGCGAGATGACATTGCCCTGTGGAACGCCAGAACGGGGCGCAGAAAGCTAGAGTTGACACGTACCATAAAAGAACGATCAGAAAGAAAGGCCTTATCCAGAGAATAATTTTGATATGAATTCAAACAATTTGCGACTTATGGAGGAGCAAGTCATGGTGTTCCTTGTCGAAGGCTTTGCAAAAATCAAAATATAAAACGTCTACCTAGGATCCCTCGTCTAAATCGGCAGATTAAGATGATTTAAAGAAGTTTCTTGAAAACTCTAGAAAAGATGGATGTGATGTTGATGGGACGATAATTACTTGGACAAGTGTCAGGCGCCTTCTTCAAAATGGGAGTCACGAGGGAGTTCCATCATTCGAAGGGTGGGGCTAGTACACAGGAGGTCTTCTCAATAAAGGTGAACTGAATGCGTATCAGAAGAGGAAATGAGCCAGCATGATAGCTTCTTAAGGATGTCAACAGCAAGGAACCACATGGAATCGGCCATAGAAGGAAAGATAGGTAGCCGCCATTGGATTGTGCCAAGAGAATTCGGAGTAAGAAAGCTCAAATGTGTCTGCCAGCATCTCGGCCTTCTCACTGGCTGTCGAAGCAGTAGCTCCATTGCCGGAACTAAGACAAGGAATGTCAGCCCTATTTTTAAGTCGCTTGCTTAACAATCTGTAGAACGAACTTCTATCTTTGGACCGCATAATGCGCTTCTCCTACTTCGCACAGCTTCTTGTGAAAAACAACGTTGAACCTATTAAAGATATCCCAGTCATTTGGAGAGCGGACACCATAGCAGTTTCCCAAGCCCAATCTTTCCAACGAGCCAAAGAGGTGAGGTGTCGTGGTAACCGAGTCCTCTGCGATGGTATTTTGACCGTAGGTATAAAAAGTTCCATACTGTGTTGCAGAATGGCTAGGAATAGTTTGTGTTTGTCAGTAACCGAAGACACTGTGTTGAACGATCCAAACCATTCAACACCACTAAGATAGGAAAACAGGTGTGTGAAGTTAGCATCGTTAAAATTGCGCGCATAAACAAACTGAGATTTCATCAGCCAAAATTTAAGAAGAATGCAGTTGAAGAATGGTCACTACTGCCAACAGGATGACAGTCAAGTTTTTGATAATAGATTTATCATTGCACAACACAAGATACAGGGTGTTTTTCTTAAGGTCTTACTGGTAACGTATTGGGCTAAGTAGTGCTCCGCACATAGTTTCAGGAGGAGATTGGACAAAGAACAGGTGGCTTTAGGTCCATCGCTGGAAGCCCACTTGACGTCGGGCATGCTAAAATCAGCACAGACAACGCGCGTTCGATTGGACCATACAAGGTCACTTTATAGATTTTCAACATTTGCATAGATAAGGCAAACGTACAACTTGGTACTTTGTAGATGACAACAAAACGAAGTAGACTATTGTTACCGTGAAAAATAGAGCAGGGCATAGAGACCTTCGCACCAAATAAAGCTACACCACCACCACGTTTGCACTGGCGATCACATCTTATCATTTTACACTGCGGAGACCATTTGCCAAGGATATTTGCGCTGTCTATCTTATCATCAAGCCATGTTTCAGATAAAGCGATAATGTCACTCATTACCAGACAAGCCGAAAAGAAGGGATTCACTATTTTTGATTAATGATCTAATATTAGCGTAGAAACATTTCAAGGATTCACTAAAATTCCGGTGAAGCCCTCCTAGTTTGACGCACTAGCAACAATACACGAGCAGCAAAAGTAGGAGGAACAGGAACGGTGCAGTTGGAGGCAGTTTTTGGATTATGAACGACAGAAACAGCAGAGAAAGGGAGCTTGTAGATGGTGGACGCGTTTGGCGCGAAGCTTTTCTCTTTCCGACTCGGGAAAAGAAAGCCTGAGGAAACTTTTTGCGGGCTGGAAATGTGCCAAATGAATGACAATAGCTTCCGATATAGAGTATCGTTGCTTTAAGTGAGCATTTTCATGTCGTAGAGACTTAGCTTCGCCAACTAGATCGTTAAAAGTATTTAAGACCGCTTGCATGCGTTTGCGGTCTTCAACTAAATACGCTAGAACAGTCCTCAGGTGAACTGGAAGTGAGCAATCGTTGACCAAGAGCTCGAACTAGCGCTCAAGACCAGGAGATGGCACGGGAGGACTGTTAAGATTGATACACGGTCTCTTCATTCCACGCGATCACTGAATGGATGAGTCGGTAACAGGGTTCCCGAAAAGAATCGGTAGTGACCCAACAGACCTGCGATGGTGGCTAAGAGCTGAAGTAAAGTGAGCCACCCAGCCACTAGGGGAGTATTGATAATGTAGACCGCAATGGGCAGTGGATAGTCGGGTATGCGAAACAATCGACGAACTCAGATACTCGAAAGTACGTCGAAACAATGGACCTTATCTGATGGCGTTGAAGAATATCTTTACACACCGCCAAACGGGTGTTCACCAATCGTCGTGGAGAACGCGGACAGTGGTTCAGGAATGCGTAGAAATGCGAGTAGACGGATCGGAATAGCAGGCGGGCAGCAGCGGGTGGATGGACGACCGCACGCGCGCCGAGCAGATATCCGAATGTCGAAGTGGAAGTAGAACTAAAAAAGTAAGTAGAAAAAGAAATAGAACTAGAGAACTTTAAAATGATGGAAAGTCTTGCTCGGATTTGACGATCATTCAGAAGAATAGGTAGAAGCAAGGCAGTGAGTGCTGGGCCCTAGGTAAAGCGCAGGAGCGGCAATTGCACGCGGCGGAAATGAGGATGCTCAGGTGGGCTTGTGGATGGACCCGTCGGGACAGGGTGCGAAACGAGGATGTTAGGGCAGTGATGAAGACAGCTCCGATCCAGCTGAAGATGAGGGAGCAGCGCCTGAGGTGGTATGGACACGTCCTCAGAAGACCAGAGGATCACCCCATAAGGTTGGCCCTAGATTTCGAGGCACCCGGAAAGCGTCCGAGAGGAGCCCCAAGGAAAAGGTGGAAGGATGTCATCAAGAAAGATCTCGCTGAAGTCGGCGCCATGCCAGACGACGCCTTTGATAGGATGAGGTGGCGACGGATCATAAGAACAGCGGACCCTGCGACTGCGCGGGACTAAACGCTCGGGAGAAGAAGAAGAAGAAGAAGAGGTAGAAGCAAGGCCTACTCAGTGTTCCTTTAACATAATGTATGACGTAGCAAAAAGTATCCTGCTAGGACGCGTCCTTGCACAGGAAAAAGACAGAAGTTCTCTTACAAATGAAATGTCTGAAGTGTTCGTCTAAACGGGGAAGCGAGTCATAAATGTAGGAAGAAGGCACTCATTCGGATTAATCCGTCGCAAACGTCGTTTTTTACCACGCAACGTGAGCTGTATTGTAGTAACTTCAATCACCCCTACTCCTTGAGCTTATCGACTTGGAAGAAAGAAGCAGATTTTTATACTAATTAAGGGATGGAAATCTTTCTCATATGACTCGCTTTTCTTCGTTCAAAAGTACGCTTCAGACCCTATTCTTGTTAGTCTGAACTACACGGTCTGGCGCCTTAACAAATGGGCGTGCCTGCAACAAACTCTCGATTCTTTTTCTAGTGGGACACCATTTATCCGAAATAGTAGTAGTTTTTGCAAAGATCGGGGCACGAGCAATAACACAAAATGGTTTGCGGAACTTTATTGGAGAAACTAGTTTTCTCTAACCGTCGCGAAGTTTCTGGATGATATTCCAATGATCACTCCTGATATTTGGTGATCTGCTGATATCATTCGCAACGGAATCTAGTGAGCAAGCTAGTGAACTAGAGCAGAACATGGTGATAAGAATCTGAGAAGGAAATCTGCTGAAGATCTACCCCGTCCTGATAAATAACCTCCCTTCTAATAGCATTTCGCTCAATACATCCTTTCGATTCATTTGACTAGGAAGTTTGAAGTACTAAAGCACTTGACATTCCATGGACTGCTGAAATGCACCTATAGCTACAGAAAGATGAACATGATTCATAATTGCGCACTTCAAGAATGGTGTCGGAAAAAGCTGTGTCCTCTACATCTTCATTGCATTGGATAGATTGACTAGAGCAGTATTAGGCAGTGCTGCTGGACCAGTAACGTTCGTTATTTCACAGCAATGCGCAGCAAGCTCTGGAAGAAGCTACGCATGAGAATCTGATTTTCAGTGAACCTCGAACTCTCTCTCGATCAGTATTCACTCTTCTACGGCGTACTGGCTTCCATTCTGCAAGCGGCCGCCTATCTACAGTTCGAAAGCCTTTCACATACCTACCAGGTAGGTCCTGCACTGCAGGCGCTGCTTCCTGTTACTAACCGAAAGCTTTATCAGGCTATGGAAATGCTGTACATGCACTCGTTCAACTCACTCATCGTGTTCCTGATTGCAGATGTGGTGCAGGTGAGGGCGAAGACTGGCGATGTGCAGCCTGAGTAAATGTCGCGGAGTGCGGGAATGCTCCACGGGAAGAGTTAGGCACCACCAGTGCTTGCCTTCAAAACCAATTGCGAATGTTGCTGAAGCCTTTTACTGACAATCGTCTCTCGAATAGACACACTGACGGCGATGAGTTTCGAGTTTCAAAAAGCACGTGTAACAAGGCTGCAAGAAGGCGCTACAATCACAGCACAACTTTTCAAAATTAACCACTAATACTGCTCTAGCAACAGGGGTGTGCGTAATTGCGATTTACGATTTACGATTTTACGATTTACGGCGATTTCTGGCAAATTTTTTACGATTTACGATTTACGACATTTTGGGTCGTGAATCGTAAATTTTCGTAAATGTGATCTTTGATCAACAACCAACTGGCAACCAAATTTATGTTGAGGGGGCTATAAAGATGTGCCCACTCTAATGGTCCCCTCTTATATGTAGCTCATTCCCACGTCCCTTTAGGGTTGATTTCTGATGATCTAATGTATTACAGTGTTAGACAATATCGTTCTGTGCACATGCTTCTCGAATCCGACTTTTCTCTTCGCTTAACCAACTTTTCCATTTCACTGACATTGACAAAAGGGCTCCCATTTGGAACCGGACATGTTCAAGAGGAGAAACAAATGCAATACAATAATAGAAAACAGGCCAATCGGCATCCCTCGCGCGATGTTGCAGTATCACTAAGCTAAGGAGAATCAGACCAAGCTAGCTGCTCTGCTTATCCAGCTTCTTCCCCTTCCTAGCAGTACAAAAGGCAATATTTGAACACTCTAGCGCCAGGTTGACTGCAGACGCCTTCAATTCTCGTCCTCAAACGATCAACCTCAGGCTAAAATCGACATTTTCGATAGATCTAATATATTTTGGTCGCACGACGAAAGAACTCACCCCTCTCCCCATTACTTGTACTGGTCCAGCACTACTGGCACAACGTGACTGGACCTCGTTTCCCATTACTGACACTGATCGATAATTTGATCAATATCGATTATGGTGATCAACACTTTAAAAACATACTTCAAATCCGTGCTCAATGACCTCGATTACTTCCAGGGCTGAAGTTCCATTGACATGTAAAAGTCGTCTGTATATTTCTCGCTACTTTCGCTGCCCGAAACTCCCCCCTCCCCCGATTTTCCTCATATTTTCCTCCGATTTTATGACTAATTTATGAGTCATCGGTAAGCGGATTTTTCTATAGTATGATAAGCTCATGTCTAGAAGGCAGGGGAGGCTCGGGTCCTCCTTTACCGGTCCAGAGCTAGCAAGGCACATAGCATTCCTACTGGCGAAGGTTGTTCCATTCCAGCCCACAGGAAGCCACTGGAGGCAGTTTCTTAGAAAAGAGAGGGAGTATTCTTTGACCCGTGCCCTGTTTGGTAATAACGTATACTCAATTTGCTTATAATATATTCATGTGGGCGCGTGGGGTGCAGTCGGAGGAGGGGCTTATGCTTATAATATATTCATGTGGGCGCGTGGGGTGCAGTCGGAGGAGGGGCCGGCTGTCGCCTGCACCTGATACCAGATTCCTGGTTCGGACTTCCCGCCCAGGCCAACCAAGCCTTCCATCCCTCCGGAGTCAGTGAATTGGTACGAGACTTGTCAGGGAAGGGCGCTGACTTGTTCATCGGCTGGCCACGTCAAGTCATTGTATGGCCAAATACGCATTCAACTCGCCTCCACGACATCCCGTAGAAGTAGAATGCGCGGCGCATCCCAAAGAGGATTGAATAACCCGTCCTTCATCTTTTTATATTCATGTAAATCCCATCGAATAGAATTGACACAAATACACGATCGAGCATCATTCATGATTGCAAGCGGAGTCTAGGGGGTTGCTACACTCGTGTTGAAAGGATAAACCACTAACGTTTCTTTATACATCGCGAGGACGGGCAGCATTGTAGGATGGGAACTCTCCATCGAATCAGACCGCATTGAATAGACATGTCATTCAGAGAGGGAGTGTGTGTACAGTTGGAACCCTGATCGGCTTGCATGTGTTCGGTGTGTGCTCTGGTTATTATTGACTGACGCGCTACCACCTACCAATGCTGCTCACCTTCGCGGCATGTACCAATAGCCTATCGGTTTGCATTGTGCTTTATAGGGTTGAGCAAATTGACATAAAAAGGTAAAATGCGGTAAAATCGAGCGCGTAGCACTACAAGAATGGGTCGAACTGGTTCTCACAGCTTTGATCTCCAATTTCGGTGATGTGATTGAGCTCATCGTATTCAGCCTATCTGGTCCGCTTACGATGCTGCAGGCTCTCGGAGAGCAAACGTTCGTTACAGAGCTGGCGAAGGGTAGCCCGTGCAAGTGCTGGGAGTTATTAAATGGTAGAGCAATATTATCCCTTTCACGACATTGTCCGACGATGTCGTCGGACACCATCATAAAAATAGTTAATGAAAATTGTCACACATTCTATAGAACAATTTTAATCAATGAGTCCGCTAATAGCTACAGTCAAGATGATTCATGAAAAACTTTATTTGTTACTGTTTTTCATACCTAACCAATAATACAAATAGAATAAAGAAATAATCAGCGCGCGGGAAAGCTGTCCCACGCGGCATACACCTGAAAATCGCGCGTGTCGTGAAAGCGTTATGAAGTTTTCGAAATGTTACAGGTGCAGGCTAGAGCAGGAAACCGGCGCATTAGTCTGTGGTGAAACTTTTTTTTAATTTTTGGTTTTGACAGCGATTTTTCGGCTGTTGTTTCTGCTAAATCCAAGATTTATATTCAAGCTAAACAATTGGTAGTAAGTTAGGAATATAATAAATATTCAAACGATGCAAGCTTTTTGTTGGAATGCCATGCATAGGCTTAAGTAAAATTTTTTGAATTTACAGCTTTTTCGACTTTTCTGAAACGTGTAAAGTTTGGTTTGGACGATGTTTTACTATTAGGAAGCCGTGAAAAAAAAATTGTTCGGTAAGAAAACTGTTCAGATGAAGCTGAAAGTAACACGACAGTTAAATAAATATTGGATCAAATCTGATTAAAATTAGCAGAAAAAGCCTCAGGAAATTTAGTTATACTGCACTACAGTTCAGGTGACTCTTACGATTTACGGTTTACGATTTACGATTTACGAAATTTCAAATTTCATTTACGCACACCCCTGTCTAGCAATGACGCTTTCCTGTGGCTCATGTAGGCATTTACACCACGAATGGTCCATGTCCTGAGATAGCCTTCAGAAGTCCAAAGGAATGATTTCAATGTATGGCTTTGAACCACTTGGATGAGAACCACTTATGGTTAGACTGCCCATCGTTACTCTTCGTGAAGGCGCTTATTCCATCAAAGTGTTGGAATCTGGACATCCACATCGTCTTCTGTACTACATAGAAATCTACACTTCTTCACAACAGTGGTTCTACCAACTCGAAACCAACCAACTGCTTACGTTACGGAGTCTTCGGATTGGTTCAGTTGGCGTCGACGTCGTCCTCGCATAAGAAACCCTCATAGACTTTTCATACGCGGTGGGCTGTGAGACTGAGCGTCAGCTCTTGCAAACGTCGTAGTACTATCTCGGAAACCATAAATGTCGCCTGCACTCGAATGCCCGTGTTTGGCTCAACTCGTGGAATCGACAGTTTTCCAGTAGCACCTCGGGGAAAGCCGCACCGTCAGTGTGTATAGGTTATCATTTTGACGACAATGACGCTCAATGGTGCGCGACAGTATATTACTCTAACAAGAATGATATCCGGTTCATCCGAACTTCTTCCGGAAAGAATACTCAGGATGCTGAACACGATGCCGATGTGCTTTTGGAGGTCTACGGCCGGTTTCCTTCTTAATCGATAGTCGTGTCAGGACCACCGACTTTACAGAAACTTTGTGTAGTAGTTGTTTGAGGCGCTAAAAACAAGTCCTACCTCTTATCTTAGGACTAAGACGAAATGCAGTGAATGCAAGAAATTTTGCTGTTTGGAATGTTTCCAAACAACTCACAACTGCTGACTGTTGGCAAAAAACTGTTTCGATTGATCATTCTTTCTTTGTCAATCACACATTGTTCATTTGTCATTTTTACCTGCCTTGTGGGTAATAAATCTAAAAAGAAGCCAGAAATTCAATCTTCAGTTGCGTCCTTCCACAAGGCAGAATGGATGTCGCCAGGGTATGTGACGGTAGGTGTGCGCTGGAGAGCGCTAGCGTCTGATACGACCATTCTAGTTGACGACGAGGGGGTGGGGAGGAGGTGACCGGCCGCAGCTGTGGAGCGAACATTAGCATCCTGTTTGGCATCCCAAATCTATCCTTAAACGAATAAAGGAGAACTTTAATTTAAAAAATTCTTGTTTCGCCTTTTAACTTGAGACAAGTATTTTATAAAGAAGAGATACCCGATGCTCATCAGTTTAGTAAGTATCTCTTCTAATTAATTTGTAATTATTAGGTCACTATATGTCGTGTCCCATTTGTGCGGCGGGCTTCGTTCCGCGCGCCAGACACGCGAAAATCGCACTCGTCGTCAACGTATTAACACGAGGACATTGCGGATGCTGCAGTTGATTGAGCAGTGACTACCGCTGTAAAGGCGTAGAGGGTCTGCGCCGACTCCATATTTTCTCCCCTCGAAACCTCGGCATCGCTATTAACTGTTGCTGTTTCTGCTCCTGTGCCAGCGAGGCTGGCAGGTGGAAAAGTCTGTTCTAGGCCTGACGTTTCGACCGCTTCGTCGCCTTCAGAAGCGAGACCTTCCACTGCTGAGTGTAGCAGCGGCGCTACAACTCGTGGGCAGACCAATAGCGATTCGCTAACAGAGAGTTGTAGAGATAGTGCTACACTCAGTAGTGGAATGTCGTTCGTCTGGATACGACGAAACAGTCTAAACGGCAGGCCTAGAATGAACTCTTCCACCTCCTGAAACCTAAAAAAGAGAAGTTGAAACATCACAATTTGCACAGAATCGCAAAATTTTCAGTGATTATTAAGCTGACAAAGATTGATCTCAAATAGTCTTATTAAAAGCTGCTTTATGTTTTTTGGGCGTGAAAATTGTCAACAAGTCATTATCGATAAATGCTGTCTCTGTAAGCATAAAACAACTCAAGGTTTGCGATCAGCCTTTTTCCTTCCGCTATTGGCTCTGTTCTACAGCGTTCTCTGTAGCGTTCTTTTTAAATTCATGATGACCCTAGGTCAGGTCTGCCCTAGTTCTCAACGAAGTAGTGTCTCAAAGATAATTGTTCACAGAGGAGTACTACATGTATGCCCAGCTGCCGCGCGTGTTAGTGGCAAGTAGCTTCAACCGTTCTTCTCATAACTTCGAGTCTTGCATTTGGTCCTAACGGTACATTGCAGGACGAGATCCGCGACGCGTTCATGTACATGATGACGTCGGCACACCCGCTCTTCTCTGCGGCGTTCGTCGTTCTTCTCTTCGCCGGCATGCTCTTCCAGCTCTCCATGTTCATATGCATCGAACACAACGGCGCGCTCAACACGCAGATTCTGTCCAACATTCGGGCTGCTGTACAGGTGCTGCTCTATTCAGTTGACATTTTGAAATGCATACAATCGCGCTGTTCGAGGTGGCAGACGATTCGACAGAATGAGAACTAGTTCAGCGAGAGGGACTGAGTAAGTGCGACGCTGGTTCTAAACGATTTGATACCGCTTTCTTTGTAATAAGCTTCGCTGCTCAATGAGACCAATCCATGGGAATCTAATTGTCGAGAAATCGCACAACCGTCTACCGGCCTCCACTTCTTGCTTGGGTCAATCTTGTTGCAGGGAAGGGGTGCAGCGCAGCCTCATCTTGCCTCAACCATCACGTCAGCGTTTTTTGTTATTGGTCTCATTTTGTTTCGTCCATGCAGGCTTCGCGCGCGGAAAATTGTACCTCCGGTACTTTCTGGTATAAATGCCATTTTGAATTATCGATTCGAAATGCGAGGCAGTGGAGCGGTTTATTCGGTATGCGCATTATGAGCTGGTGATGTACAAGATTCAACGAATGATAGTTGATACATGCAACTATTACTTGACAACGAATCTACACTGAAGGTAAAAGCAACGTGTAGACTATCATTTAACATAGCAATTAACTTCATACTTCACTTCGATCAACTTCCAATTGTGATTACTTACAGTTTACAAGAGCAGCTGACTTGAGAGTGGTCGTGAAATAGTGTGTGGCAAGAACAACTGTACATCTCATGACGGATAGTGATTAATTGTCGAGGCTTTAATGTACAGTGAGCATATGATTAACCTGTAGAGGGGTCCACATTGCATGTGTACCCCTCTGGGAAATATCTTAAGCGTCATCAACCATGTGATGTGACATGGGCGTTCGTAGGCCGGCCTGTCACAAGGGCCTGTCGCCTGCAATCGAGTGTCCGCAATTAGCTTAGCTCCCAGAGGGAGCAGTTTCAGTGGCACCACGTGGAGGAACGGACATCGCCACCAAATGGCGCTCGTTGACTGGGGTGCTTTGCGACAGGACAATACCTGAGCACCTCAAATCGAAGGTTTATAGAAGAGTCGTTTGCCCAACAGCGACGTACGGTGCTGAGTGCTGGCCCGTGACGAAGGAAATTGAAAGCCGCCTCAGTGTAATGGAGACGAAAATGCAACGGTGGACAGGTGGAGTTACGCGTTTGGACCGCGTTCACAACGACACCATACGGCAGAGGTTCGGTGTCGCCCCGATAGCCGAGAAGCTGCGCGAAGCTCGTCTTCGATGGCACGGCCACGTCCTTCGCGCTTGTCCCGCTTCGTGGCGGGGTCCGCTATTCTGGTGTCATGACGCCACCTTTCCCGATCCAGCGCTAGATCGAGGTGGACACCAGCTACTTTCAAGTCCGTATGTAACGTATCAGCCCAGCGCTGCTTCGGGCGCCCTCTAGGCCGCTTTCCTATTACCTCGAAGTTAAGGCCTATCTTGCGGACGCTGTCTTCCTTTCCACGTAGAACGTGGCCGCACCATCGCAAGCGAGCTTCGCGCATCTTGTCAGCTATCGGCGCGACACCGAACTTCTGTTGAATGACATCGTTTCGGATGCGGTCCATGCGCGTGACTCCGGCCGTCCAGCGCAGCATCTTTGTCTCCATGACGCTGAGGCGCGTTTCAACTTCCTTAGTGGCAGGCCAACACTCAGCGCCGTACATCGCTACTGGCCGGATGACTGCTCTGTAGATCTTCCTTAAAGTGCTCTGGTATCTTCTTGTCGCAGAGCACGCCAGTCAACGAGCGCCGCTTGGACCAAGCTGCATTCACGCGTGAATTCACTTCGACCATCAGTCTGCCGTCAGACGCGACTGCTGATCCCAGGTACTTAAAAACCGAAGTGCGTGGGAGCTCGAGGCCGTTAACCTTGATGGAGCTGGATTCAGTAACGTCTGTCGTTAGATATTCAGTCATCTTCACGTTCACTTTGAGTCCAAATCGCTCCAAGCGATCACACCAAGCTTGCAGCTCTCGCTCTAGTTCACCTTTACCTTCGCTAGCGAGCATCACGTCATCGGCATAAAGCAACGTCCAGGGGACGGGCTTCTGAAGATCTCGTGTGATGGCATCCATGACGACAACAAAGAGGAGTGGGGAAAGCGCAGAACCCTGATGCACCCCAACAGAGATGGGACATCCGTTGAGGTTCCAGCTGCAGCTTGCACTCTACTCTTTGGGCAATAGTAGGGCATCCGCACCCACTCTATGAGCTGTTCAGGAACTCCATGTTGACGCAGGGCGTACCATATCACTTCACGCGGTAGGCGGTCAAAGGCCTTCTCCAAGTCGAGAAAGGCGATATGCACTGGCCTCTGTTTCTCGCGGTGCTTCTCTATCAGGAGGCGGGCGGCGTGAATGGCATCAACGGTGCCACGGCCAGCCACGAAGCCGCACTGATTGCTGGAAAGCTGCATGATGTCCCGAATTCGTCCATCGACAATTCGCTCAAAGATCTTCATGCTGTGCGAAAGCAAGCGAATCGGACGGTAATTGGAGCAGTCAGCAGGACAGCCCTTCTTCTTCCAAATCGGAATCGTCGTCCTGTGGCGCCAGCACTCAGGCACTTTCTTCTCCGCCACAACCTGATTAAAGAACTTCGCCAACCACTCAGCAGGGTACCAGTACTTGGATTTCCATAAGTCAGCCGCCACGTCGTCGGGCCCAGTTGCCTTGCCTGGCCTCATCTTCTTCGAAGCCGCTTCAATCTCCTCCACGGTGATCTTTTGAACGGGGCCGTGGGTTGGAGCCGTTGAAGAGATGGCTGGGTGAGGAAATTCCACCGTAGAGATTTCCTCAAAGTAGTCGCTCCATCGCTTCAATGCCTTCTTGCGATCCGTAAGAAGATGGCCGTTCTCATCATTGATGCCGGAAAACTTCTCAGTATCCTCGGTCTGCCGTTGGCGAAACTTTGCAAGTCGGTACAGATACCGCTCACCATCTCGTGACTCGAGGTTCTCCTTGACATCTCCATAATGAGTGGCTTTTGCAGCAGCCACGGCCTTCATTGCAGCCTTCGTCGCTTCCTGGTACTTCCGCCAGTTATCGGCTGTCTTTCCGCCGAGAAACACGTGATAAAGCGACTTCTTCTCTCGCACTTTTGCTTTCAGTCATCTGTCCACACCCAGGTCTGCTTGTCGACCCTCCGTCGCCCAGGCTTGGTAATGCCGAGTTCCGACTGTGCAGCTTGACGAATCGCGTCGGTCGCCTTTATCCAAGTTTCGTCGACAGTCATGACTGTCAGTAACCGCACGCGAGAAATCACAGCTGCTTCCGTCTCTCTAATTCGCCACCACTTGATTCTTGCTGCACCGCACCGCTCGACCTGTTTCAGCCTCGAAGGGGCGATCTTCAGAGTGCAGATCAGCGGCGGTGCTGTGGGGCGACCGTCTCATCACGATCTTCGCGTCTGTAACAAGACTTCGGTCGCGATCTCTCACAAGGACAAAGTCTATTTGAGTCTTGGTACTCCCACTGTAGTATGAGATAATGTGCGAGTCGCGTTTTCGGAAGACGGTGTTCACTATGGTGAGGTTATGCGATTCCGCATAATCAGGAATACGCTCACCATCGGCGTTTCGTGATCCGTATCCGAAACCACCATGACAGCTGTACCCGTCTTTCGCAGCACCTACGTGCCCATTAAGGTCACCAGCGACTATGATGACATCTTTCGACGGTACCTCTGCTGTCTTCTCATCAAGCAGGTTCCAAAACTCATCCTTGGCTTGATCGTAGCAGCCAGTCTGTGGAGCATACGCAGAGAAGAAGTGATAGAGTCGCTCCTTAGCGGCGACAACGACCTTCATCAATCGATCGTCAAAGCGTTCGACGCTTACAATCGAGTCACGAACTCGTTCAGAGACGATGACTCCAACTCCACTGGTGGTCCTGGGACTTCCACATAGAACGGCCTTGAAGCCACGTCCTGTCCCTTGACTTGCGGCAGGACCACCTCGTCTCCTGCACCGCACAGAGATCAACTCTTCTACGCTCCAGTGCTTCAACCAACTCGCACGAGCGGCCCGTCAACGTACCCACATTTTGCGTTGCCACGCGGGTCCTGCTTACGTTACGGAACTTTTTGACTAGTTCAGTTTTCTCCCCCGATGTCTTCCTCGCATCAGGGACCCTCGCATATTTTCCACACTCGCCGGGCTCTGCGAGTGCGCGTCGGCTCCCGTGGACGCCGTAGCACTATCTCGAGAAAGTTGCAATGTCATGAACCATGTGATGTGCCATGGGTGCTCGTAGGCGGCCTGTAACAAGGGCCTGTCGCCTGCAATCGAATGTCCGTGTTCGGCTTTGCTCGCATAGCGGGCAGTTTCCAGTGGCACCACGTGGAGGAACGGACATCGCCACCGATGATGATGATGATGATGATGTACATTAAATGAGAACATGATATGGCATTGGGTCATAAGGTAGAGTTGATAGGAGCCGTATGAAGATCAAGCGGCTTCGGACTGACGTATTTGATAGCTGTAACCGAGCGCCATCTTCCCGCCTGCACGACCCTTGTTTGGCCGTAGCCCATGTCCAAAGCATGACAATCCGCCCCTCCTCTAAACCAATGTGAGGTAAGATTAAGGTGGTGATCTAATTGCATAGCTGTGAGCATGGTGCTTAGCGTATTCCTTAAAGCCGAGTACGTGAGGGGGGGGGGGCCTAAGTAGCCGACTGGAACAAAAATTGATTATTCGCTGCTGAATCTACATAGGTCCTTAGCAAGTTATGCTCCAGTTTACCTGCTTGATTGATATGCAAGTGCCCTCACCGAACTGATCCGTTTTGGAAGTCCTAATTAAGAGAGTTCACAACCCATGCTGTTTACACGTCAGATCTTTAACCGGGTATGCTCATAGCCTCGCTTATTCTAAGTAACGCCTTGAATTGCAGGAGTGCTACCACGGCGGCCTGTATTGATTTGGAGTTACTGCTACGTGTACCCTCGAGCACCATCTTGCGCATCGCTGCCGGGTCAGCCTTCGCGTGGTGTTTTACCGCAGAGGATGCCCTCTTCTCAGCCTCTACAATGCTCCCTTCGAAGCTGCATTCCACCTCCTGCAATGGCCCAAGGAAATAGTTTATTGCTGCGATTATTAAAGGCAATGATTTCTGCCCCACCCATCAACCGCACATTGCGCTACGTAGTAGTTCCTCATCTGAGGAATGAGAGTATTGAGGACCTTGACGCTTCTTCTGAAGTCCTCAAATTTCCTCAGTTCAGCTTGATGGCAGGATAGCGTCGAACAAGCTCTATCTGTAGCCAAGCCTCTGTTGATCATAGCTTCTGCTTCTCCCAGCCCTAAGCTTTCAGCTTCTTTCGTCATCGCTGCTCCCTGTTGGAACCTAGCTGCTGGAAAATATGCGTTTCATTCACTTTCACTTCCACTATTGCATCTCTTATCTCACCTATAATTGGACTTTTTAAGCATCTTTGTTCAGTGGGCTTCCGCAAGCTATTACAGGGTGGGTGGGAGGGCCGACCGCTCCACGGACGCTGAAAACCTGGATGCCTCGCCAGGTTTCGTCATGCGGCGAGCCTCGTGATCCTCCCTCTAGTCCTTAGGTCGCGACCTAGCGAGAACGATCGCTCTATAATTCAAAATAACACTTACACCTCGACACTCTCTGGTATAAGTACCATTTTAAATTATCTATTTAAAATGTGAGGCAGTGGAATTGCAAAGCAGGGGGACTAAAATGGTATGTACTTTCTAACACTCGAATTTTTCCTGAATCTACCAGCAAGAAAATGAACGGGGATTTTGATTAATGAGTGTCAGATGCTCCTGGAAGAACTTCTTCCCGAAATATTGTTGTCTCTACTGGGAACATAACTCCGTCCTTGACAAAATGAGCATATTGATAACCATCTGTTTTAAAATAGGGAAATAGGGTTGCGTGCTCCATAACGGGCAACCAAGAATCCCTACCGATTAGTAATGGCTAGATCATTTCAACATTGTTGGTATAAGACAGACAGGAGGAACCAAAGCATCCGTGTTCTCCAAGCGTCGGGTTTAGTGAAGGCATTGACACCGGACGTTCCTGGGCAAAGTGCATTGGAATAAAATGTCGGACATTTTGCATTCCTGGCATTGGCAAATAGGTCCTTCTCCGGAGTACCTCATCTGGTTGTGATTGGTGAGAATATTCCTTCGCTTATTCGCCAGTCGTCAAGTTCTACTTGTCTACTTGCTTCATCAGTTTCCTGATTTACTTCTCTAGGTATCCATTTCAGTAACAGCTGCAGACCATATCTACTTTCTATGTCCCACATGTTTTCTGCTATCCGGTGCAGCCTTAGCAGAATTGTACCTTTTTCATAAATTATGCAAGCTGCTTGATTATCCGTGCAGAAAACAATTTCCCGCTCAAGATTTTTTCGAAATGCTCCTAACCAAACTTTATCGCGAAAGGCTCTCTAACTGTACTAGACTCCTTGATTAATTCCGTCGGTAGTTCACGAAAAGATCTAGCCAATGCAGAATTGGATGCACCTTTAAGAATTATCCCAACCGAGTGTGCGGAGGCATCTACGTAAATGATATTATGGTAGCATGCTCCTTCTGTAGGAGGAAGAAGAGTTCGAGTTCGGCAGTCCAACAATCGAGATTTCTAATAAGCTAGCTCACCGTTCTCTTCCTTCACTTTCCTCAAATTCCGACTGAGAGGGTACTATAGGGATTGAGCAGAAGCGATTTCTCGAGAAATTGCTCGTGAGTTCCGAATGTCTGAGGAGTTCACCACTAAATGCATCGAGGCTAAAGTCCCCGACCAACGTAGCGTATCATGCAGCGAAGGTTTAGAGAACCTTGTCATTTGTTCCACAATCTCCTTTTCTCTTACCAATCTTTCGGAAGAGAGGTAGATTTGCATGCGTATCAAATCTATCGAAAAGCCTAACCATTTTCCAACATGTGTTGGAGATCAGTGACGTTTCTCCTGGGCAAAGTGCCATCCAGCATCTTTGAAATCTTGTTTAATGAGGGTTGATATTTCATCATACCTTGTTCTGGAAGAATCGAATATAATGATCGAGATAAATAGATGTACCATCATCGAGATAAATAGCTATACCTAAGAATTGAGCTCTTCATTTTCTTATAAATGTTTTTAAAATCTTTGTGAAGATATGAGGTGCTGAACATAAATCGAACGGTACGATAGGTCGTCTAATTTAAAATTAGGCACCTTTATGAATTTATTAAGATGGGACAAATCGAGAACTACTCGCAATTTCTTACCTCGTGCAACCGAAAGAGGATGGATATGAAGCTGTTGCAAGCGATGTCGAGGCACCTTTACTGCTCCGGAAGCGAGGAGTTCTGTAATTTGTATTATTATAATATTGTAATATTATATATAATATGTAAAATTGTATTTGTAATTCGTGCTCGAGAGCTGACCGTCTGTTGTTGGCTACAGAGGACCTCCCCTCATACGAAAGGGCTTACCCGAAAGCGAAATCTTCCGCTTTCTCGTGCCCTATCATCTTTCTTCTCTAACATCTCCATAGATTTGACGAGCTCTGGGTCCATTGATGTTCAGAGATCTTGCCTTGACTTGTTCTCTAGAAAATGGAACACCACTGGATTGTCATCGCCAATCTTCAAGGTTTCGTTTCTTGTTTGTAAGTCACGAATGGCATGGGTGAAATCTCCTGATACTCTTGCAGAGGCACCAACTTGCGAATAATTGTGGCATTGAATTCGTTCTGCTTGGCGTACCATTCTCTCTTGAACACTGGAGGTAACGAAGAGCTAGACTGCCGAGTGTGGCTCCGTTCAGTAACTGAATCGACAATGATCTGGATATCTTTCGGATCGAGACGAAACCTATTTGTACTTGGCTTCTTCCTCATTTGCTCCTTCCATGATGACAGAGAATATGATACCCACCGCTTCATGGACGCCGAAACTTGGATGACCAGGTTTCATCACGCGAGGAGCCTCGTGACTCCTCCCTCTGGTTCTTAGGTCGCAACCTGGAGAGGTCGATCGCTCTATAATTCAAAATGATACAAATCCATTTTGCCCATCCTTCAGCAAATTATTTCTTCACCTTCCTTGGTGAACAGACTTTCCCCAGTCTACAGGGTACGTATAGTTAGTCCCGATATAGTTCCTGGTATGTCACTCTTCAAAGGCCACACTGGCACCAATTTACCGAACTCAGAGAGGCTCGGTTAGACTGGCTGAAACTATTTATAATCGGTTGGAGTTGCATGAGCGAGCCGACTCAAAACACATTCCTGGTAATGTTACTATTATTTGAGCCAAGCATGAAAAGCTTAGCATGTGGATAACAAATAGTCGCATAAATAGGAAGTACCAAGCGCGCTTTTAAAGCCGTATGTAGTTCTTAGTCTTTGTAAGCGGTCTCTTCGACAGCGACGGCATTAATCTGTAGATAACGAGGACGCATCCGAGATTGCATAACAGAAGTATGTGTGAGGTCAGAGACAAAATGCTTGTGCCCTAGGGAGACTACCTCACAGACCGGTCACATCTTGAGTAGACAGTAGATTACGAGGGATTATTTCGGGTTAGGTCGCCTTCGCAAAAACAACAAAAGAAGTACGAAATCTCAGATGGATCCAACACCACGTTCCTCAGAGGTGTAAGGGAGGCAAGGGCTTCAATTAGAAGGTCAAGCTCTGCTATGGAAGTTCGTTTTAGTTGCTGGTCCCAACACCTTCTTTTCGTTGCTCGCCTCACTCTGCTCAGTTCGCATTGCAGATCTTCTTCGCGTACTTCCTCTCCATCTACTTGTTCTACGATGTGGCGCCGAGCCTGCTCAACTACGTCGGCTTGTTTGCCACAGTCGGCGCTGCATACTACACCTACCGCCAGCGCTCTGCCGAGTCCATACCGCAGAAGAACCCGTGGGCAAGCAAGGCCTAGGAATAGCGAAGCCTTTCAGTTTTCTACTTCAATGCATTGTAATGGGTCGCTCACTGTCAAATAATATGTTTGGTGTTCAATCGATAAAATTTCACGCGCAATGTATTCTTCCTCCTTCTTCCGCGTTTGTCCCGCTTCGTAGCGGGGTCCGCTCTTCTGATGTCGTGACGCCACCTTTCTCGATCATCAGGGTGGACGCCAGTTACTTTCATATCCATGTGTAACGACGCTGCTTCGGGCGTCCTCTAGGCCACTCTCCCGACACTTCCAACTCAAGGCCTGTCGCTACCGGCCGGACGACTGCTCCGTAGGTCTTCGACTTCATGCGCAATGCATTCATTTTAGAATATTGCTTACTTACTTTGATACTTTGATGGTCCTTTTGTCGGCTGGAGGTCTTCTCAGCGGGGACCACAACTCTTCCAGACCGCTCGATCTCTGGCAGCTTGCATCCATTGAGGCAGATTCCGCTCGCTGAAAGATCTTGAGAATGAGTCTGGCCATCGCGTTGGCGGTCGTCCCAGTGGTCTCTTATGGTCTCTCGGGAACCATTCTGTGACACGGACACTCCATCTATCGTCCTTTCGTCGAAGCAGGTGTCCGGCCCAGCAATATTTGGACTTCTTAAGAAGAAGAAGAAGTCCATTTTACCATATTCTATGGAAAGAATTCACATAATACTCGCAGCAGTAATGGAATTTTTGACTGTCATCAGGACTGATAGTTGTTGAAACAATGTCTTCCTGCGGTCAAAACTCTAGCGCAAGGCGGGACTCGAACCCGCACTTCCTCTTAGTTGGGTGGAAGTCCTCTACGCTGTTACACAACCGGCGTTGTTTAATCGAACGCAACGTCCACAACTCGTGGAACCCATTAGTAGGAACCCGTATATCGGGATGAGCCGACCGCTGATAACAGCAAGCTGAGGGTTTTGATAGATCATCATCGCTGTTATCAGCGGCGGTCTCATCCCGGCATAAGGGCAAGTGTTGATGGGTCAAGAGGTGCTGGTTTGAGGCTAGCTTGGCGCTAGAGTTTTGACCGAACAAAACATCGTTATAACAGCAACAACCTCGATAACGATCAGCCATCTAAGGTTCAAAGAAACTGACTTGAATAATGCTATATTGTTTAACATTTTTACTTCGGAAATACCAGAAATTTTGCGAAATGTTTGGGATTGTGCCATGTATGCAGATGATGTAAAAACATACAAGGTCATTGATGGTGTTGATGATGAATTATGTCTTCAAAGAGGAATCAACTTATTGGTTTCCTGGTCTAAACAATGGCAGCTCCCCTTGGCTCAGCACAAAACAAGTTTCATGCGTATTAGCAGCACTCCGTCAACTGCACAGTACACATATGATGTGGACGGTCTCCACGTCACATCGGTGGATTTCATTGGAGATCTTGGTTTCACATACAGTAGCAAACTAGACTGTTTTGAACATGTCAAAAACCGTTGTAGGATAGCGCTTCTGCGAACATTCCACATATTTAAAGCCCTTTCTAGAAAGAAGAACAGAGCTCTTTTAATAAGGGCTTACAAGACTTATACGCCCATTAGTTGAAGCGAGCACTACGGTATTCAACCCTAGTAGGATTAAAGAATTGAGAAGATTCAAAACAATTTTACTAGGAAATTATTTATTCGCATGGGAGGCTTCTGTCCAACATCCCCAACGCAGTGTTCAGAAATAGGCATTTGGATCTTCCATCCCTCGTATAACGACGAAAGGTATTTGATATTTGTCTCGTTCATAAAATTCTGCACCAACCTAGTGTGGCTGTGATTATGAAATTAGTATATAGTTTAATGCCTTCCCGAACTAGAGGTGGTATAATGAAAAAAAAAAACAAAATGAATAGAAAAGGTATCAGTGTGGAATCAGAAGAGGAGCACCCTACATGGTCAGTGCAGGAAGATGATAAGGAGAACACTAGCCAGCAGCTTTTCGTTTTTCCCTAGTGACATCGTAGAGCACTGCTCTTACAGTGGCTGCTCTCACTGATGTATTTTTTACCCGCTGCATTGCCAACTGTTGGTATGTTTTGAGCATTTGTTACTGTTATTTCACAGTTGCTAGTGTAACGCATTTTTTGTATTCTCGCCATGTTTTTAGCAACTATTCATGATAAATTGTATCTTCATGCCAGTACTAAGTTTTCAGTATAAAGACGAGTCCTTTCTGGTGACCTTTTCCATTGCGATTTGACATAGAGAGCTTTGGTTGATCGTGGCAGATCTTTTATAGGAAGTGCAAAAGCCCTCCACCACAGGGGAGACGAACCATAAACCACCCCGTATCACCACGCCGCTCCTCTATCCCCTGCGCCATCACTGCTCTGCGGTCAGTGCAGTTTCAAGCCTACTTGAGCTCGCTCCCTTGTGATTGGCCCGCTCTCCGTGGACCTGGAGGGCAAAGGAGCCTGCTATGAAAATGGTCCATAACTCCGTTCATATATGCGCACAGCAGGAACGGAACACATACTGGGAATCAGCGTTCGAAGCCGCATCCAGTGATGTACGTTCGTCTCAAAGTTCCACGTTCACCTAGTATCCTTCCCTTGTCAGTTCACCACTGTGATAGAACCCGGTAGTGCTGCGTGAAGTTTTTGATGTCGTGCAACAAGAACGTCGTGTAGAGCTGCCTTACAAGGTGATCCTCCGAGCCGCTTTGTGCTTTTTACAGTTCGCTCATTACCGCACTTGTCTATTTTTCGATCTCCGTTCTGTCGCTTTGCCTAATTTTATTTGTTGTCAATCGTCTGGGACATTTTTACCTAAGTACATCTTGTGTGCTTCAATATCTCCTCATTTTTTTCCATGGATACTCACTTGGTATATGATTAAATAAAACAAACAACACGCCACTGCGTAAAAGAAACTTTGTTGCAATCCCTACAGGGGAGGGGCAGTCCATTTCAATTTTTAAAGTAATGCAACATGCACGGTAACGTATAAATACGTATAAATATGCTTACCTTATAAAATGCTGTCCTTCCAATACCAAAATCGGCTTTCTAATTTGCTTTCCTAATCGGAGGGAGGGGAGGGAGTAATGAAACCCAGTAAATTGAACAGAAACCTGGAACAAGTACAATACTATCACCATCACCACCTATATATAAAAGAGTTTGTCCGTGCAGTGATCTAACCGAAGTGAGGTACGCCGCATCCCAACAGCGAGAGCGGTCGAATTATCTAACCTATGTGAGATATCACCACCTATCACCATCACCATCACCACATATATATAAAGAGTTTGTCCGTCGAGTGATCTAACCAAAGTGAGGTACGCCGCATCCCAACAGCGAGAGGGGTCGAATTATCTAGCCTATGTGAGATATCACCACCTATCACCATCACCATCACCACCTATATATAAAGGAGTTTGTCCGTCGAGTGATCTAATCTAAGTGAGATACGCCGCATCACCCACAGCGAGAGCGGTCGAATGATCTAAGCTAAGTGAGGTACGCCGCATCACCCACAGCGAGAGCGGTCGAATGATCTAACCTAAGTGAGGTACGCCGCATCACCCACAGCGAGAGCGGTCGGATGATCTAACCTAAGTGAGGTACGCCGCATCACCCACAGCGAGAGCGGTCGAATGATCTCACCTAAGTTAGGTACGCCGCATCATCCACAGCGAGAGCGGTCGAGTGAATAATCTAAGTGAGGTACGCTGTATCATCCACAGCGAGAGCGGTCGAATGATCTAATCTAAGTGAGGTACGCTGTATCATCCACAGCGCGGTAAAAATTTCCCATTAAACGTGGGAATTGTTGCAGCATGGGAAGCGCATCCTTTTACTGCTTGACACAACAGCACCTACGCGCGTTCCTGAGCGTCCAGATTCAGAAGCCGTGCCGCCGACTTCATGCCATTAGCATAAGAAGACCACTAAAGGGGTAAGAGTATGAGGGGAGACTTCGAGGGTGGAGAACTGACAGCGACCAGGAGATAGCGACTTGGAGGAAGCATCGGGATGGGGGAGGGGGCGATAGGGGGATCAATGAAGCAGGCCAGGAGGTGACACCAAGAATGGTTTAGGCATTAAGGAGGGACCAGTAGGAAGTTAACAATCAGGGGGGGGGGGGGGGAGCAGTTAAGAGGATCAGTAAGGGGATCCATTACCAGTAAGAGAGTACGGATTTAGAAGATGTGACATCGATGACACGCAATGGGCGTTCGCTCGCCGTCGTCGTGTGTGAGCGTAGGAGAGATACTTAATTGGGGAGAGTAGTAAAGAGGATTCCGAGGTGGAGGGGTTCTACCTGGAAGAAGGGACCTGGAGTCGGGACCAGGACTAGGAACCAACAAGAAGGGAGCCGTAAGGGAATTCATACGGGGAACCAGGAATCTGCCATATGCATAGCCTCATCAGGCTCGACATAGCGGTGGCTGCGCGCGCTTCTGAGCTTCTTAATTCGGAAGGCGGGTCTTCTGAGCTTCCGGATCCAGAACATGGGCCCTCTACGTCGCGCAACAAGCGTACTGATTCTGAGTATGTGTCACCGACGTCTGCCGTTAGTATGGGAGGCCCAATAAGGATGTGGTGGAGAAGGGCAGTAAGGGAACCTCTAGGGTTTGTGACCAGGAGGGTGGGGGAACTAAAAAGGGAAGGGAAGACCAGTAAAGGCGGACCAGCAATTAGATCCAGTAAAAGGAAACGAGTGAGGGGAAACCTGGCTTCGGAAGAGATGTCAACGATACCCGGAAACGCTAGATGTTGAGCATGAGAACGGTTGCGGAACAGCAACCTGAGGGACAGAAGTACTGCGCAGAGCAACCAATGGACGGTCCGGAGAGAATGCCTATGATGAAGGTACCGTGGCGAACGGCTTGATGCCCGTCGAATTATCTAACCTATGTGAGATATCACCACCTATCACCATCACCATCACCATCATCATCACCATCACCATCACCACATATATATAAAGAGTTTGTCCGTCGAGTGATCTAACCAAAGTGAGGTACGCCGCATCCCAACAGCGAGAGGGGTCGAATTATCTAGCCTATGTGAGATATCACCACCTATCACCATCACCATCACCACCTATATATAAAGGAGTTTGTCCATCTAGGACCTGCTGCGTGTAAAGCACGCAGCAGGTCCTAGATGTTAGCGAATTTTAAGTTTTACAAAAACTACTTTCCATAGGTCAATGATGCTGCAAAGTCGCGCGAAGCGCGCAAGTGCGAGACACGCCTTTAGGCGTGTCGGAGCACTTGTCTATATATAAAAGAGTTTGTCCGTCGAGTGATCTAACCTAAGTGAGGTACGCCGCATCATCCACAGCGAGAGCGGTCGAGTGATCTAACGTGAGGTGCGCCGCATTATCCACTGCGAGGGCAGTCGAGTGATCTAACCTGAGTGAGGTACGCCTCATCATCTACAGCGGGGGCAACGTTTGCTATTGAATCTGAGATGTTGCTGCAGCAGGGGAAACGCAGCCCTGCTTTACTGCTTAACACCACACCTCCTACGCGCGTTTCTGAGCGTCCAGATTAAGAAGCCGACTTTGTGCCATTAGCATGAGAAGACTACTAAAGGAGTAAGGGTAGAAGAGGTACTTTGAAGGTGGAGAACCGACGGCGATCAGGAGGTGTAGCGTGAATGTCGATGGGGAGAGCAATGAAGCAGGCCATGAGGTGGCACCAAAAAGATTTTAGGCAATATGTAGGGATCATTAGGGAGTTACCAATCAGGGGAAGGGGGACGTTAGGAGGGTCAGCAAGGGGATCCATTAAGAGAGGCCGGATTTAGAAGATGTGACACCGATGTCATACAATGGGCGTTCGCTAGCCATCGGCGTGTCGTGAGCGTGGGAGGCCTACTTAATTGGGGTAGAGTAGTAGGGAGGATTCCGAGGGGGAGGAATATACCTTGAAGAAGGGACCTGGTGGCGGCACCAGGACGAGAAACCGACAAGAAGGGAGCCATAAGGGAATTCATACGGAGAACAAGGAATCAGCCATATGCATAGCCTCTTCATGCTGACACAGCGGCGACTGACGCGCTTCTGAGCTTCTTGATCCAGAAAACAGGCCCCCTACGTCGCGCAGCAAGAAATTCCTGATTCTGAATATGTGTCAACGACCGTGCCGTGAGCATGGGAGGATCACTAAAGGGGTGGTGGAGAAGGGCGGTAAGGGGGACCTCTATGGTGGACCAGGAGAGCGACCAGGAAGGAAAAGAAGAACCTGGAGGAGGTGCCGGGACGGGGAAACCAGTAAGAAGAGACCAGTAGGTGTCAATAGTGGAAACAAAGAAGTGGGCCAATAGTTGGGACCAGGAAGGTGGGGGACTAAAGAGGAAGAGGAAAGACCTGTAAAGGCGAACCAGCAATTAGATCCAGCAAGAATAAACGAGTAAGGGGGAACCTGGCTTCTGAAGGCATGTCAACGATATCTGGAAACACTAGCTGTTGAGCATGAGAACGGTTGCGGAGGAGCAACGTGAAGGACAGAAGTACTGCGCAGCACAAACCAATGACGTTAATGGCCAGTCCGGAGAGAATGTCTATGATGAATGCACAGAAGTGGTGAACGGCTTGATACCGATAAAGCACCCACCAGGTCCTAGATGCTAGTGAATTTTATGTTTTACAAGAACTACATTCCATAGGTCAGTGATGCTACAAAGTCGCGCGAAGCACGCGAGTGCGAGACACGCCGTTAGGCGTGTCGGAGCACTTGTATCACCACCTATATATAAAAGAGTTTGTCCGTCGAGTGATCTAACCTAAGTGAGATACGCCGCATCTTCCACAACGAGAGCGGTCGAGTGGTCTGCCCTAAGTGAGATACGCCGCATCTTCCACAGCGAGAGCGGTCGAGTGATCTGGCCTGAGTGAGATACGCCTCATCATCTGCAGCGGGGGAAAAATTGGCTATTGAACGTGTGATGCTTCTGCAGCAGGGGAAGCGCAGCCCTTTACTGCTTAACACAACAGCACCTACGCGCGTTTCTGAGCGTCCAGGATTCAGAAACCGACTTCGTGCCATTAGCATGAAATGACCACTAAAGGGGGACTAAGAGTAGAAGGGGGAATTCGAGGGTGAAGAACCGACAGCGATCAGGAGGGAGCGACCTGGAGGAGGCATCAGGATGGGTGGTCGATAGGAGGAACAAAGAAGCAGGCCAGGAGATGGCACCAAGGGGGGTTTAGTCAATACGGGAAGACCAGTAGGGAGTTACCATTAAGGGAGGGGGCAGTAAGGAGGATCAGCAAGGGAATCCATTACCAGTAAGATAGACCGGATTTAGAACATGTGACGCCGATGTCGCGCTATGACCGTTCGCTCGCCCCGTCGTCATGTCGTGAGTGTGGGAGGGCTACTTAATTGGGGTAGAGTAGTAAGGAGGATCCCGAGGGGGTAAGAATCTACCTGGAAGAAGGGACCCGGAGACGGGACCAGGACGAGGAACCAACAAGAAGGGAGCCGGGGATTCATACAGAGAGCAAGGAATCTGCCATGTGCATAGCCTCTTCATGGTCGACACAGCGGCGACTGCGCGCACTTCTGAGCTTCTGGATTCGGAAGACGTTCCCCTACGTCGCGAAACAAGCGTTCTGATTTTGAATACGTGTCATCGACGTTTGCCCGCGGGCATAGGAGGACCCCTAAGGAGGTGGTGGAGAAGGGCAGTAAGTAGGACCTCTAGGGTGGACCAGGAGAGCGACCAGGAAGGAAAGGAACAACCTGGAAGAGGGACCTTGACGGGGAACAAACAAGAAGGAAGCCGGGAATTCATATAGAGAGCAAGGAATCTGCCATATGCATAGCCTCTTCAAGCTTGACACAGCGGCGATTGCGAGCGCTTCTGAGCTTCTGGAGCAATGGGCCAGGAGTTCGGACCAAGGGAGGGTGGGGAGGGGAAAAAAGAGGGAGAGAGAAGACCAGTGAAGGCGGACCAGCAATTAGATCCAGTAAGAAGAAACGAGTGAGGGGGAGCCTGGCTTCGGAAGACATGCCAACGATATCCGGAAACGCAAGCTGTTTAGCATGAGAACGGTTGCGGAGGAGCAACCTGAGAGACAGAAGTATTGTGCAGCACAAACCAATGACGTTACTGGACGGTCCGGAAAGAATGCTTATGATGAAGGTGCCAAAGTAAACGGTTTGATGCACACCAGGTCCTAGATGTTAGCGAATTTGAAGTTTCACAAGATCTATCTTCCATAGGGGAGTGATGCTGCAAAGTCGCGCGGAGCGCGCAAGTGCGAGACACGCCGTTAGGCGTGTCTCGCACTTGTAATATCACCACCTATATATAAAAGAGTTTGTCCGTGGAGTGATCTAACCTAAGTGAGCTACGCCGCATCATCCACAGCGATAGCGGTCGAGTGATCTAACCTGAATAAAGTGCTCATCATCTACAGCACGGGCAAAATTTGCTATTGAACGTGGGATGTTGCTGCAGCAGGGAAAACGCAGCCCTTTACTGCTTAACACAACAGCACCTACGCTTTCTGAGAGTCCAGATTCAGAAGCCGACTTCGTGCCATTAGCGTGAGAAGACTACTTAAGGGGTAAGGGTAGAAGGGGACTTTCAGGGTGGAGATCCGACGGCGATCAGGAGGCAGCGACCAGAAGGAGCATCGTGATGGTCGATGGGGAGAGCAATGAAGCAGGCCATGAGGTGGCACCAAGAAGATTTTAGGCAATATGTAGGATAATGAGGGAGTTACCAATCAGAGGAAGGAGGACGTTAAGGAGGATCAGCAAGGGGATCCATTATCAGTAAGAGAGACCAGATTTAGAGGATGTTACACCGATGTCACACAATGGACGTTCGCTCGCCGTCGTCGTGAAGGAGTATCCCGAGGGGGAGGAGGGAGGAATTTACCTGAAAGAAGGGACCTGGAGGCGGGACCAGGACGGGGAATCAACAAGAAGGGAGCCGTAAGGGAATTCATACGGAGAACAAGGAATCTGCCATATGCATAGCCTCTTCATGCTCGACACAGCGGCGACTGTGCGCGCTTCTGAGCTTCTTGGTCCAGAAAACGGGTCCCCTACGTCGCGCAGCAAGCATCCTGATTCCGAATACGTGTCACCAACCGTGCTGTGAGACGACCACTAGGGGGTGGTAGAGAAGTGCGGTAAAAGGACCTCTATGGTGGACCAGGAGAGCGACCAGGAAGGAAACGAATAACCTGGAGGAGGTGCCAGGACGGGGAAACCAGCAAGAAGAGACCAGTAGGTGTCAATAGTGGAAACAAAGAAGTGGGCCAGTAGTTGGGACCAGGAAGGTGGCGGACTAAAGAGGGGGAGGGAACACCATTAAAGGCGGACCAGCAATTAGATCCAGTAAGAAGAATCGAGAGAGGGGAACCTGGCTTTGGAAGACATGTCAACGACAGCTTGAAACGCTTGCTGTTGAGCATGAAAACGATTGCAGAGGAACAACCTGAGGGACAGAAGTACTAGGCAGCACTAACCAATGACATTACTGGCCGGTCAGGAAAGAATGTCTATGATGAAGGTGCCGAAGTGGTGAAGGGCTTGATGCCAATAACGTATGCACCAATTTCCTAGATTATTTTATTTTTTACAGCGAATTTTATTTTTTACAAAAACTACTTTCCATATGTCAGTGATGCTACAAAGTCGCGCGAAGCGCGCAAGTACGAAACACGCCGTTAGGCGTGTCGGAGCACTTGTATAATTGAGTTAGCGGTCGACGACGTTTGAGTAATCTAACCTAAGTAGATACGCCGCATCATCCATAGCGAGGGCGGTCAAATGATTAAGTGAGATATGTCGCATCATCCACAGCGGGAGCGGTTGAGTGATCTAACCGAAGTGAGATATGCCGCATCATCTGCAACGCGGGCAAAATTTGCTACTGAACGTGGGATGTTGCTGCAGGAGGGGAAGCGCAGCCCTTTACTGCTTAACACAACAGCACCTACGCGCGTCTCTGAGCATCCAGATTCAAAAGCCGACTTCATGCCATTAGCATGAGAAAACCACTAAAGGGGTTAGAGTAGAAGGGGCACTTTGAGGGTAGAGAACCAACAGCGATCAGGAGGGAGCGACTGGAGGAGGCATCGGGATGGGGGACGGGTTGTCGATAGTGGGAACAATGAAGCAGGCCAGGAGGTAGGGAGTTGCCAATCTCAGGGGGGGGGGCAGTAAGGAGGATCAGTAAGGGGATCCATTACCAGTAAGAGAAACCGGATTTAGAAGATCTGACACCGATGTCGTGCAATTGGCGTTCGCTCGCCATCGTCGTGCCATAAGTGTGCAAGCGCTACTTAATAGAGTAGTAAGTAGAGTAGGAAGGAGAACTACGAGGGGTGGGGTGAGGCACTGACAGGAAGAAGGGACCTGAAAGCGGACCAGAACGGCCGCATTAGTTGAGCGAAGGGCGGCTGTTGGCAATTTGCCAGCAGCGCAGCGGCCCTGCGTACGTTCGCCGCGGAGCGCGAAATCGTTCACTGCTATCATTACACGCGTGAACGCCAAATGAAATCGGTAGCGCTGATCCTTAGAGTTCGCAGCTGGGTTCTGCGCTCTTCGGGCGCAGAACCAGTCGTGTGAAAACTGCTTTCGCCGCTCAGGGGGAGTCCGCAGCTGGGTTCTGCGCTCTTCGAGCGCAGAACCAGGCTAGGGAAGGGACTCCAGGGTGGGTGCCGATCAAGCTGCTCGTGTGGAGACTGCTTTCGCCGCTCAGGGGGAGTCCGCAGCTGGGTTCTGCGCTCTTCGGGCGCCGAACCAGGCTAGGGAAGGGACTCCAGGGTGGGTGCCGATCAAGCTGCTCGTGTGGAGACTGCTTTCGCCGCTCAAGGGGAGTCCGCAGCTGGGTTCTGCGCTCTTCGAGCGCCGAACCAGGCTAAGGAAGGGACTCCAGGGTGGGTTCCGATCAAGCTGCTCGTGTGGAGACTGCTTTCGTCGCTCAGGGCGAGTCCGCAGCTGGGTCCTGCGCTCTTCGAGCGCAGGACCAGGCTAGGGAAGGGACTCCAGGGTGGGTGCTGATCAAGCTGCTCGTGTGGAGACTGCTTTCGTCGCTCTGGGCTCTGCAAAACCGCATACAGCTGGAAAATGGGCAGAAAACGCCTGAAAATTGAGTAGACGTTAAAACTCCTGAGATCTCATCCAGTCAATTGAAGTGCAAAAACGCCGACATGCAGAGGAACCGAACCCCCCGACCTCCATCGCCAGAGCGAGACGCTCTACCCACTGCACCACGAGCCGCCCAGCGGATGTGGCCTCGCGGGTGTATAAGAGGCACAAACCGCACGGCTTCCGCGCTCCGTCGTCAAAGTGAAGTGCAAGCGGCTGCGTCACGTGCGTCGCTGGGCACGTTGCCAACAGCCGCCCTTCGCCTTAATCCTTCGGCCGACCAGAACAGGGAACCAGCAAGAAGGGAGCCGTAAGGTAATTCATACGGGGAACAAGGAATCTGCCATCTGTGCAGCTTCTTCAAGCTCAACACAGCGGCAATTGCGCGCGCTTATGAGCTACTGCATGCGGAAGACGGATCTTCTGAGCTTCTGGTTTCAGAAGACAGGTCCTCTACGTCGCGAGAGAAGCATCTAGGTAATAAAAATGTGTCTCCGGCGGCGTGCGGCGAGCGTAGAACTCGGAATTCAACATGGAATGCTGGTGCTGCAGAACAGTGCAGCCTCCTCCTGCTCCAAACAGCGGCAAGTGCACGCCTTTCTGAGCATCTGGATTCAGAAGGCGGCTCCTTTACGCCTTGCTAGAAGCATCTGGATTAAGAAGGTGTATCACTGACATCGTGGACACATACAACTATGAAGCAGACCAGGATGTGGCACCAAGAGGAATGGAGGCAATAAAGAGGGACCATTAGGGAGTAACAGATATGTGGGAGCAGTAAGAATGACCAGCTAGGGAATCACACGACATCGATCCTTCGCCGCACGCGGTCGGTTTTTGACCATGAGCTCAACTCCATCAAGAGCCTCGTCCGTTCCTGTTAAGAGGTCTCGCATTGAGACCTCTCCACCTACTGACTGTTCCGACCGTCTCCGTATTCTCCGTGGTGAAGAAAACCTGCCATCGTACATCAAGCTACTCGTCGATGTCCTGGTTGATACGAAGAAGGAGTTGGCCGAACTAGCCTCTCAGTGCCGAGCCGCCGTCGCTGAAAACCGTGCTCTCAGGGAAGAGAATGTTTCGTTGAGAGCTCAGTTAGAGAGTTTGAGGTCTGCTCGTTCTAATTTGGATTCAGTTCTTTCGCCGTCACAAGCCGAGACATCACGATTTCCTGCTGCCGATTCTGCAACGACTATCGATCCTGACCTTGCGCGATCGATTGTGGTATCCGGCGTCCCTGAGAGTCCTTCAGAAAGCTCTACTGGACGCATCCAGCACGATGTTGCTTGTGTGACGACAGTTTTGAACTTCCTTAACGTAGAGTGTATGCCATCTGCGGTCTACAGGATGGGACCCAGGCAATCCAGCCGACCTAGACTTCTTAAAGTTATTCTTCCTGCATCTCGTTTTCAGAGAGAAGTCATCCAGCGCGCCCCTCGCCTGCGGTTCTTCTTCCACAAAGGGGTCTACATTCGCCCCTCTTTAACTAAAGAGGAGAGGGACCGCAGGAGAGAGGAGCGCAGAGCTAGTCTCGCTCGCTCTCAGGCATCCGCTTCTGCCAGTTTAGCTCAAGATTGTAATGTCAGTGTTTCGGTTCAGAACAACGTGCATCATTCTAACAGTGCGGGAAACTTCTGATATCTCTTCGGCCTCGAAGATGTAGAACGAAACTGGTCAGGTGCATGTTGTCCAACATTCGTTCTCTTGTAAAAAATAACGATTCTTTCGTGCTTGCTCTAATTCGCGGGAATTATGACCTGGCCCTAGTGACGGAGTCGTGGTTGTCTACGAAGAATGATATTGCGCCTCTCTTGGGTATAGCCAATTCTCAATACTCCTGCATTCGTTGTGACCGTGTTCGCAGAAAAGGGGGAGGAGTTTTTGTTCTTGTCAAAAACTCTATCCCCTTTACCTGCATTTTCAAGGAATCATTATCTGATGGCTATGAAATTTGTGTTTGCGACGTCTTATTCGAAAAAACTTCATTAAGAATAATTTTGGTCTATAGAACTCCGTCCTGTAATGCTCGTAACTCCGCGTTATTACGCAAGGCCATAAGCGATCACTGTTGCTGTGACGGTCCCAGTCTAGTATTGGGGGACTTCAATCTCGCTGATATGGAATGGTATAGCAGATGCGATGATACTCTCCTCCATAGTGCTGTTACTAAAGACTTCATTGACATGTTTGTATCACACAACTTCTCACAGCTGGTTGATAAACCTACCAGGGGTGAATCCTTTTTGGATCTCGTGTTCTGTTATTGTGATCGATTGGTTACCCAGCTTAGTGTGACGCCCCCCATTGGCAATAGTGATCATGCCACCATCGATTTTCTGATCGATGTTGGAGATCATGCCAGCAAGCCGCGTCTAGTTAGAGATTTCGCGTCTGTTGACTTTCCAGCTATTGAGCGTTACTTGTCAGATATTGATTGGTTCGGGTCTTTCGGCAGCGTGAATTCGGTTAATGAGATGTACGAAATGTTCCTTTTTATCTTGCACCACGTTATGGACCTTTTTATTCCCATGAAGGAAATTAAAAGTAAAGCACGAAGGCTACCTGCTCATCTTGAACGCATGGTGCTTCGTCGAGGCAGACTTTGGGAGGTGGCGATCAAGGATGATTGTTCTCGTGCATGGGATTCATACAAAGTTTTTAATGCGAAAGTAGAGAAGGCAATTTCTAAATATAACGCCCATTTAGAGGATAAAATTATACAGTCCAGCGATCCTACAAAGTTGTATACCTATATAAGAAAGCGAATGAAGGAATCCAAATCAATACCCTCTTTAGTTATCAGTGAATCCCAGGTTGCTAAATCGGATAAGGAAAAGGCTGAGCTTTTTGCCTCGGAATTTCAAAAGTCATTTGCGAAGCCATCTTGCTTGAGATTTGATAACGTCTCTACTCTTTTCCCTACTATGGAACCGACGATTTGGTTCAACAGGGATGAAATTGCTGATATTATTCTAAAGTGGCCTAGTTCGGCTTCACTCACTCCTGATTTTATTCCGTTGAACTTCATCAAAAGGATAATAGGATATATTGCCTCTCCTCTGGAGTACCTATTCAACCTGTCATATATGTATGGTGAAGTTCCTTCCCGCTGGAGGCACTCATTTATTGTACCTATACCAAAAAAGCCTCCTCTGAACAGTACTAAAAACTATCGGCCTGTGAGTATAACATCTATCTTTGCCAGGACATTTGAAAAGATTCTCAAGAACCATTTAGTTGCTCACTTGGTAAAACACAATATTATTTCTTCCAACCAGCACGGGTTTTGCAAAGGTAGATCCATTGAAACGGCCCTACTATCGTCTTTTAATGACTGGACCAAAGCACTTGACGAAGGAAAGCGGGTTGACGTGGTCTATTTTGACTTCGCAAAGGCTTTTGATAGAGTTCCTTCGCTCAAACTTATTCAGAAGCTAGAGTCCATCGGTATCCACCACCTAGCCCTTCGATGGATTCAAAATTTTCTTCGTGACCGGACATACCAAGTCCACATAGGAAACGAATTTTCTTCGGTCCGTAACACCTCTAGCGGGGTTCCTCAAGGTGGGGTACTCTCTCCTCTTTTGTTCTTGATTTATTCTCATGAGTTGCCCAGTTTACTATCTAGGTATGACGTTTCTTGTACAATGTACGCTGATGATATCAAAGTTCACAAGGTCATTGATAAGGCTGCTGATCATGATACACTTCAAACTGCAATTGATCAGGTCTATGCTTGGTCCGTTGAGTGGGAACTGCCCCTGGCAGCTAATAAGTCTAAGGTTCTTATCATCGGTAACAACAGGACATATAGTACTAATTACACTGTAGGCTCCGAAACTCTGGAGATAGTTAATGAAGTCAATGACCTCGGTTTCAGGTTTAATGAAAAACTTTCGTTCGATGCCCACTACAAGTATATAGTATGTAGGGCTCTTCATCGAACTTATAACCTGTTTAAGGCAGTACGATCACGTAATCCTACGACACTAATTAAAGCTTACAAAACATATGTAAGGCCTCTTTTGGAAACGGGTACTACGGTATTCTCTCCGTATAAGAAGAAGGATATTGATCTGTTAGAAAGCGCACAAAATAATTTCACTCGAAAGTTGGCCATGCGTTGTTCTGGGCTTAGTTATGAGTTTATTCCTGACGGAGTTACAAGACGCCGAGTATTTGGTTTACCCAGTCTATTCTCCAGAAGAAAAAGGAACGACATGGTTATGGCCTTCAAAATTCTCACCGGAAGAGCCTCACTTTGTTCAAGCAGTCTCTTCTCGGTTGCTAATTCCAGAACGAGAGGTTCCAGTATTAAAATCAGGGCTCCGTCTTCTAGGAAACAGGTTAGGGCGAAATTCTTTTCTTTACGAGTCGTTCCATTGCTCAATAAAATAATTAATGAGGACTTCCTGCACCTGTCACTTAGTTCTTTCAGAAGAAGGGCCAGTAAAATTGCGTTTGCAGAGGTGTCCTAAGTTTTCAGTCCTGCTTATAATCCTAGTTTTAGTTGTTTAGTTTAGGTTTTCTTTTATTCTTTATCATTTTTTGTTTTGGTTCTTGGTTCTGACTGTGTTGTCTTGGCTTGCTGTTCTCGTTGTCTCCGTACCACGTAGACTTCGGCCTACGTCATGAATAAATAAATAAATAAATCCATTACGAGTGGACTAAGAGAGACAAAGCGTGCGGGTTTAGGAGATGTGACAGTTATTCTAATTAATAATAATAATAATAATTCCTATGACGAAAGTAGTAAACGGGTTCACGCCGATAATGTACGCAGCAAAACATAGATGGTAGCGAATTTTATGTTTAACAGGTATTGCTTTTCGTAGGTCAGTGCAAGGCCGTGCGAAGCGCACAAGTGCGAAACACGCTGTTAGTCGTGTCGGAGAACTTGTAGATCTAGATAGGGCTGCTGCGTTGCGTCAGTGTGCGGAGGCCTTAAGAGTAGCCATCTTTGAATCATTGTGCATCATCCCCACCGTCACCACTATCGTTGGCCATGCCACGGATATGGTCAACCGGACAGCCGGACCGCCGCGAAGAACCTAAGCGGACTCCGGCACCGCCAGTGTACTGTTAACAGTGAGCTAACAGTGAGCGAATGGTTCGACGTTCATCTCCCTAATCGGGCAAAGGTCGATCACGTAAGCACGATTCGCTTCCTCTCATGTTGACATTTGGATACAGAGCGCGTTGCCTGGAAGCCTTAAGCCCTGGCAGGAAGCGCATTGTTGCCACCACAGCATGTTCATGTACATGCACGACTCATTTCAAGACTGTCGCTGGACCGAACACTCTACGAGTTCTACTGATCACACGATGGGCAGCACCATTTATATCACCAAGTGTAATCGTTGTGTTCAAAGCAAGATGTGCGCAGAAACCTTCATTGGTGAGATTTCGGGGTTAGTACACTTGAAGGATCTGCGGGCTATTCCTGTGCAGGCTGTTCTCGAGGTTTACGAGCTCTCCTCCTTCGGCCACTTCTGAAACAACAGCGATCAGCATATGTAGCAACACTGCCGTAGATTCCACTTACTTCTTCGATGCTTTGGCGCCTTCCTCGTCAACAACGACATCGCGAGCTGCCTTCCTTACTCGGCCACTTCTGAAACAGAGAATTATCTCCCCAAAGGTGGAGAACGCCTCAAGCAGGTTTGACCCACCGCCTCGTCGATGCCCTGCCCCCTCGGCGAGATCTCCTCCTTCGGCCACTTCTGAAGATGTACGAATGACCCCCACAGTAGAAGGCATTGAGGGGCTCGACTCACCGCTTCGACCTTTTGCCCTCTTCCTCCTCGCCGCCACCACGGCGAGATGCCCTCCTACGGCGCCCAGAACGGGAGCGGCGAGAACGTCCCCCTCGAGAGCGGCTGCGGCGCGAGCCCCGTCGCGAGGCGCGGCGGGAGCCACGACGAGACCTTCTTCTACGCTTCGACGCATGTTCCTCGTCTGAAATCACAGCTCTGACCGACAAGGTGGCCGACACTTGCTGCTGCTAGCGCGCTCACCGGAGCCGTAGCGCCTGGACCTCCTTCGCGAATGTCTCCTGGACCACGAACGGGAACGGCTTCGGCTTCGGCTCCTGCCTCTTCTTCCTCGACTCCTGGAGCGCGAACACGGCATGTTAGTAGAGTGAACCCTACTCCCCCATTGCGATTCTTTTATACTCACTCATCCACCTATCATTTCTTCTGATAGAGATCAAACCGAGCTCGAAAGCAGCCATCGACATACATCCCGATTCGACGGGGCGGTTGTTCACTGTCTTGATAAACGAATTCATAGTGAAGAGTTGCTGGTAGTCAGCGCTATATGAGACTGATTGTGAGAAGATGCAAAAACATCTATACTACGAATTCGTGCGTACTAGCTGTCGCGAACTTACCACACAACGCACGAAATCATAGATTTTGGGTCACTCCGGCCGTTTTAGGGAATTCCGTACATTTTCTTTTTTTCTGACCAAACATTGCGCGTTTTCTCAGAAAACAAAAAAAAATGCCGAAAATCATCAGAAAATCAGAAAACAAAAAATAGAAATTCTGCTCATCCCCGGTAGCAAGCAACATGCGTTGGCGCTGGCATGCTATGGTGACTCGCGAAGTATCATGTATAGCGCATTTTACAGAGTTGCCTCATTGCAACACTTCCCCATTTTTCTGGCCGCTTCTCCCGATTTTTTTGGGTTTTGTACTGTTGTTTTAATTTTTCAAAAGTACTGTAATAAAAGCCATTCTTCTAAACAAACTTGAAGCTTTTCTGAAATCAGTATGAACGTCTCCCAAATTGAGAGAAAATTGAGGTCTTCTTATAGATTAAACTACATACTTTCCAGGATCATTAGAATAATTTTTTTTTGCTCAAAGAAAATTTTGTATAACTTTCTTTGAAATTTTTAAATCCAGTTGCCCAAAGGAGTGTAACAATTTTGTGGTTTTTGAGGAGTGCAATATTTTTTTTTAATTTTAGGAGTGTAATAATTTTATAAATTATTATTCGTGAAAATAACAAATTTAATTCTGTTTAAAAATATTACGAAGCAGTAACCATTTAATGCATTAAACGGCGAGACAGCGTCCTGCATTCGACAACCACGTCGCGATCTTTATTTGATTGATAGTGAAAATGCTGCTTACAAAAAGCATCAAAGTGAGGATATGTATGCCATTTGTAGTTGTATTCGTTGCATCGTTTACAGGTATGAAACTCCGTGCAACAGAATTTTTGCTATCATTCGAATAAAAATCCCGACGTCTTGAACGAGTGCAGGCGCAACCTCTTATTTTCCCACTAAAAAATGGTCGCCTTCCTGAGACAAGCTTTACACGAATAAGTTTTCCTTAAAAAATCGTATACAATTTCAACAAAGTGCTCACTCATTAGTTAACAATTGCGGGCCACGTCTGACGGAGTCTCGCACTTGTACGCTTCGAGCGACCCCAGCAGTACAAAAGGAGGAATTTGGAAACAGTGTTTTCGAACTTTGGTCTATTACCTTCTTTAAGATCAGCTGAGTAGTTTTTCCACGGATCTCTCCCGATAGAGAGCCTTCGGCTCTCTTGCTAAGAGGGATCTCGGGCCGCTTGTCGCAGGGCCACTGGCGCGTCCCCGGGTGGTGGATAGGAGAACGAAGGCGCGAGCCAAACGCGACCGTGTACTGCCCAGAGACGCAAGTGGGATGCAGGGGATGGACTCCTTGCTCCTGCTGTGCCGGGTCGACGCGTTCCTTGTGGGAGCGGCATGTTCATGCACAGTGTGCGTGGATGTGTTTGCGCCTGTGTGGATTGCAACTGTGCCGGCTCGGCCATAAGCTTGCATTCGGTAGACTTTGAGTAGATCGTAAGGCGATTCGAGGCCGCCTCAAAAGTCTCGCCCCGTCCCCTCAGCCTGCCAGATCTTCGCCGGCACAACAGAGCCTGACTAACTACCCGTGTTGTATTGCAGGCAAACACGGCAGCACTAAAGGGCCTCATTCCCCTGACCCCGAAAGAGCCCCCATTTCTGCAGCGATGGGAAGGACGAGTACGGAGAGGCTGCTAAAATCTCAGAGCCTAACCAGGCTGCGGAAATTGAGAAGGACTAGGACGACGATCTGTACTTACAACGCCCGCACGCTTGCATCGGAAGCATCCGTCGAGGACCTGATGATGCAAGCCAGGAAGATCAAGTACGACGTAATCGGACTGACCGAGACAAGAAGACACCAACCCCTACACGCCGACTACGACTCCGGAGAAGAACTGTTCCTCGGAAGATGCGACTGCAGGGCGGCGTTGGTGTCCTCGTCAACACGCACTTGGCCATGAACATCGATTCGTACGAGTCTCTGACAAGCCAAATCGGACGTCTGCGACTGAAGCGATGTGGCTCCGTGCCAGTTTTGACTATGTTCTTCGCGTATGTCTCAACATCCAACTACGACGACGAAAAGGTCGAAGCTTTCTACGTGGAGCTGGAGAAGTTCTATAAGGAAGATCACACCTTCCACAAGGTGATCGTCGGCGACTGCAACGCCAAGATCGGGCCGCGAAGGTCGCCGGAAGAGCTTCACATCAGAACCCACGGTTTGGAGTGGAATGATATGATATGATATTTATTACGTCATATAAGACAGACGCAAGAAACTCAACTGGAACCGAACAACTAACAACTATCTTAAGCAAACAGTACCAAGTAGATATTGCATAATGCCTTCAAGTAAAGTGAAATCTAGGTTAGGTGGTGACATGCGCAATCCTTTTGAATAAGGGAAGAGAGCAGGGAGGAGCAGCAGTCTTAGTAAGTTTTAAATAGGCTAATCCTGCCCTAACAGCGAACGAATTCCGTCTGACTGATGTTCTAGGTCTAGAAAATGAGAGTTTAGTTCCACCACCCCTGGTTCGAGAGTGCAATAGTTCAAAAAATTGGGAAGAATCAATGGAGACTAATTTGTGGAGTAGTTTATACACCATGCAGAGATCAGCAACCCTTCGCCTACTTTCTACAGAAGGTAGGCAAAGATATGCATTGCGGATCTTCGCACGAGGTATACGCGAATACAAGAACCCACCTAATCTAGTCAATATTTTTCTCGTAAAATTGTTTTGAACTTTTTCAAGGAGGGCTACATGCATTATTTATGTGGCGAGAAAACCGTGCTGCCGCATTCCAGAACTGGTCTGACATATGTTTTGCACGCCGTTAGCAGTACATTATTATTTCTAGTAGTTAACGTCTTAAATTTGTGATAGGTACGAGTAATGGCTTTCCTGAAGATATTTTTATAATGATTTGCGAAGTCTAACTTGTTATTATAAAGAAACCCAAGATCCTTCACTTCCGATACTGTTGCAATAGGGGAGTTCTGAATAGAGTATGCACTGCAGTGTTCAGAGCATCCAAGCCTAAGATGAAAGGTTTTAGCGTGAGACAGGGGGAGTTGCCATTTATCAGCCCAACGGGCAAGCCGTCGTATTGCCCGCTGTAGAAGCTCCATATCTTCGCTGTTTTCTATTTGTCTATAGATTTTTAAGTCATCCGCATACTGCTTACAGGATACATCGTTAGTTTCGAGCAGGTTTTGGATATCCGCCACATAAATGTTAAACAATACAGGTGACAAGACACCACCTTGAGATACTCCACTGATTACAGGCTTAGTTATCGAAAGTGTACTATCAACACGTACTTGAAAAGCTCTACCGTTGAGGAAGTTTTGAATCCAGCTCACTACATTTTGATGAAAGCCAAGGAGACTGATTTTATGCATGAGTTTGGTGTGAATGACCCTATCAAAAGCTTTTGCGAAATCAAAATAGATAACGTCACAGCAGCTTTTCTGATCCAGTATTTTAGTCCAGTCACTAGTGCATTCCAAAAGATTAGTCTCTACAGACCTGTTTGCAACAAAGCCGTGCTGAGTGGAAGGAATAACACGATTTTTTCCAAGTGTTGGATAATATGCTTTTTCAACATCTTTTCGAAAATTCTGCAAAAGATAGATGTAATGCTGACAGGCCTAAAGTTTGCTGGATGATGATGGTTCTTTTTTAAGCACAGGTGTAATATAGGAGTGCTTCCATGGTTCAGGGACCTCAGCATACATAATTGACTGATTAAAAATGTACGAGAGCGGATTCACAATAACATTGCAATATTTAAAATAAAAATGAATGGAATCTTATCTGAAGTGAAGGCCGACGACTGTGGCCAGGAGCAAATGTGCTGGTAGATTACTATAAGATCGAAGTAGAGAAAATCCTTCATAGGGTGAGCACAATTGAAACTGTGCACTGGCAGTCTTTCATCATGACTTAAGAAAACCTTAGAGAACTCACCAGCAAGAACGTTGGCCCTATCAAAATCAGAGAGAAGAGGTTTACCCCTAACTGTAAATTGCAGAAATGGGTTTGATTTGAGAGCTTAGATTTCATGAATCTGAAAATTTGTTCTTTTTACGAGACTCAATTTTTTTCTCAACATTGCGGTTGAATTTACCTAGTTGTTTTGCAAAAAGTTTAGAAAAGCCATGATACCCTGTCCAGTCACCACTGAGCTTTGCGTGATTAAACAAGCACTCCTTATGTGATAACATGTTGCGAAGATGGAGAGGCAACTGAGATTTGTCCAAATTTCTGTAGGCACATGGTACAAACATATCAATTGTGTGATTTAGAATGGCCAAAAACATTGAATATTTGTCATTTACGGAAGAAACCGACCCAAAAGAGAAGAACTGTTCCTCGGAAGATGCGACTGCAGGGCGGCGTTGGTGTCCTCGTCAACACGCACTTGGCCATGAACATCGATTCGTACGAGTCTCTGACAAGCCGAATCGGATGTCTGCAACTGAAGCGATGTGGCTCCGTGCCAGTTTTGACTGTGTTCTTCGCGCCAGTTTGGCTATGTTCCAGTCAACGCTATATAGGTAACTACAAACAGCCCCATAGTGGCATTTTGTAAATTGTCTCCTTTTAACAGGAAACCACTCTTCACCAGACGCATTGATATCAAAGGATATACATGCGTGATCACTATTACTAAGAGGATACTGGACAGAGATATTACTTATTAGGCTTCTATGATTGGAAAAAACCAAGTCTAGAATGTTGTCACCTCTAGTAGGCTCAGAAATAAGCTGAACGAATTCGTGGCAAGAAAAAAGCATTTCTTTAAGGGAACTACAATACCGCTCCTGTCTTTTGGTTTTTGGGCGGAATAGGCAGAAAAAACCGCCGTTTCCGCCGCTTTCCCGTAACTTCTTTCAAAGTAGCTTAATCAGAAAATAATTGCAACCACCCAAATCCACAGTTGATGATCTATCCAGTGATGTAGGTAGCGTTCAGTGACTCTTAAAAAAGTTGGTCCGGTAACCTATATAGTCTCGACGGCGGCGGCCTCACCCCGTTCCTTGAGATAATTGCTCCCAAAGCGGGCACCTCCCCGACTGACTAGAGCCAGCAGCTTTTAGCTAAATTTTCCTTCTTTTCCCCATGTTATGCTCGACAGTATCTGCTTTTTCGTAGGTGGCAACAAGAAGTGATCATTACGATGTAATTTTCCGAAAAAATCCTCTTCTTCAGATTTCTGAATTCCAGAAAATGCTGGAAATTGGTGAGGTCTAATCTAAGTCCGTGAAATCTAAAAGTAGGTAGTTTAGCTGACCTAGTGATGATCTGTTAAATTGCTCAAGCAACGCGATCATAACGGCATCGTTCGAAGACTGGCAGCTCTCCGAATTCAACTACCGAGTCAGGTGCTGGTGAAAAATGGATTTTCACCAAACTGAATGGAAGCTAGAGCTGTCGTAACAAGGGTGTAGACCGCGTAGTGAGAACAGTGGGAAAACTATTTTTTCGTCTTCCACCTGAAGGCTCTCTGGTTTAGCTTAGGCGCTGCCACCCACGCAATCAGGCAGCCAATGTTCGTCGAAAACTTGAGTGGCCCCAACACAAAATCTGCTCCAAAATTTACGTGATGCTGGTAGTGTGTCACTGACCTCCAGTCCACATCTGGAAAATTGAAATCTCCTACTGCAACAACTGGAAGTGGTGATGCTGATAGATCACTAATGGCTTTTCCTAGCTGTTCCGTAAGTTGAATGGTGCAGGTAGGAGGCCCATAGACGAGAATAACTCGAAAAGATGCAAATTGAAAGAAAATGACAACAGCTAAAATTTCGCATACATTATCTACTGATTCGGAAGCTACAACTGAATAAGATATAGTGCTTCGAAGTAGGATGGCCACTCCTACACCAGCTTTTCTTTTCTTGTCACATCGTATAGTAGCGTAGTCTTCACACCACTTGCTCAGCATAGATTCTACTGAGTGATGTTTCTTCAACCAGGTTTCACAAAACAGGTAGATATCATATCGAGGGCCCTGACAATGATCAATATGAGTGCTGCTTTTTGGAAACGACCTGACATTGGAATAAAAGATCGATAGCGACACAGTTTGAGAGGAAGCTAAAGCGACATGATTAAAATACCGAGGAAAACGACTCAGTTTCCCTGGGCATTCAAAGCTTGATGAGATTGAACGGGAAGTTGACGACTGCGTTCTTCCCGCCTTCGTATTCGCTCCGTCAATGAGAGAAACTCCCTAAGGTAGACCACTTCTCCGGAAAGAGACGCAGGCGAGAAGCTCTCTTAATAGCCAAGCGTTGGAAGTAAGAGGCCGGAAAAACGACTTTCAACAGCCTTGCTTTACCAGGCATAGGTCTACCGAGTCTATAAACTGACAAAGGAAGGCAATCGATATCCAAACGAAAACAACATTACGAACGCACAAGAAGTCATAGCGGACCCTACTAGCAATCGATTGGGAGTCAAGCTCCGGTATACCAGTAATAATTATCGATCTTCGTCTCTGGTAAGGCGAGTGGAAATCGGGCTAGCGACCACTGGTTGGAGAGTGAAATGGCCGTGGATTGAACTAATCGGGATTGCCAGCAGGCGCAGCATCAGAAACAGAAGATACTGGAGCGCCTGGGGAAATCCCAGCCTTCTTCGTAGCAATAAGTTCTCTTGGAGTAACTTATCTCTTTCTCGACGTACAAGTGAGAACTCTTCGACTATTCTGGAGAACGCATTCTTTACGCAGTCCGGAACCGTAGTCAACTCAATCAGCTCCCTTATTGCGGCGTCGAGGCCAGGCGTTTGCGGTGATGCTGGCCACGTGGCTGGACAGAATCGTTTCGTAGGTCTGCTTGAGTTCCGAGCAGGAGTCGACATCGTGCAGTAGAATGAACCAGTAGGACAAGCCAGAGAGTATTGGCAATAGCAGAATAGTCCAGGTAGCGGTTGAAGGACCAAGTCGATCGATGGCCGGGATCGCGGGAACACGCCGACCGCTCACGGGCGTTGCCACATGGAACGAGCAAGGTGGAAGGCTATTTGAGTTTATCATGTCGACCAAGACCATCCATGGAAACTCACAGTTCTAGAAGCCTCCCTCCCTACGATGGAACTGGGAATCCCACGGTGGCCAGTTCCACAACGAGATAGACCACATCATCTTCAACCGCAAGTATTGCCTGACCGACGTTTCCGTTGTCCCCAAGTTCTACACTGGATCGGACCACCGCCTCCTTCGCGCGAGGTTCCGTTTTCCGCGTCAAGGAGAGGAGGCCGCGAAGCTCAAGAAGAGGAGTCCCAGAACGACCATCAGCTGGGACCTCTACAACTCTCTTGCCGGCCTTTGGGAAGACGACATCATGGACAACGTCGATGAGGAATACGACCGCTTCATGCATCATGTCCACGATAGCGCTAAGGGAGCAGAGAACTTGAAGACCACCAAGAGACGCCTGTCTCCGAAAACCCTCAACCTTACACACCAGGGTGGAGCAGCACGAGCGTCAGGCAACTACCAGCTGACGTCCAAGCTTGCGTCCGGCATGCAGAGCAGCGATAAAGGAGGATCTTAAGGAGAGAAGGGCGGAAGTGTTGGCTGAAGCTGCAGAGGCATTCTTGATCATACGCAATGCCCGCCGAGACTTCGCCAACTTCAAGACCAAGATGACCGCTCTCCGACGTCCCGACGAAACCGTTACCTCTTCCAGAAGCACCATGGAGAAGGTCGTCAACGACTTCTACTGCGATCTCTTCGATAGCCACGTCCACCTGCCCCACGCCATCTTCTGCAGGATGGATACGTCATCTCCTCTGTTCTCCCTACCGGGATCTGACACGCCATCTCGTCGGTGAAGAAGCGTACAGCACCCGGTCCCGACAGGATCAGACCCGACACCTGAAGAACCTCCGCGCTCATCAACACCCTGACGCGGCTCTTCACGCGCTACCCGCCTTAGTGCAAGGTTTCATCTCAGTGGAAGACCAGCATGACCGTCCTGCTGTATTAGAAGGGAGACGTGCACGACATTGGCAGCTATCGCCTGATCTGCCTGCTATCCGTAGTCTACAAGCTGTTCACTCGAGTCATCCTGAACAGGATCAGCAGAACGCTGACAGCCATGCGAACAAGCGGGATTTCAGAGAGGATTCAGCACAATCGACCACATACACGCCATTACGAAGCTCATCGAAGTGTTGCGAGAGTACAAGCTGCCGCTGCGCCTTGCGTTCATCCACCTGAAGAAAGAATTTGACGCCGTAATAACTGAAGCGGTCGTTGACGCCCTGCTCATTCAGGGCGTTCCTACTCAGTACATCAGGGTTCTTCGAGAACTGTACAGTGGATTCACGTCCAAGGCCTCACCATTTTACTACGACGTCAATGTGAAGTGAGCGGTTCAGCAAGGGGATACCGTATCCTCGAAGCTCCTCAGCGCCACCCTCGAAAACGTCATGCAATGGAAAGACATGGGAGTGAAGGTCGACGGCCGACAACTACACCATCTGCGCTTCGCTGACGACGTCGTGCTCATAACACCGAGCATCAGTCAGGCGGAGCGAATGCTGCCGGACTTCGGTAACGTATGTGGGAACGTTGGACTGCAGCTGAATCCTACGAAGACATGCTCATGAGGAACGGAAAATTTCTGATACAATAGTCTCGCTATACGGATCGAACATCTCCGAATGCTCCAGCCAGGTGTATCTGGGTCGCGAATTCAATGTGGCCAACGACCTAGAGCTAGGGCCGAGTAGGAGGAAACGAGTGGCTTGGGGAGCTTACAAGAGCGTCGAAAAAGTCACGAAGAAGGCGAAGAACGTCTGACTCCGTGTCCACCTATTCGACTCTACCGCTCTTCCTGCCCTAACATACGCCTCAGAGACATGGGCCATACGAAAGCAGGATGAACACGCGATACTCGCTGGACGAGAGCCATCACCGGATGGATTCCGCGGGTTGTCAAGAGAACACCAGGACGCCCACCAACGCGTTGGTCGGACATCTTCGTGAAAGCTATGAACGAACGATATGATGCTCTTCGTGTCTCTGCGAGGAGGACCTATTGGAGCACTGGCACAGGGCCGAATGGAGACGCTGCTGGCGCCCGTTCGAGTAAGTCGATGATCAGCTGGACGACCGGTGATACAGGTAATACAGGTGAGTAGTTTTCGATACGAAGCCGTCCAGCTCTCCCACTCTCCATCTTCAATATCACTTCAACGTCGGCACCATCTCCAATAAGTTCATAAACGTAATTTATTTGCGTTAATCAGTGCTTTTGTCCCTTAGACTATAAAATGGCTTCCTATAAAACCTTGAATGTAAAAAAAATTCTATGCAAGGGTGCGGCGGTGAGGGTCCGATCGTGGACGCGGAAGCGTCATCGACTGAGTAGCCAATCGAATACTTCCAGCTAATACATCCTTACTGATGTTGATCCTGTGATGAAGGCTTCAGCCCTGCCATGGGCCCATCCGCCGGCAACAATACCCGCGTATTTCCCACCCCAATCAAGGATGGGCTAAAATTTTGAAAATTTTCCCAGAAAACAGCATATCGCTTTCGTCAGAAAAAAGAAAATTTCGAAATTATCATACGACCTTATTACTCTACCTAACGATCCATTTTCCAGTAGTAAATGCTTTTGTATGGCTAAAAATTTAGTCGTGGGGTAGCGTTTCAACTTGAGCGTTTATAAACTTTTCTAGTACACTTCAAATTCCACACAACCAGCAAAGTGTAAATTCTGACTGGTAGATCCTGGGAATTTCGACATTTGAAGTATGCAACATTACTTATCAGTTCCCTTTCACAGTTAATGCTCCAATTAATGGTCCCACTAGTAAGAAACTCAACTTTCAGAGTACCAAACACGATGAAGGCACATTTACCACAGTTTGCATGTTTCAGCTTCATTGCTTGAGTATGTAGACACACCCTCGCAACATACTCTAAAGCTGTGCCGAGATTCGGTGGGTAGTAGTGGCTGCGCCAGAATCTATACTCCTACTTCATCTCGTTCTTCGAAAATACTTTTCTGTGATCTGCCCTAGTTTTAGCTGAAAGGTTTCAGGCCCACTCACCAATGCTCTTCACAGCACCTAGTTACTCCTTAGCCGACTAAAGATGTTGTGTACTAGCTTGATAATTCACGGAACAATTCGATATTTCATGCTGTACAGGAAGGGAGACGTGAACAACATTGGCAGCTATCGCACGATCTGCCTGCTGTCCGTAGTCTACAAGCTGCTGTTCACTCGAGTCATCCTGAATAGGATCAGCAGATCGCTGGACGAAGAACAGCCATGCGAACAAGCAGGATTTCGGGGAGGATTCAGCACGATTGACCACATACACACCATTACGAAGCTCATCAAAGTGTCGCGAGAGTACAAGCTGCCGCTGTGCCTTACGTTCATCGGCCTGAATAAGGCATTCGACTCCGTCGAGACTGAAGCGGTCATCGACGCCCTGCTCACTCAGGGTGTTCCTACTCAGGACATCAGAGTCCTTCGAGAGCTGTACAGTGGATTCACGACCAAGATCTCACCATTCTACAACGACGTCGTCACCGACGTAAAGAGAGGGGTTCGGCAAAGGGATACCGTATCCCCGAGCTCTTTAGCACCACTCTCGAAAACGTCATGCGCCAACAACAAAGGGAAGACATGTGAGTGAAGGTCGATGGCCGGCAACTGCACCATCTAACACCGAGCATTAGCCAGGCGGAGCCAATGCTTGCTGGTCTCGATCGTGTATATGGGAACCAGGGGTGTGCGTTTACCGGCTAACGATTTACCGATTTACCGGGTTTACCGGCATTTTCGCGATAAATTCTCTTAACGAAATTTTTCGGTAAGTTACCAAATTTACCGGAAAATTTAACGACCTTTATCATGTAAGATCATGTTTCTATGTATCGAATGTAGAAGGAAACATACTACCGATCTCTGTTTGGAAGTGATTGCTTCTATCTTCTCATAACTTGCTATTAGCATTCGTTGTCCTCAATCTCATTAAAACATCCATGGCCACATCACGAGGCGGAGATGGTGCGCTCCAGTGTAAAAAACACGCTCCGCTAGGATAGTACCTCGCGCCGAGATTCCCACACGACATGAGACAATTTGAACTAGAGATATAGGAGCTCTCAGAATAGACGATCGCCAGAGGAGTAAGGAGAACATACGCTCATGTCTTGTTCCCGTAATTTAGTACAAGATGTAAGGCATCGGAATGTATTCTGCTAGTCTACCTGATCTCCTGGTGGATTCTTCAGCTGTATTCCTGTATAAGAAAAGAAGTTCGTCATCATGTCACATTTCGTTGTTTTTCTGAAGTGTCTGGAGTGTTTGCTCCAAAGTACAGCTTAATAGTACAAAAAAGTAGCAGTTTGAGGTGTAAATCATTCCTTCATCGAATCAAGTGCAACCCAGGCACGTTTGTCTACGTATTCAGCACGTCTACTGAGTCGCATGGCACGTTTGTCGACGTGTTCGGCACCAGGGATGCACACAAAATTCTGTGCGTTAAATTTTTTAACGATATTTTTTAACAGAAAGTTTTCGTTAACCTTCCGGTAAATCGTTAAATTTCGTTAAAAATATTATGCAAATAATTGCAAACCATTATTTCAAGTGAAAAAAATCAAGGAAAACCTTGTACGCTTTAATTTCAAGAGGTCAAGTTCAAGAAATGAAGTGTAACACTGCAATGTAAAAAATCTTAACATCAGCAAACGCAGAAAAATAATCAAGCCTTCAGCAAAAAAATTACTTACAAGGTGTGGAGTAAGAACAGATATGGAATTATCATTCAAGATGATCAACGACAAGGCATCTTAAAATGAGTGATAAGGCCAAACGCGGAGTTCCCCCTTTCCTGGTTCTTTGCAAAACCACTTTGTGTGACTATTCCACGAGCACATACAGTCTCGATGCGGGCAACAGCCCATTAAGTACAGAATGAGTTAGTAAAAATACAATTAAAAGCCTACCAGTGGAATATTAACACGTTGTCGAACGATTACTGAGTGCCAGGTGCGTGGGGCCAATCCATTTCTTTGCAACGGCGGGACCGTGAGGCGACATCATGTCACACTGTCCCACACTGCAGACAAGGTGTGATACGTCGCCAACGTGATAAAGTTCAGGAAAAGTAGTTTTCCTAATTTTTGTTATTAGCGTTTTTCTAGAATCTTTTTTAAAGTCCCGTAACGTAAGCAGGACCCGCATGGCAACGCAAAATGTGGGTGCGCCGCTCGTGCGAGTTGGTTGAAGCACTGGAGCGTAGAAGAGTTGATCTCTGTGCGGTGCAGGAGACGAGGTGGTCCTGCCGCAAGTCAAGGGACAGGACGTGGCTTCAAGGCCGTTCTATGTGGAAGTCCCAGGACCACCAGTGGAGTTGGAGTCATCGTCTCTGAACGAGTTCGTGACTCCATTGTAAGCGTCGAACGCTTTGACGATCGATTGATGAAGGTCGTTGTCGCCGCTAAGGAGCGACTCTATCACTTCTTCTCTGCGTATGCTCCACAGACTGGCTGCTCCGATCAAGCCAAGGATGAGTTTTGGAACCTGCTTGATGAGAAGACAGCAGAGGTACCGTCGAAAGATGTCATCATAGTCGCTGGTGACCTTAATGGGCACGTAGGTGCTGCGAAAGACGGGTACAGCTGTCATGGTGGTTTCGGATACGGATCACGATACGCCGATGGTGAGCGTATTCTTGATTATGCGGAATCGCATAACCTCACCATAGTGAACACCGTCTTCCGAAAACGCGACTCGCACATTATCTCATACTACAGTGGGAGTACCAAGACTCAAATAGACTTTGTCCTTGTGAGAGATCGCGACCGAAGTCTTGTTACAGACGCGAAGATCGTGATGAGACGGTCGCCCCACAGCACCGCCGCTGATCTGCACTCTGAAGATCGCCCCTTCGAGGCTGAAACAGGTCGAGCGGTGCGGTGCAGCAAGAATCAAGTGGTGGCGAATCAGAGAGACGGAAGCAGCTGTGATTTCTCGCGTGTGGTTACTGACAGTCATGACTGTCGACGAAACTTGGATAAAGGCGACCGACGCGATTCGTCAAGCTGCACAGTCGGAACTCGGCATTACCAAGCCTGGGCGACGGAGGGTCGACAAGCAGACCTGGGTGTGGACAGATGACTGAAAGCAAAAGTGCGAGAGAAGAAGTCGCTTTATCACGTGTTTCTCGGCGGAAAGACAGCCGATAACTGGCGGAAGTACCAGGAAGCGACGAAGGCTGCAATGAAGGCCGTGGCTGCTGCAAAAGCCACTCATTATGGAGATGTCAAGGAGAACCTCGAGTCACGAGATGGTGAGCGGTATCTGTACCGACTTGCAAAGTTTCGCCAACGGCAGACCGAGGATACTGAGAAGTTTTCCGGCATCAATGATGAGAACGGCCATCTTCTTACGGATCGCAAAAAGGCATTGAAGCGATGGAGCGACTACTTTGAGGAAATCTCTACGGTGGAATTTCCTCACCCAGCCATCTCTTCAACGGCTCCAACCCACGGCCCCGTTCAGAAGATCACCGTGGAGGAGATTGAAGCGGCTTTGAAGAAGATGAGGCCAGGCAAGGCAACTGGGCCCGACGATGTGGCGGCTGATTTATGGAAATCCAAGTACTGGTACCCTGCTGAGTGGTTGGCGAAGTTCTTTAATCAGGTTGTGGCGGAGAAGAAAGTGCCTGAGTGCTGGCGCCACAGGACGACGATTCCGATTTGGAAGAAGAAGGGCACTCCTGCTGACTGCTCCAATTACCGTCCGATTCGCTTGCTTTCGCACAGCATGAAGATCTTTGAGTGAATTGTCGATGGACGAATTCGGGACATCGTGCTTCTTTCCAGCAATCAGTGCGGCTTCGTGGCTGGCCGTGGCACCGTTGATGCCATTCACGCCGCCCGCCTCCTGATAGAGAAGCACCGCGAGAAACAGAGGCCAGTGCATATCGCCTTTCTCGACTTGGAGAAGGCCTTTGACCGTGTACCGCGTGAGGTTATATGGTACGCCTTGCGACAACACAACGTACCTGAGGAACTTATAGAGTGGGTGCGGATGCTCTACTCTTGTCCAAAGAGTCGAGTTCAAGCTGCAGCTGGAACCTCGATGGAGTTTCCCATCTCTGTCAGGGTACACCAGGGGTCTGCGCTTTCCCCACTCCTCTTTGTTGTCGTCATGGGTGCCGTTACGTGAGATCTTCAGAAGCCCGTCCCCTGGACGTTGCTTTATGCCGATCACGTGATGCTCGCTAGCGAAGATAAAGGTGAACTCGAGCGAGAGGTGCAAACTTGGTGTGACCGCTTGGAGCGGTTTGGACTCAAACTGAACGTGAAGAAGACTGAATATCTAACGACAGACGTTACTGAGTCCAGCTCCATCAAGGTTAACGGCCTCGAGCTCCCACGCACTTCGGTTTTTAAGTACCTGGGATCAGCAGTCGCGTCTGACGGCAAAATGATGGTCGAAGGGAATTCACGCGTAAGTGCAGCTTGGTTCAAGTGGCGCTCGTTGACTGGCGTGCTCTGCGACAAGAAGATACCAGAGCGCTTTAAGTTGAAGATCTACAGAGCAGTCATCCGGCCAGTAGCGATTACGTCGCTGAGTGTTGGCCTGCCACTAAGGAAGTTGAAACGCGCCTCAACGTCATGGAGACAAAGATGCTGCGCTGGACGGCCGGAGTCACGCGCATGGACCGCATCCGAAACGATGTCATTCAACCGAAGTTCGGTGTCGCGCCGATAGCTGACAAGATGCGCGAAGCTCGCTTGCGATGGTGCGGCCACGTTCTGCGTGGAGAGGAAGACAGCGTCCGCAAGATAGGCCTTAACTTCGAGGTAATTGGAAAGCGGCCTAGAGGGCGCCCGAAGCAGCGCTGGGCTGATCCGTTACATACGGACTTGAAAGTAGTTGGTGTCCACCCTGATCTAGCGCTGGATCGGGAAAGGTGGCGTCATGACACCAGGATAGCGGACCCCGCCACGGAGCGGGACAAACGCTGAAGAAGAAGAAGAAGCGTTTTTCTAGAATCGTTCAAAATACCTCCAGTGGCCGAAAACATTCTCTCTGTCTCGACTGTTCAAGGTGATGGGCAAAGGTATTCTGGGATAAGCAGCGCCAGGTGAACATAGGCATATCTTATGAGGAGTTTAGACCGATCTTTGTGGATTCGTTGACGCACTTGGGGAGTGTTGCCTAGGAAATTTCTAGAATGCAATAAAAGATAAGGATAAAATACGGCGTTACTCAATCCCTTTTCGGATGCGCCACGCAATCTACTCCTACGCGATATCTATCATGGAGACAACTTGAATAAGTATTTGGCCATACTTGCGGCGGCGAGCCGATGAAGAATGCAGTGCTTTACCCTTCCTAGACACGTCTGGGACCAATTCTCCGACCCCGAAGGGATGTAAGGCTTGGTTTGCCTGGGCGGGAAATCCGAACCAGGAATCTGGAACCGGGTGCATGCGAGAGCCAGCAACAGGGATGTGCGGAAATCGCGAAAAGCGGAAGTCGGAATACGGTACAGAAGAGCTCAAAAATGGGCGGAAACCGGAATACAAAACATGGAAACGGAAATGACTCAAAACTCATTACTTCGTCTAATTTTTCATAAGTATATATATATATATATCCGTAATGGTAGTAATAACTGAATTGCCGTCAACAAATTTAGGAAGTAGGTAAGGTATCATGCACCTCTTTTCAGCAACATATAACAGTAAAGAATAATTGTATTTGTATTACTACTGAGATGAATTTTCAAACACTGGTGTAGCAAATCGAAGTTTGTACAAAATCTTTCTGTAAATTGAAAGAAGGTATTTAACACGCAATGAACTCAGCTGACGAGTAAAGGCCGCCACAGACTTCTGCGGCGCCGCTCGGCGGCGTCGCTCATCATCAGTGGGAGCGGTGACGGCGAAGTACTGTACTGTTTCTAGTGGGGACCGACTGGTGCTTCACAATAACGCGCCCCGATGACGATCGCGCGCCCGCATCGCTTACTAGGAAATCATATATGTGGTGACTTTTGCATTATACGAGCATAGTGTGTATTCCCATTCGAATGGGGAACAGGTAGCCTGATCAAGCGCTGCGCTGAGACCCTCCCGGGAATCAGTGGGCTTAAACATGCTCGTCTAAAATCTGATAAACTTCTCTCTTCTTTTTTATTCGGATTTTTTTCTACTAGTTTCTACTACTCCTTGACACTGCGCTGTAAATTGTATTGTAAATTTAATGTGCTATTTGATGTTAGAAGGATGTTTTGTTGCGACCAAAACTGTTGCGCCAGACGAGACTCGAACCCAGTCCATGGGCAGGATGCCAGCTCACTACGCCACCGCCAATATTCTGATATCAGATATGGAAGTAAATTGTCCTTGCAACCACTTATAGCCTCTGTAACATCCGCGTCAGCAAACGTGTGGACCAACAGTGTGCTATTTACATTTGTACATATTATTAGTGTTACGCATTATTGCTATCTAGGGCGAGTGGTAATGCAGCCGCTGGAGGCGTTTACTGTCGCGATCACCCGCTTCCAGGTTCTTGGTTCGGACTTCCCTGTAAGGCCAACCAAGCATTTCACCTCTCCAGGGTTGGCCAATTGGTACCAGACTTGCCTGTAAGGAAAAGCACTGACTTTCCATCGGCAGGCCACCGCAAGCCATTGTTTAGGCCAAGTACTCATTCCGGTTGCTTCCACGATATACCGTAGGAATAGCATGCGTGGCGCATTTCGCAATGGGACTGACTAATGCCGACCTTCACCCGTTATCCTTTATGGTTATCTAAGTAACTGACACAATGGACACGGTAATATTTTGTGGGATTACTTGGTTGATTTTCAGGCAGGTTACGTTCAGATTCATATCCTCCTCCATTCATACTCGTCCCTTTTTCTCCCCCCCCCCCCCCTCCGCCTGACTAGGAGAGCAATTAGTCTCCACTAAGTAAGGAAGTTTCAAGAAGCGGGCTGACAGCTTTTCTATAACAATCCCCCTATATATAGTTCATATATATCTACAATATGATTACCAAACGGAAACAGCGCCTAAATTGCTACTCCAACCTGATCAGCAGGAGAAGAGCATCGATCAACCAAAACAAGGTCACGTTCGAAAGAACGACAGACGGACGAATCGAAAAACGCTCTCTATCGATGGCACGGAATTGGCCGCCGCTACGAACAGGAAAGGGGGAAAAGACGGGCAACTGGCAGTCGGATGGACTCCACACTGTGTGTGAGGCGCCTTCGAGCCGCCTACTACTGTACCGTACTCCTCTTCATCACGAGGAACTCTAGACCATTATAGCGTCTTAATACGTACATATAGAACAACGAAGCAACAACGGCATAGAGCCGCAGCAAGTAGTATACATATAAGGAGTGAAGCCAGACGGCCGTCATCACAATCCAGAAGCCGAACGCCACGTAGTATCCTATTCCTTGCGTCTCCACCGGGAACACAAATGCTTCACCACTTGCGTGCAGACGACGTTTGTGAAGTTCTGCCTCGTTTCACTATCGCTTAAGCCGGGACCGACTGGTGCTTAACAATAACGCGCCCCGATGACGATCGCGCGCCCGCATCGACCGTCTCCGCTCTGGATCCCGCCGCGAAAGGGCAGAGCGCAGAGCGCAGACAGACAGACGCTGGAGCGGCGCCGCCGGGTGGAATGATTCAAGTCATTTCCGCCAGCGACGCCGCCGGTGCCGCTGGGCGACGCCGCCGGTGCCGCTGGGCGGCGCCGCCGGTGCCGCCGGTGCCGCCGGCCGGCCAGCGGCGTCGCCCAGCGGCGCCGCTGGAGGCGAGCTCTGCGTCTCTGCCCTATGGTTAAGCATAGGGCAGCGGCGCCGCTCAGCGGCGCCGCAAAAGTCTGTGGCGGCCTTAAGATGTCAGAGAGTTTACCACACATAACACTTAACCGGCCTTAGAACGTTGGGATCTATCCTAATTGGGAGGGGGCAGCGCTAAGGTTGCAGTTGCGTTCAGCACCCACGACACGACAACCACTCTCTGAGTTCGCATGGGTACCATTGTATCATTTGGCAGTAGCTAAACCTTTAATACAAACTCAGAGGAGGATGGAGAGGCAAGATACCACATGCCATCCTTTGCGCGCGATAGATACCCACGGAGCGCATTGTTATCAACTTAAGAGCGCATATAGAACTCTGATTTAGAAATGATGCTTCAGGAGAGGCCTAAGATTATTGGAAAAAAGATAAGCATGCCCCGAATAAGGAATTTGATTCTTGATTCAAACACTCATGAAACCTTTGTGGATCAACACTATTCGATAGTACATCGTTCCAAAAAAGAAAAAAGAATCCAATTTGGTTATCGTACCGCTTCGACTTTCAGGATGCACTGACTGGTTTAAAAACAACATAATCACAAAAAAGGCGACGCACAGTTAATCTCTTTCTTCAGCCTTTTGTTTGTGTTCAAAACGTGAATGAAGACAGTGCAAAACAATAAGTGATGAGTCATCATCGTTTCGTCTTCCGGACCAAAAGAGAGCGGAACACAGAACGGAATGTAACGACTAAAAACGACCAGAAACCAGAATTCAGAACACGGAAACGGAAACTCCGCACATTCCTGGCCAGCACCTCCCCGACTGCGCTGCCCGCACCCCAAAATGCATTACTTCCAAGAATTCAAAGCCAATTCACGAAGTCATTATATCACTCTTGCTGATTCAATAGTTTTTTTTTCAGGAACAGTCCTAGTCGGAAGATAAGACCTGCAACATTAGTGAACGCTAAGGGAGATGTGAAAAACTCACTGAGAAGAAAGTCCATCACAAATTTCTAAAAATTTCCGTCAAGTCGTTAAACCAGATTTGAACGAAAATTGCCGTTAATTTTTTTTAATTCGTTAAATCGTTAACCGTTAACTGTGCACCCCTGGTGTGTAAGCCGGCGCGCCTCTGAACATTATACGGAAGCTCGCCGCGATCGTTGCCGCGTCACACACTGTTGCCGAGCGTCACGCTCGACAGCATCAGGAAATGTTCCGCCTCACCGTGTGCAGGTCAGTTCAATTCCTCATTAAATTTCTCACTGCATTAAAAACGCGGACGCATCGTTGCCATCTCTATGAACGTCAAAACTGTCACTCTCTTCAAAACCAACCCAAGCGCGAATCTCAAACCGCGCGTACAGTGACTATGGACTACGTAGAAACACGCTCTGTTAATTTTGTGCAAGTAGACTGGGAGGAGGGGTCACCATATAGGGCATCCCATAACGCATTTTGTGTTGCGCTAAAATGGAGCTGTTAATCAACACTACCTTTGGTGAATTGTGTTGTTCCATTTCTGATGTAAATCGACATTCATAGTCTTCTCACGAAGAAGGAAAACCACAGAATACAAGGTGAATCCCGCCAATTCGCGCCGAATTGACTACTGTCTCTTTTATCCGTATCTTTTTCTTGTTCGAGCTAGAAAAACCTGAATAGGAGCAAAGAGCTGACCCTTGAACATACTAGGGTAGAATCTACCTTACTTTATATATGTGCTGAAAAATATGCTATTTACAGCAACCTGCTAGTGCTAATAGTTGAGTTTAATATGACGTTTGATTGCCATCTAAAAGAAGTTCCAGGAAGTTTGTGTCATTGTTTGGCCAAGCACGCATTCAATTCGTCTCCACGACATCACTTTTTTATGTTTCCTCCTCAGCATGTTAACGGCTTTATGTCCGTGATACTGTTTTTTCCCTGAGCTTCATACTTACATATCCAACTTCTCAGGAGTGAGGCTCGACGAGTGAGATAGATGTATAGTAGACTTGTATATGATTAATAAGAATGAGTATTCTGTATTTCCAATAGGGGTTTCTTTCATTGTCTTAAAGGTACAATTTTCGATTAATGCTCGATGATTGCAGGTACGGTTGTAGCGTCCTACTGACCTGCCTCTCCATACAGAAGCCCGACTTGTAGAATGACTTCAGGAGCGCTTCTGTTAGCTTGGTGAAAAAGTCTAGCACCAAAAACTTTGAAAATTTTCAAGATTTAACAGGAACTTCAAAGAACTGTTTGGTTCCACGTGCTTCTAGCACAAACATTCTAGAATATTTCGCATACGCGGCAAGTTGCTTCTGAGGGTTCATAAATACTGCAATTGCAGTGAAGAGAAAGCAGTGGCTTCCATCAGTGAGCGTGATCCACGCCAGTGGTGTACGACGAGCTCCTGCAGCTCCGCAGGCCAAGTAGCAGCTAACATATACGATGTATTTGGCGGGAACGCAGTTACACGATGGACAGTGTCTCGATGGTTCAAGTGGTTCGAGGACGAAGATGTGTCCTTCGAAAGTGCGCCACGCTCTGAACGCCGTTTGGGCACCCGATGATCTCCGTGACTCGGACAAGGCTTCGCGACTGCTCCCCTTGTTTGTTTTCGTAATAAGGATTTTCTCGGGAATGTCGTCACTGAAGATGAATCCTGAGTCTTCTTCGTTAACGATTCTCGGAAGGCCCAGTCGCTCCCTCAAGGAGAACCACCTCAGAAGCAACCAAAGGCGGACATCCACCAGAGGAAGGTACTGCTGTGCTGTTGGTGGATTCCCGAGGAATGCTTTATCATGAGCTCCTTGACGGCGACACCGCAGTAACAGCGTACATCTAGGCTACACAGCTGTAGAAGCTGAGCGAGGCCGAGTCGCGGAAACGGCGAGGGCGGAAGAATGTTTACCTTCTTCGCGACAATGCTCGCCCCCACGTTGCAAAGTCGTCTCGCCTGAAGTTGCAGGAGCTTAGCTGAGAGGTGCTGCCCCACCCACCACATTCGCCAGATCTTGTGCCACCACCTCCTCCGAGCTCTCAAGCAACACCTGAGGGATATGTGCTTCAACGACCGAACCGAACTGGTAGGTGGCACAATTCTTCGAGTCACATCCGACTTCATTCTGGAAGAAAGGAATTCGTGATCTACCCATCAGATGGCAGAAGATTGTAGATGTAAACGAAGTAACTTTGTAGATTGAAGTCCCTCACAAAAGAAGCCATGAAATTTTGAAAAAAATACGCTTTAGTGCAAACCTTTTTCACCAACCTGCGTAGATCATAATACGGTGCATGTGATGTGTTACAACTTTTATACACGCATACATGGAGAATTTTAAGTATGAGCTTTATCCTGTTGATTAACCGGACGACAGGCGGTATTTGGTCGGTGGAAAGTTTCGACGGCTAATTTTAGATGATCATGGCTTTGACCAAGGTTAAAACATTTTACTCAAAGTAGAAACTATTACATTTGTTGCACGCCTTCTGAAGAACGTCATTGGTACGAACTTGAAGTTCCTCGGAAAGTCTGACGAAACACTTAAGACATGAAAATTTATTAAAACGAGTACTTTCTTAAAGTGGAATGTATTGCAAGTGATGTAGTAACAACCCTGATAAAACGCGACTAAATGTCATAAACGAGGTCTTTCAAATAGTCTACGCTTCCCTAGCAGTGTAGCCTTTGGGCCTCGGCGGAATAACGGGACCCTGTGGTCGAGAGGGGAGTGCGGGTGGAACAGCCGGTGCTTGTCGGACTGGCACATTCACCGGAGCAGGAGTCGCGGACTGAACTGGCACTACCGCACATCTGAAACTGGAGCTTGATCGGGACGGTTCCATCGCCTTAGCATTGAACGCCACCAACCTCGACGCAAAATCTTCACCGCCGCCGACGCCGCTGTCCGCATTCGACTTCTCGCTCGCTGTGTCGTCGTCGTTGTCTGAAGTAGGCACCTCCTGCACAGAACTCTTTGCGAGGTCGTTGCAACAGCATGTGTTAAAGGAAATTTCAAACAACAATTCCGACGTCTAACTGCATAATAGCAGCTAATTGAAAGGCGCGAGCACAGTGAATGGTGGATAGCTGGACCGACCATCAAACTCGAACTCGTCCCCGTTCGGGATGACTTCGCATTCGAGAAGAGATGCGGAGTCGCTAGAGGCCAGTGTAGAGGCGAATCGCGTTAGTTTCGGGAGCAGACCGTCCGTCCAGTTGGGTGAACGCAGACGAACGGATAGCTTGTAGTCGTCTAAAGATGGAAGCCTTCTGTCTAAGACCACTTAGCAGGAAGCCCTGAGAGCAGTTATCCCACCAATTCTGACGCCATCCATACTCAGCGCTGCCAGAGCCGCTTCTCCATTCTCCAGCACGATGTGCAGTTCGCCGTCTTCAAACCTGAATGCGCAACATGGAAGAAAAGGGCGAATGCTCTGCGGAGGAGGACGAGGAGCTACTCACTTGCTGAGACAGATGTGCGCTGGGATTTCCTTGAGTTTCGCGGCGATCTTCGGGAAAAGCGCCACGGGAAATCGCTGAGCCCCTTCCGTACTGCAGATAATTGTGCTGTCAGGTGGACCAAGACTCCTAAACTGACCACTCCGTCAACGCCTTCATTTCGCCCTCGCGCGAGCTTGTTTCTGCCCCAGCTGATCTCTCATTCTTTTTGAGTGCAATGACAAATATTCGGCATTACTCAAACTCTTTTTCGGATACGTCACGCAGCCTGCTTCTTTGCGTCACCGCGGATGTCATTTTAATGGAAATTCGGCCCAAGTATAGAAATTCGAAGGCCACTTGAAAGGCAAGCCGGTGTTGTATTCTTCCGATAGAAGTACTGTAGCAAGACACCCACACAAGGGGCTGAATTGTCCGAGCGGCTATACAGAGCGGAGCAGATTTGAAGGTGTGTGTGACATACACATTCTGCCTTAAGACAGATAATGGCTAAACATGCGACCTATTCGATTTTCACAAACGAGAAGCACCCAATTCGATTTTCGTTCACTCCAGATTGTTGAAAATTGAAATACCCGGTTTTATCATTCAAAAAATACTGAACGAACAAGTTTGCTCGTGCATTCCTTCGAAAATCACGGATATAGAATGTATTAATAACTCCTCATTCCTTCGTTCGGTCAAATTTCGTAAAAGCATAACTATACCAAGTACGCGACACGGTGGCGGGCACTGCGCAGTCGACACGAGGCGAATCAAATCGCGCGAATCAAGTTTACGTTCGACCCACCCCCAAAATTGTCATGCCATTCACCCCTTCAAGAAGCAGAAGTAGTGCTCGACCGTTATCGCTTAGGGAGATGGTTATGCGCATGATTGCTCTCCACGATATCTTGCACATCCAAAAACTGTAGAAGCGGAAACGGATTGACCGCAGTCAACCACTTCAGTTTCTATCCTTGAGGACGGAAACCACTCCAGCAAAGAACTTACGCCACAATGTCCTCCACAAGCGAGAGACACCTCGTCTCATCCACACGGTAGGAGTTCACCGCAAAGAGCGCTCCGACAGGTCGATGGTCAGACGTCTTCAGTTCAGAACGAAAGTATCTGAAGCTACATTCACTACGGCGCATCGGTAGCGAGCGAATTGAAATGATCTAACCGTATAAGCTTGGTGTCCTGAGGATTCCGTCGCTCCTTCCACAGAATTCTGTCGGTCCAAGCAGGTACGCGACACTTCTCGCTGGTATCGTAATCGTCCGAGAACGTGTCGTACTTGTACGTCGGGGGGAAGGATAGAGTGCCCTCTTGGAAGCCATCAAACGCCTGAATCACCACTCCAGTTTACCGTCGGGTTCCAGAGATATTCGTGAACTTCAACCCTGAGAGCTTTTCTCCGTTTCTGTTAAGTTGTGCAGATAAGCTCACCAAGCCCTGTGCTCTCTGCTGTAACAGCTGATCCGATGCCCACAGTCTCTCAAGGTCGTTGGAGTAGACGGCCCTCTTCACCTCGTCTCCACTGAGGTTTATCCTGGAAGAAACTGGCTAAACTCTCTCCCTGACAATCACAGTTCTTGAAGCCCTCCCATTTTGAAGCGTCACTGCTGGCATCAATATGTCCGTCATACTCTGCGTCATAAGGTCGCCCAGTGTGCTTTTCAACGACCTCACTGTTCAATAGCCTCGCTGACTTCAGGGGATAAAAGTGGTTGAGGCCGAATATTTGTGGGTCATCTAGCCTCCACTGCGATCGAGTCTCATGTGAGTCCTTCAACTGCGCTTGTAGCTTTGGATCTGAAACCCCACCGCCGGTATGGTGCTCGACCGAGTGAGCTCCAGCGATAAGATATCGAGCCGTTTTCAGGTTTCAGAGACGACCAAGTGTCACCTAACAGCATATTCGTGTGGAAGTGTCTTGCATAGTAGATGGATAGCTGTCTAAACACCGTAAAAGACCACCTGCTGTGGAACTGTTAGGTGATCTTGCGGGCAGATCTCACATACAACTCTTTGAAAATGCCCGGTATGTGGCGCTCGTTCCGGGACCACTAACCTCTCAACCCTCGAGAGCCATTGAACTGCTCCCACACTTCTATGAAAAATACTCATTCTTTACTTCCTTGTTTAGTTACTGATGTAGAACATAGAACATAGAACATTTATTAGCCAAAACGTGATACAAAGTAAGTTTAGTACAAAAGGACACATCGAAAGTTGGCTTTTTGAAAATTATCAAAATCAGATCGTAGAAATTTGTTGAGCAAAAAAGCAATACAGATCAGTTCAGCACAAAACATTACGGCGAAAAGTATAGATGATTTAGCCCTTCAACGACAGCAAAAGCGTATTGTTTCTACGGTTTAATCAAAGTGAAAAACGCTTCTTTTTTAAAGAGCGACCCCGTGATTCATAAACTGAAAAAGCTATTATATGTTAAAACAAGGTATCGTTCATTTTGCCTAAAAACTAATTCGTAGTAGACCTCACAAATGTGTCTCTGTTTAAGAAAGTTTCCCAATTTGTAATTAAACGTCTCAGGTGAACAACTGAGAATCAATGCTGGAAGTTCATTCCAAGTTTTGATAAAACGAGCCAAAAAGAATTCTCGAAACATTTTTGAGTGCGGTCTTTGCGGTTGAATTCTAAGATTGTGCCCTCTCGTAGTCCCATTGAGTGAGAAAAAGGGTGAAGAGTTCATTTTTATCAATACTCAAGTGATCATTAAGTATTCTAAAAACAAGGTTCTGGTCGCAGATTACTATTGGGATTACGCCCCTCCCCCCCCCCCCTACCCACTGTGCCACCATCGCTCGCTCGTCATCGCTGTTTCTAGCCAACTTGAGTCCACCCTCCGTCTGCAGAAATAGGACTAACGCCAGCAACGCCCCCCTTCCGTCGTCCCTAACTCTGTGCAGAGTTTACTGGGGTCGAGATACTTGCATTTTATTGTTTCAAAGAGAGAGAGGCGATTCTGCCCATATACAACACTTGGGCCGTTCCGATCTCCGTTGAGATAGTCTCCTGGTTAGCATGAGCTGTAGCAACAGTCTTCTCAATATATTCATCAAAAGTTTGTTGGTCGGAGTATACAACTCCTAAGACACGGATAGAGTTGAAGTATGCAGTTCGTAACCAGCTAGATGGAAGAAGCAGTTTTTGGGATGATGACGCCCAATAGACATGACAGTAGTTTTTTCGAGTGACATGTCTAGTAGCCACTTTGAAGACCATGCCCTTAGAGAGTTTAACCCTTTTTGAAGAGTTTTGTGATTATTTATAGGCTACAGTTTCGTATCGCCTGCATAAATAGTACAGTGGACACCAGGAGGTAAGCTGTTTGGCTTTTCATCAACGTATATCAGAATCAGAAACATTAACGGCCCAAGGCAAGTTCCTTGTGGAACACCACTAGGCTTTTCATAACACTCAGAAAAAGCACCATTAACCATGACCTGTTGGCTTCGTTTGTATTAGGTTGTCACATAAGTTCTGTCCGATTTTCGACGGCAACTTTACCGTGTAATATCTCAGCAGAAAACAGAGTTTATTAATCAAAGTTAAAACCGTTACAATCAATGCACTTCTGGCAACGATATACAGGAGCATTAATTCCATTTCGGAAGAAATCTGAATTTCTAGAAGCAATGAAACACTCGAAGGCAATTTTGATATCTGCTACATTAGTAAAGTTTTTATCTTTGAGGAAACCATCGAGATGTTTGAAAAGATGAACTTCCGTTGGGGCTAGGTCCAGTGAATAAGCGGGATGCGGGAGAACTTCATATCTCAACTGATTTAATTTTTGGATGGTCAGATGCAAGACATGTGGACGGGCGTTGTCGTGAAGATGGATCGGTCCTCTTCGATTCACCAGTGCAGGACGCATTTCAAGCAACTTTTGGTGAACCACGTCTAATTCGCGACAGTACCTCTCTGCCGTGATGGTTTCACTAGGCTTCAAGAATTCGTAGTGGATAATATCAGTTGTAGCCCACCAGACAGTGAGCATGACTTCCTCGGATGGAGGCCAGGTTTGGGAAAGTGTTTCGGCGGTTCTTCCTTATCCAGCCATTGCGCTGATCTTCTTGGATTGTCGTACACGATCCATTTTTCGTCACAGGTAATTATCCGGTCAAGAAACGGATCGTTTTCGTTCCTTATAATAAGGGAAGAACAGATCGCCAGGCGACACCTCTGCTGCTCCTCAGTGAGTTCGTGGGGCATCCACTTATCCAGCTTTTTCACCTTTCCTATCGTTTCTAGGTGCCTCGGAATGGTTGTGCGACTAACCTGAAGTTCTCTCCCCATCTCACCCACAGTTCCTCGTGAATCGGCTTCCAATCGTTCTTTCAAACGTCCGTCATCACATTTGGCTGATCGTCCTGAGCGGTCCTTGTCTTCGAGGTCCACGTCGCCAACCCGGAACTTCTGGTACCATCTGCGCACGGTGCGTTCGTTAGCGGAGTCCTCTCTCCATGCCATCTTGATGTTTTGAGTTGCCTCGCTAACAATGTGGCGAAGCTTGAACTTATGAAGCATTGTTACCCGCAAGTGCGTTTTTCCATGGTTTCCTCCAGCGCCTAAAACGAAGCAATGCTCACCACTTTTTACAACTAACACAGCAAGTTTTATAGAGCGACGAAACAAGCGCTACAAAATGGTATACAACATATATACATTTACTTTCTCTATACATGAAAAAACAATCACAAAGTAACGCCTATCGGGATCGGACAGAACTTATGTGACAGCCTAATACAAAGAAGATTGCAGAAATCTTAGAAGGCAGCCTTCAATCCCGTACGTTTCGAGTTTTTTACATAAAAGATCAAGAGGAATTAAGTCAAATGATTTAGTGTAATCGATGTAGCATGCACTAACGTATCCGTGTGAATCAAGCACCTCTTGTCATTTTGGGATTGGGTTTATAAGAGCCGTGAGAGTGGACCTTCCTTGAAGGAACCCATGCTGAAATTTTGTGATTAACTGTTTACCATCTACCTCACCCAGACTCGCTGCTTGGCAGGGTTAAGGTAGAAGACGTACTTCTCATCTTGCGTGAATATTGAGCCGAGGCTGCTCGGGGTTGGGAATTGGGCGAGATTTGCGCGACACAGGTCGATTCGCCAGACTGGAGTTTCGGCATGAGACAGCCTGGGGTTTTGGCATGCTTCTGTAAAGAGCGGAAGTGGTAACTTCTCAGATGGGCTTCAGTAAGTAGCACACAAACATACAAACACGATAAGCACGAAACCAGACTCCAGCCACGAGATATATGGAGACGGCATGGGGTGTCTCGTTACTTTTGCCCCCCCCCCCCTAATAGGTGTGTAATTGTCTACATTAGTTTTGTCTCGCTTCTTACAAACAGGTTTAGCGAAACTGGTTCGCCAAATTGACGGTAGTTCACCATGGAGGAGAAGCCTATTGAATAAAAGATTGAGAATTGGGCTCACCCCAATTCTACACAGTGATCTAGATACTTAAATGGCTCGTCTTCACTGGTCGTATATATTCGAATTATTATTCGAATAATTATTCGAATTATTCTATCATTCGATATTTCTTGATTTTCGCATATTCGTTCGAATTTGAACATCAAAGGGAGCCGTATTGGAATACTTTCCGAAAGTCGAATAATTAAACCCTATTCGATGGAATAAACCTGCATCCGGGAGGATGCATTTGCTCCACTTGACAAAAGACCTAACATCTAGAGTTCAGAAAATTTTGAACAAGTTACTTGCGCCTTATGAGCTCTAAAACAAGTTAGTTGCGCCTTTGGACCTCGAGAACAATTTACTTGCGACCTATCCCTCGCGGTTAACTAACTTGCAAGGTTGCACCCAGGAATTTTAAACTAGCACGAAACTAACTGCAGTGCAACCTTGCAACAAGCTTTCGTGCGAGCTAATGTTTCGCGCCTAATTGGTTTGAAACATTACGCGCGTCCAACGTGTGTGCTCCTATATGAGCTCACTCGCAACGTGTGTTCTCCTATATGAGCTCGCATTGAGGCTTGCGTCATCCGTCTTTGGCTCTTATTCCTCACCATCATTATTATTCTCACGCTCCCTGTTGCCGTTGTTCTTATATGCTGCGTTATAGTGCCCTAAGCGAACCAAAGTATCAGTCCGTTATAGGTGAAGGACGTAGAGAACAAGATTAGTAGCCGGTAAATGTATGATCCTCACCCTCATGGGAAGACTCACGACCAAGAGCAAGAGGTACGTTTATAATGCAGTTTTGCTTCTCCAATGATCGCGCATACATCGGATGCCATGTATCGTCGTGCAGTCCATGTGGATCAAGGGTGTACGTAAGTGAATTCCGAAATTTCGCAAATCGTAAATTGCTAATGCCTTCTGCTAATGCAAAGCAAAAGTGATCCATTATCTATTTGTAATGTTATTTTTTAGCCCAAGTTTAATAGCTTTCTAGCCAAACTTCCCTCCTCCTTTATTTTCATTTTTCTTAATATGCAGCAGGTAACTGTCAAATTAAATTTCACATTTTTAGAAAAGTCAAAACAAATAGTTGATTTAAAAACTTCCTACAAAAAGTTTACCTTGCGTAGATGAGCATGTAACTCCCAACCCCTCGCAAGCCCTTAATTTGTGAAAAATATTTTTAGCATTCTCACGTCGCATTAGGCAGTGTTCTAGTTTCACAAGTTGAAGTTTCATAAAATCTTATTTATTTAAGAAGAATAATGGCTCTAAGTTTTTTTTAAGTCAAGAAAGTTTGCAATATTTGGTGCTGAAGAAAGATTGCGCCACTGCACTCGTCGTCGCGATTTTTATTTAACTGATATCGTATCTGTATCTCTATATATTTCTCTGTATCACTTTCTAGGCCAATATGGTGAATCCTCAGTGAGGCAATACCGGCGGTATCGTTGATGAATCTTGCCCCAGAAGTGGCCTAGCTCAGTTCACTACTGACCTTTAGTGAAAATTTAGGAAGAGCTCTAGGTTTTGCCGACTGATTAAACGGCGATACTCGCGCGCCGTTGTCGGAGCTATTACGGCTAGCAACTTCGTTCTGTCTCGCCTACAAAGATCTCGATTATTAAGCCTCACATTGTGCCATAATTAGTCTTGTTCCTCCATACTCCTTGTCTATTCTGCTGCTGCTTGGTGCTCACTGCATATTCTTGCTTTACTAGATCTCCTACTTGTTGTTTTTTGTTATCCACGTCACTGCTTTCTTGTGAAGTCTCAATGTTGTTCTCGTCCTTTCTGACTTCACCTCATACGTATGATTTATTTGTTGTTTGTCAGGTTTTTTTTTTGCGAGTCGTGTGCGACTATTTCTGTGAGTGTGCGAGTTGCTCAAGCCATTAAAGCATGAATATTGAAAAAATTTTACGGAGCCATTACATGTGCGTATTGATTAAGCTTATATGGGGGAACATTCGAGTGGGTCGACTTCTTCGACTGGTACATATAGGACCCTTTAAGCTAAGTATGACCTTCGGGTGGCTATTAGCTTAAAGGATCTTTAATCTAAGCTCCATACATTGTCTGTTGTTAATATGTAAGTTGCATGCGAGTTTAGATCTAAACTAGATTTATACTAGCAGCAGCTTACGAATTACTGGCAGGGGTCTTCGTGTAACTTACATGCGACATCTTGTGCTAGCTTGCAGCAACTTACGAATGACTACTTTGAGGCAATCCATCAACCATTACCTGCATACAGCTTGCAAGTAACTTGTTCAAAATTTTCTGAGAGGTCGATGCACTGGACAGATTACCTGAAAATCGCGCGATTCAAATATTTTGGCGCTAACGGGACCACTCGACAGCTGAGGCGCGAAAGTTGTAGGGTGGAAACCTTTGCTTTCACATGAAAGGAGTTGTTGTGCGTAAACCCAATTAGACATGAAGATTATTCTGAAGATCTGTGGTTTTCATGAAGGATAATAAAGATTTGTAGTGTCGTGTTAAACTAGGCTTGCATTCAGTTGAAAAACGGAGTTTCACCTCTTTGTTTAGTATATTGCTGGCTATGCCTTCATAACCTGTAGGCGAAGCAGAAAATGCACATCATACACTGTAAGAGAGGTGCCCTTGACAAGGGGAGTACTGGTAAACCCGCCGTAACGAGCAAGCTTATACTTGCCTGTGCTATCTTGTAAGGACGAACTAAAGTTTGAAAGGAAAGACAAAAAGAGAAGACCGTTATGGATAGGATCTTCATATGGTTCTTGGAAAGGCCAGAACTTCAATTTTTCCATGACATCATGCGGAACCATTTCATTAGGTTGTCGGATTATAAGTGCCGCATGCTTTCGATTTGTCATTTCCCTGCTACTGTTATTTCTTGGATCATGGTGCTTTACGTGTTCAACAAGCGTTTCCGTAGGCATCTTTCGCCAAAGTTTCGTTCCGATTCATTCATTCTTTTGAAGAATTTTCTAGATTGAAGATGATCGAGCAAAAGTACCGAGTGCGGGTTTGCGTTTACTTCTGGACAACTTCGAGCAAGGGAGAACTGCTGCAGAATCCCATCGCATTTTGTCTGAAGCATTTGGTAACAAAGTTCCATCATTAGGATAATGCCAGCAATGCCTACGTTTCCGAGACGGTGATGAGAGAGTTGAATACGAAGAGCATCAACGGTGTCCTGAAGTTGTGGATAGATAGGAATTGAAAGAAGTCGTCGAGTCGGATCCAATACAATCCACGCGTGAGCTCGCACAGAGGTTCAGTTGTCTCCATTGTACCATTGCTGGTCGTTTGCAGGCAATGGCAAAGTCAAGTTGGTGTGGGAAATGGGTGCCATATCAGCTCAGCGACACAAACAAGGCAGCACGAGTCGCCATCGCTGGAATTCTCGACCGCAAAACCAAGAACAGCGGTTTCTGTGACTTCGCCGTGACGTCGGATGAGAAGCGGATCCATTAGAACAATTCCACGCGAAAGCGGCAACGGTTGAGCCCTGGTGAGGTTCCGAAGACAATGACATTCACGGGAAAAAGTCGTACTCACTGCTTGGTGGAAAAGTAGAGGTCTGGTGCATTTTGAGCTGCTGGATCTAGGCCAAACAGTTCCGGAAGACCTTTGCAAGGAACAACTGAGCCGTGTGGACCAAGCACTACGCCAGCAAGGAGACAGCAACTGTGAAACTCCATGACAACGCTCGACCGCACGCCGCAAATATCACGCTCAATAATTAAGGAGTTGGGCCGGAGAAGTCGGCCTCGGTAGTACGAGCATATAAGGCATGCCGCCTCAGGCGCACGCCTGACGAACCGGTACTGACGCATCGCTCCTGGGTGGTATGTTATGGGGGAATGGAGCTCTAACAAACTTCCGAGTTATCCTCTATTGTATCTAGATATAATGCTTTTGGATAGCAGCTTTTGGCGTGCTTGAAGGCGCGTGTAGCGCAGTCGTAGGAGGCGCGACTGTCGCGTGCACCCGATACCAGGTTCCTGGTTCGGATTTCCCGCCCAGGCCAACCAAGCCTTCCATCCCTCCGGGGTCGGTGAATTGGTACCAGACTTGTCTGGGAAGGATAGAGCGCTGACTTGTTCATCGGCTGGCCACCGCAAGTCATTGTATGGCCAAATACGCATTCGTGTGGCCTCCACGACATCCCGTAGAAGTAGAATGCGCTGGCGCATCCCAGAAGGGATTGAGTAACGCCGTCCTTTATCCTTTATAATGCCTTTAGAATTGAAGGTTCTTGTCATAAAGGGAGACTAAATCTACTCACATTGGAAGCAGTTGCTTATTTCTTCGATTAGGTCATCCAATTCCCTATCGAAATATATCCATTTTCGCTGAGTAAGTGCACCGGATGGTCCCCAAACAGCTGAGTAAAGGTAGCAAAGGAAGCTTATGCAGTAACAAGAGCACTAGACTTCGTGACTGTAGCAGCACACGCTATGCAGTTGTCGCGCTTGCTCAGCAGTCGCCGCGGCCGCCGCGCGATTTCGTATGTTCAGCTTGCTCCCCATCTGCCTCACATGCCTTATTGCACAGACCATGCGAAGTCAGGCTACCATCTTTTCCGGTCGATGTAGCACGACTTGGCGGAGAAAAATTCAAGAACCGTGACGAAGGCGAAATTTAGGTGTCCAACTTCTTCGAGTCGCGGCCACCGGAGTTCTTCAAGAAAAGTATCCATTCTTTGCGAGGACGTTGGCGACATGTCACTGATAATAAGAGATTACCTCTTGTATTAAGGAATGGTCATTCTTTTCTTGTAGCGAAATTTCTTCATGAGCCAAAACGACATTTATAATCCGACAAATTATTGGAGTGCGTGGCGCATTTCAAAAGATATAGCAATATCATTTTGTGCTCCCTTAACTTGCAGAATTGAAATACTAATCGGTCTGCTTATTATAGGCGCGTTTTATTGCACAGTGAACTAGGTTATTCGTTATTCGTTCATTCGAACAAATTATTCGACTATTCGATCATTCGAAAATTTTCGACATTGAATAAATTCGGTCGTTCATTCGTTCGAAAATTTTAAACATCCAATAAATTCGATGGTTCAACGCTCGGAAATTTTTGACACCAAATTTTTTCGTTTATTCGCTCGATAAAATTTCGCAAAAGCACAACTATAGTATCCAGTGGAGGTCAAAGAAGCAGCTGTGCAGTTTCTCAAAGTGACCTACTGAGGACTGCAGGGCATTGTAAGGTTCCCAACTTCCTGGGGCCTCTCGCTAGGTCAAAGATGGCGAGAATCGTGCCGCTTTAGTACAGACTAATGAGTGTTCAGAGATGATCCTGCAAAGTTTGGAGTTTCATCTACGATCAGACCACAGCACTCTGATAATTTGGTGGCTTATGGTTTCCATTTGGAGCTGCAGGGTACCTTGAGACACGTTCACCAGCACAGCGGCACCGATTGGATGGCCCGGTGGATGGCGACGCAGACTGGTAAGAGAACAGTCAGGGGATGGATTCTGACGAACGGTTTGCAGATATGTAGAGGTTTCCTACAATGTAGAGACCATTTTAACTTCGGTAGGGTGGTGGTGTGTGCTCGTTCTCCAATCGTTTTAGCCTCTTTTCCGGTGTGGAGAGGACTAGTTTTCGACGCATAGAATTACGTCGCTCAACCAGTTTATCTCGTTGGGAACCTTTCAAGATGCAAACTATAAATGTCCCCTATACTATGTAATGTTCTCCGCAAGTCTTGCATGCGTTCCTCATTGTAGCTTCATTTGCAAACATGATCAGAAAGTATTGCTTCGACCCGTCACCAAAACGCACCGATCATCTTTCAGGTTTCTATAGAGAACGATCTTGGAACTGTTCTTCAAGCTGTTGCCAAATCTAGAACCTTTTGTCCGTCTGGTGTCATTTGTCCCATTGCTGTCTGTCCTCATCCCAACCACTCTCGTTATTCATCGGCTACCATGACATGAGGTGAAAATACCGTTCAAGAAATTCATATGCTAAAACGTTTGCCGAATTCGTAATCAGAAGCCCAACAACATCTCTGGCCGGTATTTGGGCAAAGGCGACTATCTCTCTCCTACCCCTAACCTAGCCGTATCTGCCGTAACCTTCCGAAATCTATCGTAATACTGGAATCAGACTAGCACTCCAAATGACCCCCCAGCCGAAATTTTCTCGGCCTCCGTAGTTGATGGTGCAAGCGCCCATAGCTAAAGAGCGTTCTCTGTAGAAACCGGAAGACTGATCAGCAAATCTTAGTGATTGATCAAAGCAATACTTGTGGATCATGTTCGACAGTGAGGTTACGTTGAGAAACACTTGCAAAGCTTATAGAAGCCATCACAAAGGGGTCATATATGGATAGCATCTAGCGCAAGTTCCCCAGCAGGATAAGATTGGAGGTTTCATGGAAGTGCGACGTGATTCTAAGCCACGAAAAGTAGAGTTCTCCTCACATTTGACAAAAGAATAAAACAATGACAGGAAACGAATGCTATACCTTACCGCAGTTATAACGAATCCTATGTTAAAAAACGCAAGAAACACTCCTAAAAGAACGTACACCCCAGCGCCGGAGTCGCACCCACGACCATTCCACTGGCACTCCATTGAGCTTCCTCATCAAACGAGGTGAGTACAGATATATATAGGTGCATGCGCAGAGCAGATGCCACAGAGGTGTTGAGGTTTGTGCATGTTGCTTCAGCAACTTCGATGACAGTGTTCGTCTGCAATCGTATCTACAACTGCGAGCACTACAATGGGGAAAAGGGCAGACCCTCCTGTGGCAGTGTGGGTTTTATCTCCTTGATCTGCCAACCGGACAACTTAAGGCGGGATGGGTATGCCCTTGGGCAGAAGCTCATTCATCTACGATTCTTTCCAGATATTCTGGTGCCCCAACACTATCCATCAAGATTTATTGAAACCGAACTTGGACAGTTTTCATTCTTTTCTTTGTCTCGCAGTCATCATCCAGTATGTTATTTCCATTCGAACTTGGTGACGTTGAAAGCAGACTGCGTTCGTCTCGAACTGAGACGCCCATTGAGTCAGCCATGCGACGAAGATATCGGTCAACGTCGCTGGACTTCTCCCGCAAGGACGCTTGGCTTCGGTCAGGATCCACCCCAGTGCTTTTCTCGTCCTTCGGTCGTCTTGTCTTCTCTTTACGCGACTGGGCTGTCGGCACTCCTTAGACTTCTACACATGTTCCGATGGGCCACGAAAATGAAACGTATTCTCATGTCGGCAGAAAGTAGTAGGAAGTAGTAGGAAGTACGTCTCGATTTTGAGTTTGTCGTTTGTACTTCAGAAGACATCGCTCTAGCGCTCCGCCCGTGGTTCTTAGTGCCCTAACGTGGCGGCAGTGCCGCTCCACCGCGTCGCAAAGTATTTGAAGAGCTGTCGAGTCGAACAAGTTTGCTCGGAGGTCAGAGTCCCTCAGACTGACTACAGCTCCTTCAAAAAGCCGAAAACGGTTCATCCTCACCTCTTGTCCATCTCTTCTTTTATATCGTTATTCATGTTCATCCCACGGATCTCCCTCGATAGAGAGCCTTCGGGCTCTCTTGTTAAGAGGGATCTCGGGCCGCTTGTCGCAGGGCCACGTGGCGCGTCCCCGGGTGGTGGATAGGGGAATTAAACGCGAACCAAATGCGACCGTGTACTGCCCAGAGACGCAGGTGGGATGCAGGGGATGGACTCCTTGCTCCTGCTGTGTCGGGTCGATGCGTTCCTTGTGCGTGGGAGCGGCATGTTCGTGCACAGTGTGCGTGGATGTGTCCGTGACTGTGCGGATTGTAACTGTGTCGGCTCGGCCAAAAGCTTGCACTCGGTAGACTGGGAGTACATGTAAGGCGATTCGAGGCCGCCTTAAGTCTCGCCCCGTCCCTTCGGGCAGTCTGGCTGGCTGCCCGGAGTACCCCGCCCGCACGACAGAGCCTGACTAGCTACCCGTGTTGTATTCCAGTCAAACACAGCAGCACTAAAGGGCCTCATTCCCCTGACCCCGAAAGAGCCCCCATTTCTGCAGCGATGGGAAGGACGAGTACGGAGAGGCTGCTAAAATCTCAGGGCCTAACCAGGCTGCGCAAACTGAGAAGGACTAGGATGACGATCTGTACTTACAACGCCCGCACGCTTGCGTCGGAAGCATCCGTCGAGGACCTGATGATGCAAGCCAGGAAGATCAAGTACGACGTCATCGGACTGACCGAGACGAGAAGACACCACCCCCTACACGCCGCCTACGACTCCGGAGAAGAACTGTTCCTCGGAACATGCGACAGCAGGGGAGTAGGCGGCGTTGGTGTCCTCGTCAACACGCACTTGGCCATGAACATCGATTCGTACGAGTCTCTGACAAGCCGAATCGGACGTCTGCGACTGAGGCGATGTGGCTCCGTGCCAGCCTTGACTGTGTTCGTCGCGTATGCCCCAACATCCGACTACGACGACGAAGACGTCGAGGCCTTCTACGTGGAGCTGGAGAAGTTCTATAAGGAAGATCACACCTTCTACAAGGTGATCGTCGGCGACTTCAACGCCAAGATCGGGCCACGAAGGTCGCCGGAAGAACTTCACATCGGAACCCACGGTTTGGAGTGGAACGAGCAAGGTGAAAGGCTGTCTGAGTTTATCATGTCGACCAAGACCATCCATGGAAACTCGCAGTTCCAGAAGCCTCCCTCCCTACGATGGACCTGGGAATCCCCCGGTGGCCAGTTCCACAACGAGATCGACCACATCATCTTCAATCGCAAGTATTGCCTGACCGATGTCTCCGTTGTCCCCAAGTTCTATACGGGATCGGACCACCGCCTCCTTCGCGCGAGGTTCCGCTTTTCGCGTCAAGGAGAGAAGGCCGCGAAGTTCAAGAAGAGGAGTCCCAGAACGACCATCAACTGGAATCTCTACACCTCTCTTGTCGGCCTTTGGGAAGATGCCGTCATGGACAACGTCGACGAGGAATACGATCGCTTCGTGCACCATCTTCACGATAGTGCTAAGGGAGCCGAGAGCTTGAAGACCACCAAGAGACGCCTGTCTCTGGAAACTCTCGAGCTGATACGCCAGCGTGGAGCAGCACGAGCGTCAGGCAACTACCAACTGACGTCCGAGCTTGCAAAGCTATGCAGAACGGCGATAAAGGAAGATCTGAAGGAGAGAAGGGCGGAAGTGTTGGCTGAAGCAGCAGAGGCAGGGCTGAGCATCCGCAATGCCCGCCGGAACTTCGCCAACTTCAAGACCAAGATGACCGCTCTCCGACGTCCTGACGGAACCGTCACCTCTTCCAGAAGGACCATGGAGAAAGTCATCCACGACTTCTACTCCGATCTCTTCGATAGCCACGTCCACCTGCCCCTACGCCATCTTCCGCAGGATGGATACGTCGTTCCCTCTGTTCTCCCTTCCGAGATCCGACACGCCATCTCGTCGGTGAAGAAACGTACAGCACCCGGTCCTGACAGGATCAGAGCTGAACATCTGAAGAACCTCCCGCCAGCGCTCATCAACACCTTGGCGCGGCTCTTCACACGCTACCTGTCCGAATGCAAGGTTCCATCTCAGTGGAAGACCAGCAAGACCGTCTTGCTGTACAAGAAGGGAGACGTGCACGACATTGGCAACTATCGCCCGATCTGCCTGTTGTCCGTAGTCTACAAGCTGTTCACTCGAGTCATCCTGAATAGGATTAGTAGAACGCTGGACGAAGGACAGCCATGCGAACAAGCAGGATTTCGGAGAGGATTCAGCACGATCGACCACATACACACCATTACGAAGCTCATCGAAGTGTCGCGAGAGTACAAGCTGCCGCTGTGCCTTACGTTCATTGACCTGAAGAAGGCATTCGACTCCGTCGAGACTGAAGCGGTCATGGAAGCCCTGCTCACCCAGGGCGTTCCTACTCAGTACATCAGAGTCCTTCGAGAGCTGTACAGTGGATTCACGACCAAGATCTCACCATTCTACAACGACGTCGTCATTGACGTGAAGAGAGGGGTTCGACAAGGGGATACCATATCCCCGAAGCTCTTCAGCGCCACCCTCGAAAACGTCATGCGCGAACTAGAATGGGATGACATGGGAGTGAAGGTCGACGGCCGGCAACTGCACCATCTTCGCTTCGCTGACGACATCGTGCTCATAACACCGAGCATCAGTCAGGCGGAACGAATGCTGGCCGACTTCGATCGTGTATGTGAAAGCGTTGGACTGCAGCTGAATCTTACGAAGACGATGTTCATGAAGAACGGATGGGTTTCTGATGCCCCATTCTCGCTCAACGGAACAAACATCTCCGAATGCTCCAGCTATGTGTATCTGGGTCGCGAAGTCAACATGGCCAACGACCTAGCACCAGAGCTGAGCAGGAGGAAACGAGCGGCTTGGGGAGCTTTCAAGAGCGTCGAAGAAGTCGTGAAGAAAACGAAGAACGTCCGACTCCGTGCCCACCTATTCGACTCCACTGTTCTTCCTGCCCTAACATACGCCTCGGAGACCTGGGCTATACGAAAGCAGGATGAACACGCGATCAGCGTCGCGCAGCGTGGAATCGAGAGGACGATGCTCGGAGTGACACGACTCACGCAAGTGAGAGAAGGCCTCCGGAGTTCCGAGCTTCGCCGACGTTCGAAGATCAGAGACGCTGTCACATGGGCCAAGTCGTCGAAAATTAGGTGGGCCGGCCACGTAATGCGATTCGCAGACACCCGCTGGACGAGAGCCGTCACAGACTGGATTCCGCGGGATGTCAAAAGAACACCAGGACGCCCACCAACGCGTTGGTCGGACTTCTTCGTGAAAGCCCTGAACGACCGATATGACGCTCTTCGTGTCCCTCGAGCGAGGAGGATCCATTGGACCACTCTGGCACGCGACAGGGACGAATGGAGACGCTGCTGGCGCCCGCTCGAGCAATTCGATGATCAACGGGACGACAGGTGATACAGGTGATACAGGTGATTCATGTTCATCGACCGTCCGCGGTACGCAGAAGACGACGTATCATTGAGTTGAGAGCTTTCCAGTTAAGCTTTTTCTCAATCGCAGCAGACGTCCTTCATGAACTATCTTCCCACGGTTGATTCCCAGTCGTTGCCTTGCCCCTGCTAACGAGGATTTGATCGGAACCCTGCATCCACATGTATGCCTCTTTCGTAGCCGTCTAGCGGCCTCATTACCTACTGCAGCGTTGCGGTGAACGTGAGACGGCGTCGTCACATCTTTTACCGTGTACAAATCGCAGCAGACGTCTTCCAGAACTGTCTTCCCACAAGATCAAGCAGCACTTGGCAGATGCCGACTGCATAGGAATCCTAACTGCTCTGGAAACAGTTAGCGAACAGTACGAAGCTATTCTTGCGGTTTTGCATGTGATTGACCTGTATGTACCCATGCGTAGCCAGGTAATCTAAAAATTCCTATTTATCTACAACGAATGAACCGTCACCGTTCCCTGCTGTGGAACAAGGCTTCAAAATCAATAGACTCAAACGCATGGTCAGATTATGTGGCTTTCAACAGAAAAGTACAGAAAGCTTTTTCGCAGTGCAATTTATATACTGAGAAAAATTCTAGAGCAAGGAGACAGGGCGAAGTTCTACAAATACTATATTACTTTCGTAATGACAATAGAAGAAGTGCTCCTAAATGCGTGCCAACTCTGATCACTAGTGATGGTCTATACTTCGCTTCTCCTTGCGAAAAAGCCAATTTGCTTTCTAGGCAATTTCAAAAGGTGTTCAGGAAGGCTAATGACCAGGGGAAAGACCGGTTGACCGGTAGCGATGATGCACGAACAGAGTTTCCTGAGATGAGTCCTTCGTTGTGGTTTCACAGAGAAGAAATATCTAAGATCATCGCGCAGTAGCCATAGTTATTCAGAGTCGCCGGATCATATACCACTTACAATACCGCCCGCGTCGCGCGGTCAAAAAGACGGTTTGCGACGGAAAAATCCGTCGCAAACCGTCGCATGCTCATAACTAATTTAATTTTAATTTATTTGAGAAACCGTTGGCACCATTCGATTCTTCTCCCCGAGATCTACACAAACATATACAAATCTTTACCAGACCACCGCCGTGGGTGGCCTAAAAATTAACTAGAACAGGCTCTTGCGGTTAGAGCACCTTATTTTCCAAGACGTGCATGTGACGTGCAGCGTTTTCGGAGTATCAAAAGCATGGCGTACGTTGTCGGTGCTCTGTCATGCCTGGAATGCTCCGAGAGTGCGCCGTGCACAATGTATATAGGATGGAACCTATCAATCGAGTGGGTTCGACAACTGGTAGAGTGAGCGTTTGGGGAGTTCTATCATATATTTCTAGCCGCCCTATTAAAGAATTGCTTCAAGGCTGTCCAGCTAGTCTTTGGAGTACACCGTGAACAATGCATATAGAATCGAACCTTTCAATCGAGGGGCGACCGCTTGCAAACTGTACGCGCGGGCGTGTTCGGAGCGCAATAACTCTTTCAAGTTTAAATCGTTTCGGCTGCAACTCGTATATATTGTAGGCAGTAAAATGGTATAGTAGCACACTAAAGTAGAACTGTGTAGCTTAGGAAGAGGCAGTGTTACAGGGGTGCGATAATGCAGGTGAGGCTTGTGTGACGCATTTTTTTCCAATTTCGGCGGACTACTACGGGAAGACCCGGTGAGCAAATGGCCTTGAAGTGCGTATGCAAACAGAGTGCTTAAGGTACTTCACGATAACGTGCTCGTAACTCCTCAGCTTCCTAAACTGCCTTGGCCTCAGCTGCCAGTTTAAAGCGGCGAAAGATAGCGGTTAGAGTTTCTTGCGCTCTTACTCACCCAGATTTGAGTGTTCGACACTCGCAATGGCATCCTTCTGTTCAGCATGAAAAGCGCTATCGACCGGTACCAATTCCGACCGATTTTGGAAACATCGATTTTTTGACAGATTCGCATCGACGAGACCGCGGCAGAGGGACGATGACGTCATTGAAAATCGATATCTTCGAATTGGGCCGTGCTTGATACCGTTCCATAGAGCTTTCATGCTGAATTTAATGGTGTAGGAAAAAACCGTAATCTGGACGAGCAAGAGCAAGGAGGACATCGACCGTTATTGTGCTAAATTGCACGCGCGGGCGTGTTCTGAGCTCGATAACTCTGTCATGTGTGAACCTTTCCGGTTGCAGCTTGTAGGTTTCGTAGGCAGCAAAATGTTGTGGTAGTGCGCTGAAACACAGTAATGTATCTTATGACTGGACAATGCTACAGTAGTGCGAAGATGCAGGTTAGCCTTGTGTGACACGATTTTTTCCAATTTCAGTCGACCCCTGCGGGATGATCCGGAGAGGTAACAGCCTACAAATGGGCAAGCTAGTAGAACACTTAAGGTGCTTTAAGATGACATGCTCACAGCTCCCTAGCTGCCTAAACTGCCTTAGCCCCAGCTGCCATTTTAGGGCGTCGGTTCAAGGTTCCTGAGCCCTTACTCGCCCATATTTGAGCTTTTGGCACTCGCAATAACACCTTTAGCTTCAACACGAAAAGCTCTATCGAATGATGTCAATCTCGACCAATTTCAGAAAAATCGATTTTCGACAATTTCCCATCGAGGACGGAGGCGCTCCAGGCCGAGCCTGCGCGGACGATGACGTCATCGAAAATCGATATTTTCGAAATTGGCTAAATTCTCTCGTCCAAAATCATCTAGGGGTTATTTGGGGCGCTGATGACGAACCCAGCGTCCGTTTTTGAAAATTTCGCCGATTTCGGTAGATTTTGGATTTTCTCCTGGATAACTGAGGGTGGTCGGTTGTGCTCAAACTTCGTATAGGGGCGACGACTTATATGGGGTGCCGAACACGATGCCGAAGTTTATTTGGGCGATTACGGCAGGAGACCGTCCATACCGATAACTGAGGGTGATCGGTGATCCTGACCCGACCACCCTCAAACGGGAAGTAACCTACCGACATCGGCAGAATTTTCAAAAACGGACGCCGGATTCGTCATCAGCGCCCCAAATAATAAATAAGCACGGCCCAATTCGAAGACATCGATTTTTGATGACGTCACCGTCCCTCTGCCACGGCCTTGAGCGCGGCCTCGTCCTCGATGCGGAACCGTCAAAAAATCGATATTTCCAAAATCGATCGAAATTGATACCATTCGATAGCGCTTTTCATGCTGAACAGCAAATTGCCATTGCGAGTGCCGAACACTCAAATCTGGGTGAGTAAGAGCGCAAGAAACTCTAACCGCTATCTTCTGACGCCTTAAACTGGCAGCTATGGCTAATCCAGTTTAGGCAGCTGAGGCGTTCTGAGCACGTCGTCGTAAAGTACCTTAAGCGTCCTGTTCGTCCACGTATTTTAGACGCGTTAGCTAGCTGCGTCTTCCCGTAGTGGTCCACCGAAATCGGAAAAAATGCGTCACACAAGCCTCATCTGCATCTTCGCATCTCTGTAACATTGCCTCTTCCTATGCTACACTACTCTACTTTAGTACTACTAGAACATTTTACTGCCTACAAGATCCACGAGTTGTGGCCGAAACGACTCGAACTTGACAGAGTTATTGCGCTCTGAACACACCCGCGCGTGCAATTCAGCACAATAACGGCCGATGTCCTCCTTGCTCTTGCTCGTCCAGATTACGGTTTTTTCCTACACCATTAAATTCAGCATGAAAGCTCTATGGAACGGTATCAAGCACGGCCCAATTCGAAGATATCGATTTTCAATGACGTCATCGTCCCTCTGCCGCGGTCTCGTCCTCGATGCGAATCTGTCAAAAAATCGATGTTTCCAAAATCGGTCGGAATTGGTACCGTTCGATAGCGCTTTTCATGCTGAACAGAAGGATGCCATTGCGAGTGTCGAACACTCAAATCTGGGTGAGTAAGAGCGCAAGAAACTCTAACCGCTATCTTTCGCCGCTTTAAACTGGCAGCTGAGGCCAAGGCAGTTTAGGAAGCTGAGGAGTTATGAGCACGTTATCGTGAAGTACCTTAAGCATTCTGTTTGCATACGTACTTCAAGGCCATTTGCTCACCGGGTCTTCCCGTAGTAGTCCGCCGAAATTGGAAAAAAATTTATCGCACCCCTGTAACACTGCCTCTTCCTAAGCTACACCGTTCTATTAGGGGGGGGGGGGGGGGGGGCAAAAGTAATGAGACAAAATGAAAAAAAAATTTATCTCTTTATAACTCAATTACAACTCAACGATGCTGAGGAATGTATTTGTCATTAAGGGCAAGGACCTTGCTGCCATCGCTCAGCCAACTTCCTGATCCCATCCTTGCAGAACTGCTTGGGCCTGGTGTTGATCAACTGCTCGATAGGGTTGTCAAGGACTGCTTGGGTTCTTGTGTCCCTTCCGACTAGGAAGTCCTGTAGGCTCAAGTAGTAGTGGTAGTCGCATGGAGAGATGTCCAGCGAATACGGTGGGTGAGGCATGTGAACGTAGCCCAGCTGGTCGAGCTTATCCGTGGTTACTTGTTCCCGATGGGGTGCTGCGCTGTCGAAGAGGAGAACCTTCTTGAAGCGCAGCGAATGAATAAGAGCGAGTCGCCGGCCCATCTCTTCTATTTCGTTCACCATGGCCTTGAAGTTCATCGTAGTGCTCTTGGGAAACAGCTTCCGGTAAACCTGTCCATGGGCGCAGACCCAAAAGCTCTAAAGGTGCCTCTCGCCGTGAACATCTCGCTGAACGAAGGTCGGTAACAGGTCACCAGGCCTCACCCAGACTCGCTGCTTGGCAGGGTTAAGGTAGAAGACGTACTTCTCATCTTGCGTGAATATTGAGCCCAGGCTGCTCGGGGTTGGGAATTGGGCGAGATTTGCGCGACACAGGTCGACTCGTCAGACTGGGGTTTCGGCATGAGACAGCATGGGGTTTTTGGCATGCTTCTGGAAAGGGCGGAAGTGGTAACTTCTCAGATAGGGTTCAGTAAGTAGCATACAAACATACACATACGACAAGCACGAAACCAGACTCCAGCCACGAAAAATATGGACACGGCATGGGGTGTCTCATTACTTTTGGCCCCCCCCTAATACTTTAGTGTGCTACTATACCATTTTACTGCCTACAAGATATACGAGTTGCAGCCGAAGCGATTTAAACTTGAAAGAGTTATTGCGCTCCGAACACGCCCGCGCGTGCAGTTTGCAAGCGGTCGCCCCTCGACTGAAAGGTTCGATTCTATATGCATTGTTCACGGTGTACTTCAAAGACTAGCTGAACAGCCTTGGAGCAATTCTTTAGTAGGGCGGCTAGAAATATATGATAGAACTCCCCAAACGCTCACTCTACCAGTTGTCGAACCCACTCGATTGATAGGTTCGATCCTATATACATTGTGCACGGCGCATTCTCGGAGCATTCCAGGCATGACAGAGCACCGACAACGTACGCCATGCTTTTGATACTCCGAAAACGCTGCACGTCACATGCACGTCTTGGAAAATAAGGTGCTCTAATCGCAAGAGCCTGTTCTAGTTAATTTTTAGGCCACCCACGGCGAAAATGCGGTGGTCTGGTAAAGATTTGTATATGTTTGTGTAGATCTCGGGGAGAAGAATCGAATGGTGCCAACGGTTTCTCAAACAAACTAAAATTAAAGGAGTTATGAGCATGCGACGGTTTGCGACGGATTTTTCCGTCGCAAACCGTCTTTTTGACCGCGCGACGCGGGCGGTATTGCACTTTTGTCGAAAACATGGTTGACTACATAGGATCTCCTTTGGAACATATTTTCAATGGGAGCTACATGAGAGCAGAAGTCTCTAAGAGATGGAAACACGCTTTTGTCACCCCGATTCCTAAGAAACCTCCTCTTAGTAATCCAACAAACTACAGACCAGCTATCATAACGTTCGTATTTGCGAGGGCATTTGAATAAATCGTCGGCAACATATTCTAAAGCATCTGGAAGAGAAGAAGGTTATCTCCTGTAATCAGTTTGGATTCTTAAAAGGAATGTCCATCGAGACCGCCATACTCTCATAGCACTGAATGCCTGGACAAAAGCTTTAGAGGAAAAGAAGGTACACAAGTTATATATTTCGACTTTCCTAAGACCTTTGATAGAGTTCCTCTAAGGAAACTTCTGAAAAAACTGAAGTGTGAGTGTTCACCACATGATGCTGGACTGGATACGAGATATTCTCTCAGGAAGTACATACTGAGCCAAAGTAGAGGGACAGTACTCCACTGTCTTTAGAACTTTCAGCGGTGTACCGCAAGGAGGAGTACTTTCTCCTTTGCTGTTTCTGATGTATCTACGAATTGCCACAATCGGTTTCAAGGTTCGGAGTCATTGGCAAGATGTACGTCAATGACATTGAGATTTACAATGAGAAAAACAGACGACCAGGTTCTATTCAGGCAGTGGCGAACTATATAGAATCCTAGGCTGAAAGATGGGAACTACCGTTGGCAGCAGAAAAATCGCATTGTTTCATTACTCGAGCAAATCGCTCCTGCGGCAACCCTGCATATGATTGACGGTTGTCATTTAGCAGTCAGTACGTGAAGTTCGTGTCCTAGTTTTCTTGATACCTAGGGATTTGACGTTTGACCACCGCACAACAAAGCATTGGTTAAAAAGACCAACTATCGCATCTACAACCTTTTAAGACTTTGAGAAGCAGAGATCCTCATACTCTTCAACGAGCATATAAGGCATAAGTAAGGCCATCATGGAGTGCGGAACCACCATCTTCAACCCTACAAAGAAAAAGGACAACAGACTTTTGGAGAGCGTTCAAAGCAGCTTTTCTCGCAAGCTTATGATGGGATGCTACGGCGTCAATTACTATCAGACACCAAATAGCGATGAGAGAATCTTCCTATGTTTTTCAAACTACTCACTGGCAGGATTTCGATTAACCCACTCTGGTTTTTCGATTCATCTTTGACAAGAAATAAAGGGGCTGACTTAGACTCTGTGTTGCGGTTGTAAAATCGCGAGCCAGAACAACTTTCTTTACCCACAGGAGCATAAGGAAGTTCAACCTTTCTCCGAATACAAATCAATATGCCTTGAGTCTATCTCGGCGTGGTTTCAAGAATCGTGTTACGTTTGTAATGAACCTCATCGAGTGTTTTTTGTACTCTTTCTATTGCACTTTATTGTAACGCATTGGATGTTGTTCTTAACTATGTATTTTTACGTGTGGCTCGGCCCATGTCTTGAATGAATAAATAAATAAAGGACATACACATTACCTGTAGTTGAAGTCGCCGAACCAGAACACGACATCGTGCGAATCGACATCTCTTCCCTGAGGGAATTTTATCCTTCTCAAAGCGGTAGTGAAGTCCTCATTTCGATCCCTCACCTGAAACGCAAAAGCAGATTGCCCCGACACAAATAGACGCTGTTGCGACAACGACGTTCGTGGAGAACTACGTTACGTTGCTGATCATGCAACACAGTCAACTCCACTTTCAGGTTAGACCGCACCAAAATTAAAGCAGGATCTCTGACCACAGTTCTCCGCAGGCTTCTGAGAGCGTGGATCAGTTGTCAGTTCATTGTCGCACACGTTGCTGTGAAGAATGCTTCGTGCCGTTTGATAGGATCGACATTTTCTCATAACCTGAGTTTTTAACCAACTTTGATTTTTGGAGTTGCGTTGAGGGGGGAGGGAGTCAAAACATAAGCTACGAATCCAAACTCAACTGGGAGGAAACTGGTAGCAAAACACCAACTTTGGCGCTGTTCTTGACAAAGACTGTTATTCCAGAAACTACTTCGAAGGTAGAGTACATTGCGCATGTGTCCAAATACTAAAGAAGAAGAAGAGGAACATTTGATACAGCACTAAATCTAGCACTAAAAGCAGACCTATTAGAACTGGTCAAAAAGATATAAGATATAGAGATAGAGATATACGATAAGAGAACTCAGAAAGAACATTTGAGCCGCACTACCAAAACTCAGAAGAGGGTTTCCATCTATGCCTTGTTTCCATAACGCCAGAATAAGCCTTCCCGCTTGCCACGTCTCCTGGCAACGCTTTCTCATCTGGGCGCCACATCATTTACCATTTACCATCAATCCAAACATATTAGGTTGACCGAAAAGTCTAACAACACTTTACGCTACTGCCCGTTAAATCTGTTAAAGCTCTTACAGTATTGATCTTGTGTGGTGTCGTCACAGTACATTCTCGAAGCTTCCTCAAGCATACTATATAAGGCCTCATCGAGTAGGGATGCAGCAGCAATGTCAACGATAAGCAGCAGCGTCCTACGACCTACCGTCAACGACGAATTTCTGCAAGGCCATTCCGCAAGGACTGCAGCCTCCAACATCTGAGCTGCATTCAAGGAGGAAGTCATTCACCATTCCACAGTGGCCGCTGGCATCACCGCTTCAAGGCTGGAGATATCTTTCTCGAAGATCGACCTCGTTCCGGACGCCCCTTCTGTTGTGGAAGAAGACAGCTTGCGCGAAGCATTCGAGGTGAAGCCAAATTCAATTACTCGCGAATTGGCGGCGACATTTGGATGTACGCAAAGCACCGTCGTGAGGCAGCTGGAGATCATTTGGTACCGCAAACCTTTGTCGTCTTGGGTATGAGCTACGGGACTCTGACAAAGCATGCCGAGTCAGTGTTGTTGAGTCGCTGCTTCTTCGCCCGCACAGCTAGGACTTTCTGAAGGACATTATTATTATTGGTGATGAAAGCTGGGTTCTTATGTTAACCACACCCGCAATAGCCAATGGCCCCCACGCGGAGAACCGGCTCAAAGACAACCGAAAAGTGGACATCACGAACAGAAAGTTCTCCTGTGTTGCTGGTGGGACTCAGAAGGCATGTGTTACTGGGAGTTGCTGGATAGCGAGATCACAGTCACAGCATCTGTCTACGCTACCTGCTCCAGAGCTTGGCCGACGCCATGAGCCAAAAACGTCCAGAACGGGAAAATGTCCGCCTGCTGCACGGCAACGCGCGTACTCATGTCGCAAAAGTGAGTAGCGAGAAAATCCAAGAGATATGCTGGGAAGTTCTGATCCATCCACCGTACTCTCCAGACCTCGCTCCTTCTGAATACCACCTGTTCAGAGATCTGAAGCAGCATCTTCAAGGTACAGAGTTCGATGATCGACGTTGGAGGTTTCTGAACTCTTATCCTCACAGCCCCCGAATTCTGGCGTAAAGGAATTGAAAGGCTGCCTGAAAGATGGGGCAGGATCTTAGACTTGGACGGGGAATGTATCGCGGACTGAGTTTTTGTATATTGTATTGTATTGTAATATTGTTGTGCTAGTATTACGAAACTTTTCGATCAACCCAATACCAAAAGTGCACCCTAACCCCAACGGATTCAGCCCCACCTTCAGTGAACTTATTTCCATGAGTGGGCTCGTGTAGCGCAGTCGGAGGAGATGCCGATTGTGGCGTGTATCTGATACCAGGTTACCGGTTAGGACTGCCCAGGCCAACCAGCCTTCCATCCCTCCGGGGTCGGAGAATTGGTACCAGACTTGTCTGGGAAGGATAACGCGCTGACTTGTTCATCGGCTGGCCACTGCACGTCATTGTTTGGCCAATGACGCATCTAAATCACTCCTAGACATTTCACAACCGTGAGCGGCGGCGTTCGTCATCGTTTTCAAGCTAAATGTTTTCATTTCCTGTATCTACCATTTTTTTGGTTCTACGCATAGTCTCGCTGTCCAAAGTTTGGTGGTCGGTGCGTTTAATCTCTGGTGTCGATAGGTCAAAATGTCTCAGAGAACTAAGATCAGCAAGCAAGAAGGCTACTGCGTCCGCAGCAGAAGTCTGTATTAACAAGGGAAGGGTCTGAAGCGTATGTCTGAACGGGGGAAGCGAGTCATATAGGGAGAATCTTCACCGCTCAATTGGTTTGAAAATATGTTTATTTTTTGTCAATTCGCTAAACCCAAAGAGGTCACAATGGGATACGGCGCAGCACGCGTTTGGGGGTGTTGTACGCCCGCGATGCGTCTGCAGCCAGTGGCTCGGAGTGCAGGTGGGTAGAGGGTTGACTCGTGCGAGGGAGGTCGGGGGTGTGGTTACTCTGCGCTGCTGCATTTTTACATTTCAACTGATTGGTTGAGATTTGGGGGATTCTGACGACTATACCATTCTCAGACGTTTTCTGCGGATTTTTCCAGATGTACGCTGTGGTATTCAACATAATGATGCATAAACGTTCAACATCAGTGATACACAGGCACAACATATTATGATGTTTTACCTTTATTTATTATCTTTTATTATTTATTTATCATTTATATTTAACTTTTAATTAATTACCTTTTTTTGATTTTTTTCGACGCCTCTTCGGCCTCTGGAGAGAAAGAATAACAGTGCCAATCTGTCTTTTTCATCCTCAACTAGCAAGAAATCAAGCTGGCCGAACGGATGGCCAGCATACGCAAGAACTTCGAAGCACGTCAACTTGAAGTTGACGAAGACGAACAGCTGGAAGTGGTGGAAGAAAAAGGGGAAGATTGAGATCAGCAAGATGAAATGATGGACGAAAAATAAACACCCAGGCAACAGCATTTATGATACATAGTTCAATTGGCCATTGAAGAGAAGCAGGCAACTTTTCTTGCCCACAAAAATAGATAACTTCAGAACTCCAAAGATAGAGGAAAAATATTAATGTTTTATTTTTATTTATTGTCTTTTGTTATTTATTTATCATTTATATTTATCTTTTAATTAAGTATTTAATTATTTTTTTGATTTTTTTCCACCCCTCTTCGACCTCTGGAGAAATTATATCAGTGCCAATCTGTCTTTTTCATCTTCAACCAACCATATTGCAAGTGATCTCACGGCCGTCACATCAGCAACCTCGCCATTGCTATAAGGAGACGTAATACCATTCACGTCATCGTCATCGTCCGACGACCACTCTACATGCAGCGCTTCGTTTAAGTCAAACTAACATCACGAATGAGAGAAAGTCAATGCAACAAACGTGAGAGAAAAAGAACTACCTGGAGTGTTTCATCCTCATCACCACAATCAATATCCCCATACAAAGCATTTTGAAATATGGCCTGAAAGACATCTGCTAGGGTGGTCTCCCTACGAATAGGGGCAGAGTGGTCGAGAGGAAGGCAGTTAGCAAGACAACCAATAACTCGGCACGGAGAACACATTCTATTATACAATTGGTATCATGTCGGGGGTGGGGGGGGGGTGTCGTATAGTGTATCGAAGGACGATCACAACAATCGATCAAATATAAATGTATACATTAATTGATTTAATACAAATATAAATAAAGATCAGTAATACGTAATTAATACATAATAAATAAAATAATAAAAAATAAATAACGAAAAATAACGATAAATCCTTTTTATCAATTTTTTCAATCTATTTTCGACGTTTTCGATTTTTTTCGGTGACGATGATGTGAGTGGTATTACGTCTCCTTGTAGCAATGGCGAGGTTGCTGTATGTGTCGGCGTGAAATCACTTGCAATATGGCTAGTTGAGGATGAAAAAGACAGATTGGCACTGTTATTCTTTCTCTCCAGAGGCCGAAGAGGCGTCGAAAAAAATCAAAAAAAGGTAATTAATTAAAAGTTAAATATAAATGATAAATAAATAATAAAAGATAATAAATAAAAGTAAAACATTAATATTTTTCCTCTATCTTAGGAGTTCTGAAGTTGTCTATTTTGTAGGCAAGAAAAGTTGCCTGTTCCTCCTCAATGGTCAATCGAACTATGCATTATGAACGCTGTTGCTTTGGGTGTTTATCTTTGTGTTTATACAGTATCATCCAGGTTGAAGTAAAGTTATAATATCAGTGTGGTACACTACCGTTGTGAAGATACATTTTATATCGACAAAAATGAATGGAGCAAGACCAGCAATGCTGGAGCAGCATCTTCAGGTTCGAACCCCCGACCCTCTTCCCGTAAGCCCACCCCCCTAACCGCTCGGCCATCCGGTCGCTGCTCACTTCGCGATGAGCGGCGCACCTCAATGTTCACTTCCGTTACTGTATCGCTAATAAGCAAATTGTGAAATCGCTGTAACTACGCTACCGCTCCAGCCCCAAACCTTTTGAAGGTTATATTCTAACCACGAGATGGCAGTTCCAGGCGTCAACATTGCTTATTGGCCCGCTCTGAAGTGAAATGGTTTTTTGCAGTTTTTGACCTACCTGGGAATGCCCGCAGGAAATTTGAAACCCACTAAGGTGCTTCTCTTACAGTACCCTACAACCCTAAATAGGTCACCTTCCAAATTGCCACGGAACGCTCATTGACCTCCTTGTAAGTGACGGTACTCGAGATCCTCATCTCCTGTGGAAGTTAGATTAGCGCGTTCATCATCTGCTCGATAACAGAGTCTTTATTTCTAATGACAACTGTGTTTATAAGTTCGCTTACTTAGAACTTGGAAAAGTCTTTTACAGTGGAGCAGCTCAACTGTTGTTAGCGTGCTCTTGGCTCTTACAAGGGAAGGGTCTGAAGCGTATGTTTGAACGGGGGAACGAGTCATATAAGGAGAACCCTCATCCCTTAACTGATTTGAGAATTTCTTTTTTGCCACGTCGTTAAACCCAAGGAGTAGGGGGTCACAATGGGATACGGCGCAGCACGCGTTTGGGGTCTTGTACGCCCGCGATGCTTCTTCAGCCAGTGGTTCGGAGCGCAGGTGGGTAGAGAGTTCACTCATGCGAGAGAGATCAGGGGTTTGGCTTTTCTGCGTTGTTGCACTTTCGCATTTCAACTGATTGGTAGATATTTGGGGGATTCTGACGTCTATACCATTTTCAGACGTTTTCTGCGCACTTTTCCAGCGATGGTTATGTATAAATGTTCAACACCAGTGATACGCAGGTACAAAGTGCATGAAGCACCACTGGGCACCTTACGGGTAGCGTATAAAGGCTACAGGCTCCTCATAGTCTGTTTCCATACGTGGACCAAAGGCCTCGGGAAAAACCATCCTGCTCGGATTTTCAAAGGAGGCCACGTTGTGACGTCGGACGTGGTTCAAATGAGCAACGAGGTGTGCGGATCCCGCAAATTAAGCTAGACGGCATCGATACGCTCTTTTCCTCATGTCTGCCTGTCACCTGGAAATCAGAGGTCTGCTGAAGGTTTTCTAGAACCTAACACCAACAATGTCCGCCGATGCTGGAGTGGTGATCCACCTGCTTACGCTGAAGTGTGGCCCACCTTTAGTCAAGGAGCCTTCCAGGGAAGAAAAGAGCCAAGAGCACGCTAACAACAGTTGAGCTGCTCCACTGTAAAAGACTTTTCC